>JBCNYH010000013.1:22153521-22170621 GCA_039654325.1 Tandanus tandanus
GATATCCGGATTGTTGAATTAACAGACTTGATCTACGTTTAACGTAAATTTACGTAAGTTAAAGTAACATTTTTCACATTTGCCTAACAATAATTTGAGCCTTGAATCAAAATAATCTGGTGTTATGCAATATTTGTTTTGTTTGAAAACAGGACACTTTAGGTCTGAAAGCTGTACTGCCTGTTACCCATAATAGGTGTTTAACATCATGGATTGTATTTTGGTCTAATCAAGTCTTTTGTCCTGCTGCTTTCAGTGATGTTTGCTGCAGATGGTGTATGACTCTAAAAACATGTTATTACCGTATATTATATCCTCAGATTGTATTGTGAAACTAATCCTGTTTCTGACTTATTCAATAAAAAGGTACTACTCCTGCTACTTTATTTTTTGACAGTTCTTAGATTTTACACCTACACTTGCCAGTTTCCATTATCAGGAAGTTCTTATGCTGCTGTTCCATTTTTTTTAATACTTTACAATTCAACTCATTAATATACCAGTTCAGTGTCTTTCTCTTGTGAGTACAGTGTAAAGGGAATTATAATAACTTTATTATTGTGTCTGGAGTCCAAAGGCATGAACCAGGAAGCAGCCACTCGTGCTGTGATTATTTATTTATTTCCTTCAGGACTGAAGTTGATTTAGATGATAAAGATGCCACACTACTCTTATAACACCAGCCTTGGACACCTATCAATAGATATATCTATCGGAAGCTCCGCTTTAAGGCAGTGCCCAAATCTGTGTATTGTATTTCCAGATGATTTGTTTCTTTATTCTGTCACGATCTAATTTTAAATTTAATGTCAGGTAAGAACACTTTGGAAAGCTAACAAGATTAGTCTCTCTGTTGATACCAACCCTTATACAGGGGTTCAAGAAGCAAGAGCAAACAATATAAAAGTATCCTAGAAAAAGAGGGTACCACCATCAACAGATAAGAGGTGGCAATCTCTGGACTTTAATCATGATAGCATTCTGAAGAGCTCCTTAAAAGGAAATGCATGCAAGAAGACCGAGCTCTTGAGTAAGACACTGTATGAAGAATGTAAGAACACCTTTGGAGTTGTGGTCAGGAAAGAGAAATGCCAAGAAGGACCTAACAGAAGACAGAGTCAGATAGCCAGATTGCATCAAGATCTTTGTAGGATCATAAAGACATGGAAGAACTGTCCAAGTTCTAAAAAAGAAAGGCTTCAAGAACTGCAACAAACCCTGCCCAAGAAATTGATGCATTTTAGGAAAGCAGAGAGGTTCCTCTAGAAACAGCAAAGATGATCAACCAACAAAACTCCTCACAATAACCATTGATGTGCATAACGTTTCACAAAAAAGGTGATAGGAACAAATCCTGCAACCCTTCTAAGTACTCTGATAAGTTCAGTTCTGTCAACATTCTCTGACTGGGAGCTTAATTTTGAAATCCAGAAGTGAAATTTGTGCAGGACATATGTGGAAGTAACTTCACAACGCCCAGACATGATTCTACTGTCAAGAGGTAGCAGAACCAGCTATATAGTGGAGCTCATAGTACCGTGGGAAGATAGGCTTCACATGTCACATGAGTTAAATGCAAGACTTTGTATGCAAATCAAACATCAAGGGATGGAAGGCAATTATTTTTCTCATACACAAGATCAGCCTATTCCTGGCCAATTCAAAGAAAGCAATACCAGTGCCTCTGTAAAGTAAAGTCTACCTGAGTCAATCTCAGGATGGCTGGATGAAGAGGAAAGAAGCATGGAAACCAGCAACTAGCTAGTTTCAAGTCAGCCCATGTCCCACAACCAGTCTGCGGGTGAAGACCCCTATCGCGTTGCTGCCCTTCTTAGGTGAAGCTTTCAGGTTAAGGGGTAAACACTGAAGATACTGAAATGCCTGCAGATAATGCAAACTTGGCAGAACACTTAAAAGAAAAACCACAACCAGCAAGTAGCATCTGATACATAGAGGCTCACCAACTCTTTGTAGCTAACATCTTCAATGTTTATGGAACCCAGACATCTTTAAACAGACTTTACTTTATACCACTGTGTTTGTTAAACTGGATTTTTAACTTAACATCTTTACAGGCCCACAGCCATGGCAAGAAATAAAAAAAGGATTTGCATGTTGTTTTGATTAAATCTTTTAAAGTCATGGTGGTACTTCAAGCACTTTTGCTGCCTCACAGCTCCAGGTGATTCAGTCCTGGAGTTTTGCATGTTCTCTCCGTGTCCATTTTGGTTTTCTTTGGGGTCTCTTGGTTCTCCACAATTTTCAGAAACATGCCAGTATGTGGAGTTTCTCTAAATTGTCTCTAGATGAGAACGAATGTGTGAAAATTATTTGTGAAGGGTGTCTTTTGATATATAGACATCTCAGTCAGTGTATGTTCCCTATTCATGCCACATGTGTTTACAGGACAGCCTCTGGATGCACGGAAACCCCTCGCTCCTGCTGATAATAGTCCCATTTGGACCTAAATTTATATTCAGAAACTGTGAAGATGCCTGCTGTTGATACAACAATTTTGTTAAAATGGCCTTGGACTACAATTACAATTACAGTTACCCTGTTAAATTTATAGTAAATTTCCTGCTACACAGTTTGTACTTTTTAACCACATGACACAGCTATCAAATATCATTACCTGGTCATCACTATCACCCAAATTGGGAGGGGTTTCCCTTTTGAGACTGGTTCCTCTAATAGATTCTTCCTCTTGTCGTTTCCGGACATTTTTTCTTGCCTCTGTCTCCACAGGCTCATCAGGGATGTGTAGGATTTATACATATAGAGAAATGTTTAAATTTGTATGTTTAAACTTATAACCTAATCTGTGTATGCCATAAAGCTGATTTGTGACAATGCTAATTGTAAAAATCACTATACAAATGAAACTGAATTGAAATAAATTGAACAGGATAAACCAGTTACTGTATATTTATAGGTTCTTAAAGTTTGGCCACAGCATAGCCTATTGCATTTCTTTTACTTATATACTTCACTATGAAGTTTGCTTTTTCCTGCACAGATATTTCATTATTGTCTAGTCTGATTTCACCTGTGTCTATCACACTTAGTTCATTCTGTTATATTTTCATTTCAGGGCTGGTTCAGAGATGTGTGATCATTCAGAAAGATGAGAATGGTTTTGGTCTAACAGTCAGCGGAGACAATCCTGTGTTTGTGCAGCTCGTCAGAGAGGGTAAGTGCTCTCTCTCTCTCTCTCTCGCTCAGATGGGAGATTGATGTGACTTGGCAACAGGTCAGCACAGTAGCTGATAATATGTAGTAAGCAGAACCAACTAGAGGAAATAAGAGGAAGCGGAGCACGTTGTCAAAAAGTAATAGCAAGCCCTGTCCTGAAAGCCAGAGTTTTTTCCAAATGCATACAAGCATTAAAATTTTCCCCACTGTGGCAAATCAATTACTTTATTGTCCCATGTTCTATTTCATATTATAAAGTTAGTTCTGCGAAGCCTTGTATCTGAATATTTGACATTATAAATATTTCTGTAAGGGTGCTGTGTGTGTAATGACACACTTTAATTCACCTCCTTGTAATATTGTTCTCAGTGTTATCCCATAATCAGCAGTCTATGCAGGGTGGAGCACTGAGCCACGTATGCTCTTAACTTGGTGCGCAAAATGAATAGAACATGCTGTGCCTTTCCATGTCATTTAAATAATACCCTTTGCAGCACATTAAAGATTCCTGAAAGCAATTTCCCTAATGATGAAGGCGCATGGAAGGGATGTGTGATTATTAAATGGGACTCAGAAACATAGACTCTAATGATTATATAATGTGTGCCCGTGTTGTCTCTTTTTGTAGATGGAGCTGCTATGCGTGCAGGGGTTCAGACAGGGGACAGGATCATTAAGGTGAGTTTATGATGCACTTACAGCATAGGTGGTCAAATTTGGCAAAAGCTGTGAAAAGTGTTGCCAGGATTTATTATGAGCCAGTATTTACAGTGGAGTTTTATGCGGGTTTATCATTCATTCATTTATTTATTTTCTGAATCGCTTAATCCTAGTTAGGGTCACGGGGAGGCTGGCGCCCATCTCAGCCGACTCAGGGTAAGGGCGGGGTACACCCTGGACAGCTCGCCAGGCCATCGCAGGGCAGAAACACGCTGACGGCAATCCAATGTCCTACCCTTTTCAAATGAAAGCAATGGTTCTTTTACATGCCTCTCACCACAGGCAGTGAGAGACTGCACTGGGGGGCAGCAGTGACAACTCAGTGATAGTCGGGCTTGATCCCCCCAACCTTCGGATCAGTAAGCCAGCACCTTAACCACCCAGCCACCACTGCCCCCCTCTTAAAATAACAATTAAACTGTCTGATTACTGTTACAGTTCCACCCAGTTTAATTTAAACTTGGAGCTCATTTCATTTATAGCTTATATTATGCTTCTAAGTAGAAATCCCAGTGGATTAACAAACGTGATCAGTAAAGGAAGTTAGTAGTTTCCACGTCTTTCCCTGGAGTAGCACCACCTGGACATTTTAGTGTTTTCCTTGCTCTCACACCCATGTTTTCCCAGAAAGGGGAAATTGATCAGCTAATTGACCATGGGACAGTGCAGGGACACAATAAAATAAGTTCAAGAGTACACCAGGACCACTGGAATTGTATCACCAAATGACATTCTATGTTCAGTCTGCCACCTGCTGACTACAGTTGTGCATAACAAGTAAAAGTTCAGTTGATATATTGACGTATATTAAATGTGTGAATATATTTAATGCAGGACAAAAGAGTCAGCGGTTGTTGTGCCCCCAGATTTTCAGTGTATCATTTTATATCATTTTAATATAAAAAAAAATAATGATAGCAATGTAACACACTGCAAAAATCTCTGACTCAACATATTGAAAGATGTTTTGTGAATGTATTTAAGTGGAACATATTTATACCCTTTTTTAGGTCAACGGCACTTTGGTGACACATTCAAACCATGTTGAAGTGGTGAAGTTAATTAAGTGTAAGTTTCAAATTTTAAAATTAAAAATTAAAAAAAGAGTTTTACAAAATACCTGCAAAATACATGTATGTTTGTCCACAAGATGACAGATTCTTTTTTGTATTTTGTGAGCCAAATAACAGTGAATAAACAGCTACATAGGCAAAACTCCTTTAGTATTTTACAGACCAGTGCTACCAGTCCCACTTTCTAAGGAGACTAAGGCTTGTATTTTCAGAACTCAAAGTTAAATTACAATGATTATAAGTGTATTTTGAATGGATCATGTCTGCTGATTTTCCTTCTTTGACCTCAAATTGTACCAATAAGTAATTATGAGAAAATAAATGAAAAAACAAATAAGCAAGGCCTGAATGCATAATTATGCAAAGAATACAATACGTACTATGTAGCATGCTGGTGGTAGCAGATTATGTTGTGAATGTTTTTTGTTTTGTTTTGTTTAGTTTTTTTGTTTGTTTTTTTTTAGCTACAACTGAAGCGTTAAGATACATGGGAATGTGATGTTTTAAACAACTGCATGTTGAAAGTGGAAACTGTTTTGTATACATATGTATGGTTCAATGCAAGCTTAATTCAGCCATTATTGAATCATGGTATTGTTGGTTTTATTGTTGTAACTGTTTTCCCCAACAATTATCTATTTGTTCAATCCAAAAACAATCTGTTCAATTTATACAATCCAAAAACCTGCAGTTATAATTAGGTTGTGTGGACATTTTATATCCACTGTAGATAAATATGGGTGCCATGGTGGTACTCAGTAAGAAGGTTTTAGGTTAGACCTAGGGCCTTTTTAGGTATGAAAAGCGAGAGTGTATGTATGTTTCGTCTCTGTGTAAGTCCTGTGGTGGATTGTAATCCTGCCCATGGTGTACCTCGTCTCTTGCCTGAAGTCATCTGGGATTGGCACCAGCTGACTTACAGCTCTGAAGGATATTCTATAATTTTTTTGTTTTTCTTTATCTTTTCTCCTTCAGTGAATTGGCATTTGGTCTGGCTTTTGCTAATACAGTAGTAAAGCTTAGATTTTAGGTCTGTTCTCTGTTACTATTGCATGAGGTCAAAAATCATGAATGCTGTGATTAAAACCATAGATTTTCGAGTATTTGTATAATAATATTAAAATCCAACCATGCAGAATCCTGTACTGATCCTGTCTCTTTATTACCTTCAGCTGGCTCCTATGTGGCCCTCACTGTTTTGGGACGACCACCTGGATTACCCCAGATCCCACTTTCAGAGGTTGATCTGAACCTAGAGTCGCTAGAGGATAATGGGGCATCCTCAGTCTCTGTCCCACATTCTCCACGACAGACCTGGAATAAGCGGGAATACAAGGTAGCAAAGCACAACAACTTATCGTTGCTAACCTTGGTACCATCAGAACCCACCTCTCCTCTGTTTTCTTCACTGGAACTGTGCTCATTAGTACGAATGCATCTCATGAATGTTTCCAGTTTTGCTTTCAGTTGTGTTTTTGTGGTTTGTGACAAAATTGACCAGAAATAGGGGTAGAGACGGAGGCCATTTCTGTTGCCCGAAGTATAATCTACACTCATCTAATATTCCCTGTAATCCTAATTACTGAACCTCAAGCCAAGTGTGTACATTTTGAGGGCTGAAAATGAGTTCTTCTTTTGACGATTGTGTGTGTGTGTGTGTGTGTGTGTGTGTGTGTGTGTGTGTGTGTGTGACTTTGGGCTTTATATTGCTTTTTCTTCCACCCTTCGTATCTCCTGCCTTACCTCGGATCATTAAGGAAGAGAACAGTGTTATGCACAGCCTGAAAACAGAAAACTCAGAGAAGACACTGGCTATTAAAATACAGGATTTTCAGGTCAGAATTTCCCTGTTAATCCGTAAAATAATGTGTCAGTCAATAATATATAATACTACACTGTCCATAATGGGGGAGCATGGTTGCATAGTGGTTAGCACTCTCGCCCCACTGCAAGAAGGTCCTGGGTTTAAGTCCTGTGGTTGGTGAGGGCATTTCTGTGTGGATTGCATGTGCTTTCTGTCCTTGTGTGGGTTTTCTCTGAGTGCTCTGGTTTCCTCCAACAATCCATGCACATTACACATGCACATGCACTTTAGACATGCAAGACATGCACATTAGATCAATTGGCTACTCTAAATAACCCACCGATGGTAATATGAGTATAAATGTTGTTTGTCCTAGGGGATATGTTTTGCAGTAAAAACATACATTGCAGCAAAAACCACGTGACCCAATGTACCTAATGAGAAGATAGATAGACAGACAGACAGACAGACAGACAGACACTGTACATAATACTGTTTAGATTTCTTAATACTTTTTTCACCCAGGTTCTGTTATAAATATTGTATGTAATGTAGCCACAGTGCTTAAAATATGACCTTGCCTGATAAGAATAATGCCTTTCCTGTTGTGGTCTCACTGACAGCTGCAGTGTTGAAGATCATCGAGGAAGCTGTATGTTGCTTACTGAGCTCATCATTAGTTTATAATGAGGGTGATACTGTATGTTACTAATGTTGATTTCTTCATGCATACTGGCTGAAAATTTGTTGATGAAGGATTTTGTCAATGTAATATGTTAAGGTTGGCATGGAACTGACTTCAGGCTCTCTTTTTTTGTTCACGGCTTATAGGAAATGAAGGAAGAGTATGTCAAGAATCCCACCATCCGGCGACTGAAGGACATCCAGGAAGCGAAAAGAAACACGCACAGAGCTACACAGGTCCTACACTTCCTACAATTACTCTATTACTATGTACTTTTATCTGAAGTAACTTAAAACTAAGGCAGAATACAGTCAATGGATATAGGAGTAGAAGCTGTTGACCATAATGTCCTAATGAAGCATTAGTCTGAATACACATCATGTGGAATATTTTTAGTTAATATTTTGTTGCTTTGAAGTTGGCTGAGATGGGTGCCAGCCTCCCTGCGACCCTAATTAGGTTTAAGCGGTTCAGAAAATTAATGAATAAATACATTTTTTGCCTTTATCAAGTTGTGCACAGTTATCTCTTTGTGCGCACTTTATTAAAAAAAAAGAAAAAGAAAAAAACCCCCCTAAATGACAGTATGGCGGCATGATGATGTAGTGGTGAGCGTGTCAACCTCACAGCCAAAAGGTCCTGGGTTCTTCCTTGCTTGCGTGGGTTTCCTCCGGGTGCTCTGGTTTCTGGAAAAAATACGACATTAGGCTAATTGGCTGTTCCAAATTGGAGAATTTTGACCTGTGACTTTATTACGCTTGGTCATGTGAGCCCATATAAAACTAGTGGGCTGGACTGAGGTCCTTCTTGGTGGTATTAAAAAACGGAGCTGCTCATTATTACCTAAATAGTTGGCACTTTGGATTTTGCTTCCCTGTCTTTTTTCACAATATGCACAATATGAGTGGTCCACTATCTAAAGATTAAAAATAATTATTCTGAAAATATAGTGCAGAAATTAATACAATGGACACCCACAATTTGTCATGACTTGTAATCAGTTTATAATGGAAAAATAAACCATAAAAAATCTTGCTTTAATTTGTTTTTCAAAATGCAGAGCTTACCTGATCTGCCTCATTGCCATGGTTAAAACATCTAAAACTATAAAAAAATTCATTTTAGTTTGCTTTTCTCGTTTTCCCGTAGTGTTTATTAAAGTAGGGTGAACAGAGCGGAACAGACACCATTAGCTAAGGAAGAATAACAGATGAAGCCTTGACAGTATCATGGGAGTACAAGGGGAAGGAAGGCCTCTGGTCCAATACACAAAAACATTTGCAGTGGGCAAGACAACATCATAACTGGACCACAGGGCAATGAAGGTGGCCTGGTCTGATGAATCACATCTTCTTTTACATCATGTGGATGGCTAGTAGCATGTGTATTGCTTACCTGGGGAAGGTATGGCACCAGGAATCACTTGGGAAAGGAAGCAAACTGACATTGGAATTGAGCTTTGTTCTGCTGGGAAACCTTGGATCCTGGCATTCATATGGATATTATAACCTAAACATTGGACCAGGAACACTGTAAAAAATAGAAATGGGTTTAGGAACTTGACAAAGAGATCAAGCTGTTGATTTGTTGATTCATGGAGGTACAACCTTGCAGCTTACAGGATTTAAAGGATCTGTTTAAAGCAACATCTTTGTGCTGGATACCACAGCACACCTTCCAAGGACTTGCAGAGCTCATGTCTCAGTGGCTGAAAGCTTTTTTGACAGCACAAGGAGGAATGACACAATATTGGGCAGGTGGTTTTAAATTTATGACTGATTTGAAAACACAGTTTGGTTTTTCAAAAGCAATTGAAAAACTCAGTCCTTCCCAGACTCTATTGATCTAATTCTATACTGCAGTCCATCCTCACCTCATCAGTCACAGGGTACTGTATAGTTCTGCTCCTTCATTTTACAGGAACAAGTGCGTAATCAAGACAACAAAAAGGATCATTAGATGTAATCTGCCATCTCTTCAGGACATTTACAATAGCTGGCTTAGTAATCATGCATACTCATCAACTGTAGCGGACAAATGGTACTTTAGCCTGAAGCCGGCTCCACTTGTCACAGTCTTCATGGATTTATTTGTATGAACTAGAAAAAATAATACAGCACTGTCATTGCACAATCACCATCACATTAAGAAAATTTCTAAAACAGATTATTCATTGTCCTTTTTTAAACCTTCATTACATTATCTTTTTCCATCGTGGTATATAATTTACCATATTTATTTTATTAGTTTACTTTCTTATCTAAGACGGCACGGTAGCGTGGTAGTTAGCACTTCCACCTCACAGCAAGAAGGTCCTGGGTTCAAGCCCCACGCCTGGCAAGGGTGTGCTCCAGTTTCCTTCCACAGGCCAAAGACATGCACGTTGGGCTAATTTGATATTCTTGATTGCCCCTAGGTGTGAACCTGAGTGAGAATGGTTGTGTATCTGTGTTGGCCCTGGAATGGTCTGGTGGACCTACCTTTGCCTGGAGTTGGCTGGAATGGGCTCCAGCTTCCTGGTGACATTAATAATGGATAAAGCTGCTTGGAAAATAAGATGAGATGTGATGAGCTGAGATTTCCTTATGTACTTCTCGGCATTCCTGGTTGGACATTTAAATGTATCTGATGTAATGTATATTATATGTTAAAGGGTTTTTGAGTATGCATTGCTTTATACAAATTTTAGGTTTAAATTATTGTTCCTTCTTTTTTTAATGGCTGTCAGTATATGAGCAAAGCTGATGTTCAGGATACAAGATTAAAATCACAAATGTTTTCAAACAATGATTTTATAGCACTCCTCTGTGCTTTTTCTGAGACATGTGAAGCCAGCCATTGCAACTATGCAAACTGTTGCCCGTGCAACACCACAGCGCAGCCTAATACACATGGTGGAAATTGTATTATGTCATTTATTTCTCTGTCCATTTGTACAATGTTTCTCTAGACTTTTGAATTCATTCTGCTGTTGCCATCATGAGCTGCATATTCAGTAGAGATTAAAACCTTTCCAAAAGCCACACTTTGATCTTTCCATTACTTTAATAGAGAAGTAGTAGCAGTAGTAGTAGATTTTCTCAGGTTAAAAATGGCTTGCCTTTCTTCAATAGACAGCTCTTTGTTCTTCATGTTGATTTATACTTTTTAGCAACAAATGCATTCTTCACAGGCAAAACCCAAGGCTTAAAGGGATTGGGTCACCAGTCACGCATGCATAGTTCAGTCACAAAACTGACTTTTGCATGGGCTACAACGAAATTACACATATAAGCAATAACGAAGAGAGAGCTTTACAGTCTGAATCAATCTTAGCATTCTTTTTACCATCCACACTAAAACAACAAAGAATATATAATGTCGACCACCAGACGATGCCTTGAATCAAAAGTTTTTATAAGTTCAGGCTTTACAGCTTCGAAATATGGCTTTGAGGGAGCCAAATGTGTGCTGGTCTATCCTTGGAAGGCCAGTGCTTTTGCCGGATCACCCCGTCAAAATCAGAAAAGCCTGGGAAAGCAGGCACAAGTGCATGGGTGGAGAATGATGTGTTTTCTATGTGGCAGAGCATTAAAAGAACTGCTTGTATATAACTGACTGTGCATTTGCCAGCCATTTACTCTCGCTTGAGTTATGGTGAAGAGAGACATGAGATTTCTAATGAAGAATGGCTAATCCCAAGTGCACATGCCCAACTGGTGACATATTCATTTTAAACCAAGAGTGGACATTCAGAGCTATAAATGATTTAAACAGTGAATCTAACAAGGCACATGAGAAATACCTGTCAGTGGCATGTTCCAGTATTTTTGATGATTTGAAAAATGGTGTAGTTGTTTACACATGTTTACATATCGGGGAAATTAAATTCTAATCTGTCATATCATAGTAATTTTTTTAGTGTCAGTGTATCAAGAAAAAAAAGATAATTGACCTTAACACTCCAGTACTTTTGGAGGGGACTGGCCATTATCCAGCGTTTCTCTAAGAGGGCGAAGAGAGGGGGAACACCATACCTCCCACTCACACAACACCAATTTACTGTATTTTTTTATAGTAATGCTAACACTATTTTTATGTTTATTATTTATTTATTTATTTATTTATGTATTTATTTTTTTTCAGGACGCCCTGCATGTTGGAGATGGTGAGGGGGGTGGTGTAGTGGATGTGGATCAGGCCAGTTCAGATGGCTTGTGGAGCCATGTAAGTGCATCAATTTTAGGAAGAGCTCTCAGAAACATTTTAGATTTAAAGTGAAATTATATGTGTACTTCTTTGATGGTGTGATGTTATTAACATGGTTAAACATGGTGAATGCTACCTGGCAGGCCCTTCATCACCACCATTTAGTTTCCCCTAAAACTCCTGGCCAGAAAGACTCAAACAGTCCGAAGAGCACACAACGAGACAGTCCAAACTCATGCTCTTCACCTGAGAATGCAGACACCTCTGACCTGGTGAGATAGAATTTATCCTCTAATCATGTGGTCAAAATGAGATTATGTTTAACCCAAGTGTTTAACTTTTTCACACAGTGACTTACTTTTTATTATAGAACTACTTGTTTCTTGACTTGTGCAGGATTTGCAGCTCCATCCTGGTGTGAAACGTGCTTCCTCCCGTCTTGCCTCCCAGATCATTGGAGCTGAGGATGAATACTTTGACTCAGAATATGAGCAGGAGCAGGTACCATTCAGCTCTGTGTTTTCTATCTTGTACTCTTTGTTCAGATTATTTTTAACTGTTATTTCATACTCTTCTCCGCCTCTATTCTAGGTGCATGCGTGTAACTGTTTCCAGAGTTTGGAGCTACTTAAGAGCCGACCTGCCCATCTTGCAGCTTTCCTGCACCATGTGGTGTCCCAGTTCGACCCTGCTTCTGTGGTAATAACCTTTTAACTGTTAAATAGCCTTCAATTTCAACTGTTGTCCTTGCTTTTGCATTATTATACTATAGTTGTTATCATTAAGAATGCATCTGTATTTACATTTCTTTTGTTCATAAAATGTTTCAATACCAATATCTTATTTTTACTGGCATTAGAAATATTGTGTATAAATTTAGATAATATTTGGCATGAAATGATGGCGATTTGGGTGTATTCTGTATTTTTGATGACATTCTAAGCAAAACAAATATCAAAAAGTTTTCTCTGTAAATATCAAAAAGAGGTAGTGCAAACTGAACAAAGCAACCTGATAAAATAGCTCATGGTGTTTACACCATAATCTTAATAGTGAGCACAAAGTTGTAACCCTGAGTGAATATTATAGTTATTATATGGTTATTAGAAATGAGCACATGGTGCCATCAATGGCTGTGAAAAAACTATGGACAGCATGACACCAGGCTGCTGTATAATGTATAACGTTACCCTTTCTCATGTGTTTTAATGACAAAATAGCCTATTTTCCATGTCAGTTTCTTGTTTAAACTGTCTTTCTGTCTACAGTTTCCAATTCAAACAGCTAAGGCCCTTGCACAAGAAGTCCACATTTCAAGATCTCACACAAAATCACACAGATAGTTAAATGTCTTTGTTTATATCAATCTTTCCTCACCAAGAATGACTTTTGCTGCAGTGAAAAAATAAATTATGATGTGTTTTGTATCTTGTGAGATTATGCATGCAGTAATGAAATCTGACCAATAAAACGGGAGTTTTACTAGGTTGATGTCATACAACAGAATGACAAGCAGTAAAAGCTAGTAAAATGACCTTGGATGTAGTGATGAATCCTTGCTATGCACTGGCAACTGGAGTTGAGAGGCTTTAGTTCAACTGCAAACACACAACATTTACAGTAGCGCTCTACTTTCAGTTCGGTTTCACTTTGGTTCTTTTTTTTGGCATGACAGACAATAACAAATTAAGGAATAGATATAAAACAATAATCAATTAAATAAACTTTAAACATGAACAAACATCAAAGGGGAATTTAACCCAAACTTATTAAAAGCTAGCAGACATTGCATATGTCTTTACATGTCAAAACGCCCTATTGTGACGAAAAAAGAATAATAAATCGTCACACAGAGGGCGCCATTGTACTGCGAGAGGTGACATGTGACGCGTCGCAAAAGAAACAGTAAACACGGAAGTGTGGTGCATTTAAATGCACTGAGCTGTATACTGGTTCATGTATATGAGCAGATGCTTGTCTGATTTGTGCAAGCATAATGCAGTATTATGTGCAAATTTGCCGGGTGTTAATTAATTCAGAAGTTCACTAGTTTATGTCTGATTTGTTAGTTTAATATCTGTATACTGTTTTTGTTTTCATTATCTTGCCTTATTGGAACTGACGCATCCACGTCTTATTCTCCCAATTTCATGCACTTGCGAGAGTGAAGCAGATTACAGATGACAGCAATAGCAAACAGGCAAATGCAAACTGTCAAATGTTTTATTCATGCATTTTCAGAACCGCTTAATCCTAATTAGTCCTTAATCCTAATCTCAGTCGACTCTGGGCGAGGACAGAGTACACCCTGGACAGCTTGCCAGGCCATCGCAGGGCAGAATCACGCTGACGGCATTGCAGCCTACTCAGCTGAAAGTCAGCAATGGTTCTTTTACATGCCTCTCACCACAGACAATGAGAGACATGGCTGGCCTTTGATAACCCAGTCAGCTGCACTGGGGGAACAGCAGCGACAACCCGGTGGCAGTGGGGTTTGAACCCCCGACCTTCAGATCAGCAATTCAGCACCCTACCACCGGGCCACCATTTACCCTAAATGTTTTACTATTTTAAAACTATTTTAGTAGATTGTAACTTGTAAAAATTTAAGTAAAAACCGCCTTATAATAATAAATATACACATTTTCAGTGTAACAGGACAGTTTGGAAGGCTCAGTCAGTCATCATCTTCCGCTTGTTCTGGGGTCGGGATTTGGGGGCAGCAGCCTAAGCAGTGAGGTCCAGATGTCCCTCTCCCGAGCCACTTCCTCCAGGTCTTCCGGGGGGACACTGAGGCGTTCCCAGAACAGCTGAGAGGCGTAGTCCCTCCAGCATGTTCAGGGTCGACCCCGGGGTATCTTCCTGGTTGAACATGCCGGAAATACCACGCCAGGAACTTCAACTGGCTCCTCTCACCATGGAGGAACAGCGGTTCTACTCCGAGCTCCTTCCGGATGGCCGAGCTTCTCACCCTATCTCTGAGGGAGAGCCCTGCCACCCTGCGAAGGAAGCTCATTTCAGCCGCTTGTATCTGCAATCTTATTCTTTGGGTGAGGGATGGAACATCGATCAACTGGTAAATTAAGAGCTTTGCCTTTCAGCCCAGCTCCTTCTCCACAACGGACCTCATAACTCCTCCACTTGGGGCAGGACCTCATTCCAGACCCGGAGGGTGCATTCTACCCTTTTCCGGCTGAGAACCATTGCCTTGGACTTGAAGGTGCTGATTTTCATCCCAGCCGCTTCACACTCAGCTGCGAATCGCTCCAGCGAGAGCTGGAGGTCCTGGCTTGATGAAGCCAAAAGGACAACGTCATCTGCAAAAAACAGAGGCAAGATCCTATGGCCACGAAACCAGAACCTCTCAACGCCTCGGCTGCGCCTAGAAATTCTGTCCAGAAAAATAATGAACAGAACCGGTGAAAAAGGACAGCCTTGGTGGACTCCAGCCCTAACCAGAAACGAGTTCAACCTGATGTTAACAAAGCAGACCACGCTCTGGCTTCGGTGATATAGAGACCTAATGGCCCGTAACAACAATACCTCGATAGCCCGAGGGACACGCTTGAAAGCCTTTTCTAAATTCACAAAGCACATGTGGACAGATTGGACAAGTTCCCACGCCCCCTCCAGGATCCTGTAGAGTGTGCAGAGCTGGTCGAGAGTGCTGTGGCCAGTTTGAAAGGCTTTCCTGTCATTTTATTTTAAGAGATGAGAGTAATGAAGTTACTAGATGTATTTCAGAAGAATATGCAATGTTGAATTAATTAACATAAATGTTATAACTGTTTAAAATATGATAATATGAGTATATCTATTATGATCTACTAGACAACTCAGGATACTACTGACATTTAAAGTGTGATACAAGCTTGAAATGTAATGCAAAATATTTTTTAATTCTCATTGGACTCTTCTGGGCACAATTGTTTCAGGTTTTTACATCACAGTTTTGTGTAATGTTCAGCTGGTAAGAGCCTTTTGTTTCTCTTATTAGAACTAATTTTTTCCGACAATCTATTTTTTAAATATCATTCTACTATATCATAAGAAAGCTTCAATACATTTGGGAATGAAATGATTGACAGCCTTGGCAACATGCTGGACCTTGGTTTTGGAAGAAAGGAGTGGGCCCATCTAACTTTGCCTGTTATTCCTCCTGTGCAAAGACTTTTTTTTACATGTATGGTATAAGAAACTATCAGATATGAGAGCACTTCAGTAATACTCCCAAGGTCTATACATTTCTTACGAGTCTTACTGATGGCATATCATCTTAAACATAAACTTGTAAAACGAGTAAATTGCCAGCCGCACACTGCAGTATTGACAACAAGGTCAGTGACAAGGGCTTCTGAGGCAGTGAAGAAAATGAAACATGTTTTACTTACAGCTGTACAGAACTGTATTTCTAAAGAGAAATAAAATCGACTCATGGCATGCACACACACACACACACACACACACACACACACACACACACACTAAAACCCGCTAACAGAATGCACATATTTCTTTGCCTCTATGTAAACTGGAGAGCATAAACAAAGCTAAATGAGATATTCATGCCCCCGATACTGCCGATTGTTATATAAGAATAAAGGGGTTCATTAACTATGGGTCATGACCCAAAGTGGGGTGGATCGATTTAGAGATGGAAGAAATTTTGACCAGTTTAGTGCTAATATTTTGAAACCTTACTGAGGATCACAAGCAAAGACACATTTATTTTAATACATTTTGTTTCAATCCTTTCTGTACCCTGATACTGCATTGAACTACCGTTTAGCAATTAATAACTGCACTTTCGCCATCCATGTGTTTGCAAATCATACTAGTGTTGTGGTTCAGATCTCATACTTGTGTATTACTTTAGACCAGTATTGAAATGTAATACTAATCAGATTCCCTGTTACAGTTTGATCTTTTAGAACTTCTCATGTCACCTTTTAAGCTACCAAAGGGTCTGTCTTGTTTTTTGTGCATTCTGGATTTCTGGGAGGTTATCCCATTAGCCTAATGTGCATGCCTTTGGCTTGTGGGAGGAAACCACAGCACCAGGAGGAAACCCAAGCAAGCACAGGGAGAACATGCAAACTCACAGAAATGCCCTTGACAGTCACAATGCTCAAAGCAAGGACCTTCTTGCTGAACACTACACCACCATGCCACCATATTTTGCTTATGTTTTTTTTTCTTTTGTTAACTTGTTGACTTCTCTGTGTAAATATCTTCCTTCCTCTACCTTTCTCCCATTTATAACGTCTCTCTTATATCTTGTTCCCACCAACCAGTACTGTATGTGCCATATTAGACAACTTTTCTGGTTTTTAGTGTCAGCATTATTGTTTACACTTGTTCATCGTTCATTTTCTGAACCGCTTAATCCTAATTAGGGTCACGGGGAGGCTGGCGCCCATCTCAGCCGACTCTGG
>JBCNYH010000013.1:22170721-22197796 GCA_039654325.1 Tandanus tandanus
GGGGAGGCTGGCGCCCATCTCAGCCGACTCTGGGCGAGGGCAGAGTACACCCTGGACAGCTCGCCAGGCCATCGCAAAGCAGAAACACACTGACGGCAATGGCCTACTCTTTACGAACGACAGCAATGGCTCTTTTACATGCCTCTCACCACAGACAGTGAGAAACATGGCTGGCCTTTTAACCCAGTTAGCTGCACTGGGGGGACAGCAGTGACAACCCGGTGATATTGGGGCTTGAACCCCCGACCTTCAGATCAGTAATCCAGCACCCTACCACTGGGCCACCACTGCCCCGCCCGTTTATACTTGTTTTCTGTCTCATCTTCACCATACAGCTTTGCTACCTTTACACTGAACTCTACAAGCAGATCAACTCAAAAGAAACCAGGCGCATCTTTATGGACATCTTCATCTTCTTCATTGACCGAGGGGCTGTGAGTAAAACTTGCTTCCATACACATGTTCTTGAAGTCCATCCATGCAGTTAAAGCAGAATAGAACAGGAACTAACCCTCTCTCATAACAAGCTTGCTTTTGTCCTGGCCTTTTTCTATAATTAACTGCTTCTAGATTGCACAAATGGTACATTGGTTTTATCTCAAAGGACATGTTGTTTTTTTATGTGAACTAATTAATGAAGAGTTTAGTAGTAAGGTATGTTTGGAGGTTATTTGTTTTAAGTGAAATGTTCTTGTACTTGCGGATTCTACAGTCAGATAAATTACAATGCTATTTATTAAACATGATCTCCATTTTATTTAACAGAATTTAAAAGTGATTGTGCCTGAATCTATCTCTTCTGAGCTTGGTAAGTTTGTGCATTTAAATTAAAAGTTTTAATAGGTGCACAATTATAATAAGCGGTGCATGCATAGATTATAATTAGATGTTTTTTGCTATTTGTTCAAGTATTTTTTGCTGGCTAACAATTAATGCCCAGTGAACAGCTTGTGCAGTTATGCATTAAGATGTGTTCAATTTGCTGACTAATTTAACCTTAAATATAAGTAACACTTTCTCAGACCTTTGTGGAGGAGTTTTTCATACAATGGTGCTTGAAAGTTTGTTTAGTTCTTTAAAACTATTTAGAATTTTCTATATGTCTCCATAAATATGATATCAAGTCCTAAAAGTGAAAAAGAACCCAGTTAAACAACTGAAACAAAAATATTACACTTCAGACTCCCTTGGGCAGTAATAACTGTAATTAAACATTTATGGTAACTGTTGATAGTCCTGCACAGCGATTCACAGCTGAGTGTGAAGCAACCGGGATGAGAATCAACGTCTCCAAGTCCGAGGCCGTGGTTCTCAGCCGGAAAAGGGTGGAATGCACCCTCCGGGTCTGGAATGAGGTCCTGCCCCTAGTGGAGGATTTCAAGTATCTCGGGGTCTTGTTCACGAGTGAGGGAAGGATGGAACGAGAGATCCACGAGCTTGTACCGGTCCATCGTGGTGAAGAGGGAGCTGAGCTGGACAGCAAAGATCTCAATTTACCAGTCGATTTACGCTCCATACCTCACCTATGGTCACGAGCTTTGGGTAGTGACCGAAAGAACAAGATTGCGAATACAAGCGGCTGAAATGAGCTTCCTTCGCAGGGAGGCAGGGCTCTCCCTCAGAGATAGGGTGAGATGTTCGGCTATCCAGGAGGAGCTCGGAGTAGAACCGCTGCTCCTCCGTGTTGAGAGAAGCCAGTTGAGGCGGCTCGGGCATCTGATTGGAATGCCTCCCGAACACCTCCCTGGTGTGGTGTTTTGGGCATGTCCAACCGGAATGAGACCCCGGGGTCGACCCAGAACACACTGGAGGGACTATGTCTCTCGGCTGGTCTGGGAACGCCTCGGTGTCTCCCCAGAAGAGCTGGAGGAAGTGGCTCGGGAGAGGGACGTCTGGACCTCACTGCTTAGGCTGCTGCCCCCATGACCCGATCCCGGAACAAGAGGAAGCAGATGAAGATGAAGTTATACTGGGTTCCTTTGAGACCTCGTGGACTATTACATGTTTTGCTTTTGGAGTGATCTTTGTTAATTGACTACTGGACAGTAGGGGGACAGTGATCTTGAACGGTCATGCATTAAGACAATGACCTTAAATACATGCCATTTTACCAAAGAATGGTTAAAGAAAAATAATTCTAATGTTTTGAAATAGCCAAGACAAAATCCTGACCTTATTTCAATAGAACTGTTGCGTGAGAAAACCCACCAGCATCCTGCAGTCGAAGCTGTTCTGTCACAAACGTTAAGTAAAAATTACCAAAAACCTTTAACTACAGTCATTACTGCTACAAGGGGGTCTGAAAGTAAAACTTTACATACTCTTGCCACTCATAGGAATGAAATATTGGATCATTTTCCTCAATAAATAAATGACCAAGTGTAACATTTTTGTCTCATTTGTTTATTGGGGTTTCTCTTTACCTATTTTCAGAAAGTCTCATCTTTTAAATCATATTGGTGCAGAAATATAGAAAATTCTAAAGAGGTCATAAACTTTCAAGCATCACTGTACTTGTGTGAGAACCCACTGTCCAGATGTGCACATTCATACAACATGTTTGAAAGGGTCCTCAAAGACACAGCGATCTTTAAGTTTATTCTGCACAAATGACTGTATGTTGTGTCTGTGGGGCTTCTAGAGCGACGGAGACCAGAGCTGATTCCAGAAGATTTGCACAGGCAGTATATTCAGACAATGCAGGACACACTTCTCCCCGAAGTGAACAGAATTCTTGAGGACTTTAGGTGAGAATATTTATGACATGTTTGTGCTCATCTTGGACAGTCAGTAATTCATCACTTTCCCCCCTTATTGTAAAACACAGAATACTGGTTTTATCACTTTCCTTCAGGCTAATGAAATCTTTAATAGGGAATTGACTCCTGCCTAATCTTCTGTTCAAATATCTAGTGAACTGCTGGGAGCGGGAAAATAATTGTGTTTAATAAGGCATTATCAATCTCACACTGTCTATATAAGTATCATTTCCACTGCATTTATTCTTTTCTCCTGTCAGTGGCAGCACATGCCTTTTTTTTAAACACATATAATAAAGAGAAATAATGACTGGAAATGTTCAGCAAAATCAATAGCAGAGACTTTAATGAAGGTCAGCTCAATAGTATAGTCTGTAATCCTATGAACAGCATGCATTAACGTAAGGGGGAAATTCATACGTTGCAATCACTTCTGCCAACGAATTTAAAAGGTTGCTTTGATATTTGTGGGCAGCTGATTTGCGTCCCACTGGATCTCCAAACTTTATATGGTCATAGTTTCATGCATATTTATACGGTCATATATATATAAAATGCACGGCATTGCTACCACATAACTGACTGATTCCAAATTCCAAATAAAGTGACCAACAAGCATATAACTCTGCTATCAAGCTTGGTTTAATATTAGCAAAGGTAGTCTAAAAAACATAAAGGCTTTCGAGTGGTGCAGCATCAAGTTGCGCATCTATTACCCAAGAGTATGCTATTTCAAGCCCAGGATAATGCACACAGTCATCCGGGGCAGGGAGCTCATGAGGGCTAACTGGCTGAGCTCATTCCTGCAAGGGGCAGATATTGCTTTCCTTCAAGTGTGTTATGCCACTCCTCAATATACATGCATAGCATTTTTTTGGGGGGGATGTGATCAGCTGGCCTCACATGGTTGGCCTTGGAGGAAGCATGTGCTTGCTTTTACCCTGCCAGGTTGCTGGTGATTGTTTGATAAGGAAGCATATTTTATGGCATGTGTTTCCATTCCTGTTCCTGGAGAGCTACCTTCATCAAAACTTGGCTCCAACCCTAACCATCCACTTCTGACCATCTGATTATTGATTTAAGAAGTTCCTGATCAGCTAATAGAAAAGTGTTAGATTTTGGTTGGAGATAAAACCTGCAGGAAGGTAGCTTTCCAGGAACAGGGTTGGAGACCCCTGTTTTATGGTGTGAGTGATTAAAATTGTAGAGAAAAGCAGGGGGAACATCCCATAAAAAGGGGGAAATTGTTTGGCAATTTGCGAATAACTGGTTTTGGTGAGCTGCATTATTTTTATAACTTTACACAATGTTCATGCAGACAGAAGCACAGTATGGGACTGACCGTAGCTGAGGGAGAGCTGGCTCATCTGGACACAGTACAGGTAAAAGATGTCACTTCCCTGGAGAGAGAGAGATCCTGTGCAGAGAACATCCTGGCCAAAATAGACGACATTCTGTAAGAGTCATTTATAATATTTAAAAAAATAAGCATCCTTAAAAAGTCTTACAAACTCTTAACCCATCTGTATTATGCAACAGGTTGTCCTCACTAGCTGCAGAAGAGGAAAAATGGTAAGGGAAACCTTTTATGTCCACTTTGCTCTAATATTTTAATAACAAAGCGCCTTATAATTAGC
This sequence comes from Tandanus tandanus, assembly GCA_039654325.1. NCBI lineage: Eukaryota > Metazoa > Chordata > Actinopteri > Siluriformes > Plotosidae > Tandanus > Tandanus tandanus. The sequence goes on from JBCNYH010000013.1 coordinate 22,175,118, forward strand.
CTAGGGGCCATCTGTGCATGTAAATGTGCATGCATCTTAAGTCAAAACAGTTTACTTACATTTTTGATAAAAGCACAAATACGGACACTCACGTAAACATATGCGCAATGCCATCTGGCTTCAGCAGCCATGATTTCATGTGAAATAGTAATGGAGGATGCAGTTGGGACATATGGTACAGTATGACAAGAGCTTTATGTAGTAGAAGGATGGGGCCACAAGGAGCCTTCCATACCTAACGAGCTTGAAGCTAGCATATGGAATAGTAAATGAAGAGACTTCACATTAGCATGCTTTTGATTGTCATAATTGGCGAGTTGGGTCTCTCATTCTAGTTCAGTGATGTGATATGAGAATGTATTGTGTAAAAGGCTCATTCTTATTCCTGCAGTACCACTATACAATATGTGATCTACATCTATATGAAGCACTTGGGTGTGAGAGTCAAAGAGCAGCGTAACCTAGAGTCCAAACGTGTGCGCATAAATTTCCTGCCCAAGATCAAGGTGGGTCTATCTTTCACTCCTGCTTGAAATTGAGCTCGTCTTTGGTTTGGGGACATTTACTCGAAAGGTGTTTTTATTCTTGATATTCACAGAAGAGCAGCAAGCTGGAAAAAGAAGGAGAAGAAAAGGTGAAGAAACCTCGTTTCAATATCCTGGGGCCTCAGCGTCGACCCAGCCGCATTGAAACAATACCTGGTAATATTGATGGTCTCTCTCTCTCTTTTTACATTTTATAACTGCTGTTTGGACTATTCCTGTTAAGCTTTACTTTTAACTTTTTGGTTAAGGAAGTCTTTATGCCATTAACTACTTAAGCCAGTTTAAAAAAAGTGAATCAAATACTGTGCGTGGTGTTTGTGTCTAAGCAGTTGCTCGCATCGTAGATGGAAACAAACCAAGGCCTCAGAAGCAGCTCTCGCAGCCTGCGATGGGAAAGTCTGACATTATAGATGGTGGACGTTTAAGGGGAAGCCAGTCGAGCGAAGGCTCAGACCTCACCCAAAATCCCACAATCATCAGCAGCATCCCTCCCTACAGCCCAGTCTCAGATACAATCGTGAGAGACATGGATTGTAGTAAGTATTGGAACACTACAAAAAAAAAAGATAAATAAGCTTACTGCTTATAGATTATAGTTGGGGCCAGTGGTGTAGTGGTTAGGGTGCTGGGCTCATGATCAAGTGGTCATGGGTTCAAATCCACGTTAGACACCCACTGTGCTTAGATCCCTGGGCAAGGTCTTAATCACAAGTGTGCCTTTGTGCACCCAGCAGTATAAATGAGTACCAGTAAGAAATACTGGGAAGGTAACCTGCGATGGACTAGCGTCCTATCCAGGAGGAGTTCAACTCCTAGTCGCTTCACGCTACAGAAACTGTGGATAAGCTCTGGCCTGATGAGCCAGTAGGCTCGGGTGTAAAAAGCTTAACAGATTATAGGTAGAATCGGCTGCAGAATTATTGGAACCTTTGCAAATAATAGGTTTTGAAAAGGTTATGAAAAACATCTTTAGTGCATAATTAGCACAAAAGGATATATAACTGGTTTAAATGTATTCTAAAAACACAGTTATTGACACGTCTCCATGTAGTATTGGATTACTCTGACACTTATAATTTAAGGCTTTCTGAGATTACAGTACACAAGAGCGTGTGGAATCTGTGACCAGTCCTAAATCTCTGCACATCTCTTCGAAAATAAGAATCTAATCAAAACAAGCTACTTATGAGCCAACACAAAGTTTAAGAATGTTTAGAAATTTCCAAACATCTTTCCTTGCAAAATAACTACAATGTCATTTAGTTGAATCATCCAAACCAACAGAAATTGTGATATGCCAAACATTTTCACTTTCTGACCTGGTGTTTCTCAGTGAATCAATAAAACAATTCCCCACTTCTCCAGTACAGTAATCTGTAATTCCTCCAGGGTCTTCAGTCATCTCTTGTGTAGTGTCCTCTTCAGCTCAAGGCTATTATTGAGGCCGATCCTGCAAGAAGCTTAATTCTGTGGTTATGGAATTATATTTTGTGGAAATAGATGTGTATGTTGAATGTGTACGGTGAGTGTAGAAAAGAATCTTTCATTCACTCATTCACTAGGTACACGGAGAGACTGGTGCACAGACTCTGGGCGAAGGTGGGATACACCCTGAACAGCTTGCCAATCCGTTGCAGGGTTACATTCACACTTACACCTAGGAGCAATTTGGAACAGCCAGTTAGCCTAATTAGATACCAAAGTACCTGGAGGAAACCCGCACAGGAAGATCATGTAAACTCCACATAGAGATGCTTTTGCCGAGCCTGGGAGTCAAACCCAGGACCTTCTTTCTGTGAGGAGGACATGCTAGCCACTACACCACCGTGTCGCCCAGAAAAGAGTCACTCCCCTTCAAAATATTCACATGTTTTTGCTCTGCAGACTGAAACGAAGAAACACACACAAACACACACACACACAAATATGTTTTCAGCTGTATTTACTAAATGCAATTTATAACAGCCAAGTAAAAGATATAATAACACTTCAGAAAAAAAATCACTGAGGTTAAGAATCATACCCTCCAAAAGATACTTGTAAACTTAATCAGGTGTAACGAATCGCCTTCTCCATTGCAAACCAAGTTAACTGGCTTCCACTTCATCATAATGAAGATCATTTGTATTACAAGTAATTACAAGTTACACTTACAAGTAATTCCAGTACTTGTAAGTGTAACTGATAGCAAATAAACTATGGGTGGTAAGAAACTGTCAAAAGATTTCAGGAACAAGTCAGGAGATGAATAAAAATAAAATAAATAAAATAAAATAAAAAATCAAAAGGCATTATTAATCCCAATATGCCAAATAGTATATGTGGTGGAAAGCCAGTACAGCTTATCATCCAAAGAACACCATACGCACAGTAAAGCATGAAGGTAGTAGCATCTTGTTGTGGAGGTGTTTCTCTGCAGCGGGGACTGGGGCACTTGTCAAGATAGAAGGAAAAATGAATTGGGCAAAATGCCGTCAAATTCTTGAAGAAAAAGTAAAGTTGACAACACAGTGGCTGAAGGAGAGAAAGTTTAATGTCCTTGTGTTGCCTAGTCCGAGCTTTTAAACTCGATTAAAAATCTTTGGAATGACTTCAAGATTGCAGTCAACCAACTATTCAGTATGACTGAGTTTAAACAGTTCTGTAAGTACTGTAAGTTTGGTAAATATTGCACAGTCTAGATATGTAAAGTTGGTAGATAAGTATTCCAAAAGACTCATCAATCAAAGCAAAGACCTCATCAATCAAAGCAAAGACACGGGGGTCGATCCTTTAACCATCTCAGTGATTCTATTTGTAATAATAATAATAATAATTATTATTATTATTATTATTATTATTATTATTATTCCTGAACTGTTGCATTGAGTTTAACAACAGCTGTTATTTTTTTTTGTTGTTGTTTCACTTCAGACTTTAAAGCAACAAAAAATGAATATTTTGAAGGGTGTGTGTGTGATTCTTTTCTATACCCACCCTATGTTGGACTGTTCTGGAAGGTCCGACCATTAACAAGTTGTAGCTTCCTAGTAGTGCAGTCTGATTTTCATTTCAAAACTTACTGTATTTCATAGTGGCCTTGATGCCATACTCATATATCATTCCCTTGGCCTTTGGAGTCAGAAACAGTCATATAATATCCCAAATTTTCTACCATCTGGTGGAGATTACTGTCGTTTTTTGTTTGTTTCTTTCTTGCCAAAAAGTATGTTGAGTGCCAAAAAAGCGTTGAGTGTTTTCTCTTGTTTCCATTTCAAGGTCCTTTACTCTGCACTCAAGTTTATTGATAGATGAGAGAAAGGGCCTTCTTCTGACACAGCTTGCAAATAGTTTACTGGCATTGAGGTGACATCTGATTGTACCACTGAATATTATAAAACAATAAAATAAAATTAGTGTATGGCTTTGCTAATGGAACCACAAATTGGGACACCTAGTCTAAATTTTCAAGTTAAATAAAGCAAGATCTAAATCATGCCATTAGATAGTCAAAACCATCTCTCAAAAGGACACACAGGTTTTGTGGCCTAATTTTGTGTACATTAAAATTGGCAGGCATCGTAAGTTAGTTTGCTCAAAAAATTTTGTGAGTTTCATGGTGTCCAACTGCACAAAGGTTTTTGGAAAACACATCATTTTGGGACATATGAATGTGGAACAGATTGAAATTTGTTCAGTCTCATAGAAGTATTCTGTAGCATGTGCAAAATCCTAAATCCCATGTCCAAAGTGATAGATTTAGAGGGTGTTTTTGTAAGGACACCGAATCACAAAAACAACATAATCAGAATTGAAAAAGTTGTCAAACATTTGTGATACTCTATTAAACACTGCTTGTATTGGATGAATATTAATATTATATTGTAATAAATATATGGAAGTGATATTGTTATGGTTTTATGCTTTACACCACAAAAAATGGCAAATATTTGTGAGTTTCACAGACACCATCTTCGTTTACATACAATTTATATTTCAAAATTTTCCACAAAATTTTTTGGTCCTTAGGTAAGTAATGCTTAAAACGAGAGACTATTTTCATGTTTACGAAACTAAACAACAATAGTCTTTGAAAATCTGTGGGGAATCCCAAAGGCATGCCTACTTTAATGCCTCAATGAGCAAACACAAAAATTAAACGCATAATTCACTTCTATTTTATTGTAAATTTTTCATGCATTAATGACTGCAATAACACTTGTAGATACCGAGTGGTTTATTTAATTAAATCAGCCCACAACAGTAGTTTGTGAAACTATAAAATGTAAGTATAAAAATAACCTATAAAAAAATATAATTTTCGGGTTTGTCCCGTTTGGGAGCCATTTTTTGTTCCATTAGTGAAGCCGTGCACATGAATAAAACATACTTTCTAATCTTCCTGATATATGGAGTAACACAGACGCCAAACCTTCATCAAGTGATGCCAAACCAGAGGCCAAACCTTCATCAACCTTCACCAAATCAGGCAAGTGCTAAAGCACTAACAACACAACTGAAATATACCCTTACCCATTGGCAATAATTAGTTTGGAACCTTAATAGCTTTAATATCACTGAGAGACTAAGCTGTACTACATTTTCTAAAAGCCACTGCACCCAGTCACATGTCCTTACTGACCCCTTTCTGCACGTTAATTGAGAGCTCTATATAAGTCTCAGTTTGTACTGACAACTTGTTTTCTAGCCTTATTCACCTTCATGCGTCTTGTCATGTACTTTCTCTAGCCTTGAAACCTAGTTTTGTGGTTTGCACTAGATAATGTTGTTTATTGTTCTCTTATTAAGCTGCAATCACACCTTCACAGATAGCAGTAATGGACATCTGGCAGAGAGCAAAAGTTTTGATCCATTCGTCTCCATCCACGAGCGTTTTTTTGTCCATTTCTCATTCGGCAAATACGTTCCTTGAAAGTTGGACAATTGTTGTCCACTGGGCATACGATTTGTTTGGAACTTGCGTTTTTCCAATTTGTGACACCGAAAAATTTTGTAAGTTAATTCATGTTTTAAAGTATCCTATATTGTCAGTGTGAGATTAAGCTAAACAACAGCAAAGACATTTTTAAAATTATATTTCTTTTTTGCTTAACCCACCTTACCAGAATGCTACTAATTATGTACTACTGAGTGTATTATTCCTTTGCTTGTTAAATGTGTGAACCAGTGTAAAACTGATACTATAATTTGTAGTTTTCAACCAGTTCACTGTGAAAACAAGTTAGAAGAATACAAAAAGTAGAACAAGAACTTCATGTTGATAAATTCTGCTTTTGCAGCAAAGATAGTTAGAAACTGGAAAGATTTCCATATGGAAAGCCTCACCATAATCCCGTTGATGCAACAAACAGATGAATGCATGGCCGATGAGCAGGAAATACAGTGACAGTTCCATAAAATATAGATTCACGTTCATTTTAGATTTCTCTGTTCCTCTTCTCGTGTCTTGTGTAGGGGGAGGAATTCTCCAACCGATATGGATCACGAGTTAACAGGGAATTTACATCACATATAATTGAATTAATCATTTTGGTGTAATTCCTGTTTTGCAAAAAGCTGTCTATCATATCTTAAGTGGTATGTCTTACCAGTAAATGATAAAAGGGTTGACCTGGGCTCCCAAGTGGCACACTGACAAAGTGTACGATTATCAACCTGAAGATCGCTGGTTTGGCTCCAGGTCTGATTATGTGGCTTATAAAATGTGATAGAAGACTTCAGGTATAGGGTATGGGTGCCATTTTAGAGATTAGACATTCAGAGATATGAAATAATCAAACAGGGCACACCTGAGCAAAAACACCTGTGTGTCAGTTACATGACCCAGTATTTCTGTGTTTAAAGAAAAGGGACCATGATGGAAGTCAGTGATTCCTTACCCTGCTCCTGGAGGTCTACCTCCCTGAAGACTTTAGCTTCAACCAAAATGGTTCATTCTGAAGTCTTAAGTCTTGATTAGATGATTAGATGGTCAGGGGGCAGGATTATGGTGGAGCAAAAGCCTTCAGGGAGTTAGATCTCCAGGATCACCACTACCCTAAGTTGTTTAACACCTCAGGATGAAAATATTGGGAAACTGTAAGTGGAACTTCTGTTCTATTGTCTCATATTCATCATTAAATGTCGAGACCAAATGTCTTCAGTGTATAGCAGAAACATTTTGATTTAAACAATTATTGCCCTTTCTGTTCCAATATGTTTGGTGGAGTTTGTATAATTGATTTATCGTCTGTTTTCTTACCAGTGATAGCCACCTCAAATTTTCAAATAGAATTCAGAAATTCTCCTTCTGGCAGTTTTTGGCTGACTGCTTCCCAAGAGTGTTCAGTTATTACAGATTGCAATATTAGATTAGAGATAGCTCCTATTTCCCACAACACCTGTGCAAGCTGATCTTTTAAAGTCTGACTTGTATGACAAGCAAAAAAAAAGAAAGAAAGAAAGAAAGAAAAAACAACAGAACAGAGCTCAAAACGCTTTGGGTACATAGTGAGTGATTCCACTAAGAACATTGATACTAGCTCAAGGCTATAATAAGCACAGTGTATTGTGTTTGACTTGACAAAACAGTGAGCTTATATCAGATAATACACACAAACCCTGTATGTATTAAACTAGCTGGGATTTTACAGATTGTGATCTTGGTGAGATGTTGCTTTGGGCCAGGGTTTTATCTGATCCACAGCACCACTAGCATTGTTCACATACTCTCTGTGTACCTAACTGTTCTGGGACATGTACAGTAGCATGGAGATGTTACACCTCTAGTGGGTCATTCTCATAGAAGTGCATATTTTATGTCCCACTCTTTATATGCCCATTTATTTTTAAAAATATAGGTCTCAGGTCTGTTCTGACATAAAAGTACCTTCATGTGTTGACAATTTAAGCTGTATATGTACAAAGACAGACAAGTAATAAATGTTGGCGTTTCGAGCATATGAAGTTATGTCCCCAAGAACAATGTCAACTCTGTCACACAAGTATAGTCGCTGTTCCAATTTAAATCAGGTTTTTAATTTTACATGCAGTTGACACTAGAGGGCAGTGTAGAATGTCAAAGCGTAAAATCCATCATGGACGTTTGAGCCTGTCAGACTGTAAGTGAATTTCTTGCTTAAAAATCATTGCAACTGTAAGCGTACAGTTTTTGGACATCAACTCTGTTGTTATAAGTACATGTAAGTACAGTGCATGACAGAGTGAAAACATGGGAAAGTTAAAAGATTTAATCAATGAATACAGCCTGCTATTATTAACGTTTTTGAGCAAAAATGAGTGTTTTTATGCCTGTGCTTTCATTATTAGGTCATATTTTGTCAACTTAAAGAGTGGGACATAAAATATGCATTTCTATGACAATGACCCATAGACGAACTGTCAGTTTCTTTATAAAACTTTTGAAAATTATATCCTCAGATATAGAAGTATTTACTGATCTAGTAGATCCAGAAGACAGGCATGCAGCCAGACTTTTTGATAGTAAATAATTAAGTAGTTCTATTCATAAAGCACATTTAAGACTCATTTAAAAGGTCTTCCTGACTGAGTCGTGTCCATAAATATTTACACAATGACACTTATTATTATTTAAGCTGTCTACTACAGCATATTAAAGTCGAAATTAAATAATAAATAATAATATAGTGCAGATTTCGATTTTAGTAATTTGGTAATTTAGTATTTTTATCAAGCTAAGGGAACGGTGTGCGAATTGCAGTTGCTCTTTTTAACAATGCATTTTGTGCTCAAACAGTTTTTGAGAAATTAACAAGAATTTGAAGAGGCATTGTCTTTAAAAAAAAAAAATCTCTTATCAGACAGTCAGAAGGATCTATCAATAAAATCTCCTGCCCCAGTTATAGTGCTGGTTATTTTTTCAGTGCATGTGCAGCAAAAGAATTCTGAATCTATTTAAAATTTTCCATTGCAGCAAATCATATGCACTTGATTATATGTGTGTACATGCCATTTTCACACATATGCTCACCATGTCTTTTTAAGTGCCAGAAATGTGCCTCTAATATGTGTAAACAAAGAAGCATGCTTAGAGTAAACTAAAGATAAAACATTTTTGGATAAAAAAAATCTCCAAAAAGTCTGATTTCTCAAGAAAAATTCAGAAGATGAGTCTTTATTTCATCACTTATTAATCTTAATAAAGGTTCACTTCATGAAAACTACAATATATTGCAAAAAAAAAATACAACTATAAAATATTGCAAATTCAGATTTCAATACAAAATGCCCCTTAAATAGCCAATAAAAATTGTAATGTATAACTCTAATTCTAACTTCACAAAATGACTAAGTACATACCTTTACTGGGTGTTTCTGGGTGATGTCACATAATTAATTAAACACAATTAACACAAATTAGTCAAAATACTTTTGTGTTTTTGTCAAACTTCGCGAACTTTGCCGATAGGTGTGAATGTGACTGTCAATGGTTATTTATGTCTGCAATAGACCAGAGTGTAACCCCACCTTTTCCTTGAAGTCAGCAGGGAGATATTATATGGCAGATATTATAGCCCTAAGTCACATACAGCGAGACGCAAATAAAGAATCAGAAGTGCAGGGAAAAAAAACATTGACAAATGAAGAGTTTCATTGCTTAGAGCAGGAGGTGAAGTTCTATGATGGCTGCTTTCTGGCCTATTTCAGGGTGTCCGGGGGTCAGTTTTTAAATTATTCTCTTTATAATATTTGTTGCTCCTGTCAAATAGCCAAATATACTGACACACAAAGTAAATAAGAGTCTCTGCCATCTTTCCTCAGCTTACATATATCAACTGCAAGTGTGACGTTTCAAAAAGCAACAGCGTGATTGGTTGAATCTTTTGGATGAAATTTTTAGAAAAATCAACCTTGTGGCAAAAAACAATAAATTTTGCTTTTTCACACACTATATTTCATCTTTGACGTGAAAGTGTTAATTTATGGGATAGGCGTTCAATAAAATATAGTGTCAAGCAAATTAATCACGTGAAAAACAAACACCGTCTGTGTGAAAAAGCCTTTAAACAGATCAGAATTCACCCTTCTGCTTTTATCAGCAGTCACATTGTCAAGTATAATGGACTCCATTCCATTAGCAGGAATTCATACCTTTGTCATTAGATGAAGTGGTGTGCTCCATGACATGCTCATATCTCATAAGCAGTTCTTTCCATTCTCCTGCTTTTTTCTTCCTGGTACATGTTGATAAATTTATTCAAAAAAAAACAAAACAAAAAAGGAGTAATTTCTATACTATTTGCCTAATTTGGATACACAGTAAATATACAGTAAACTCTGTCGTATTATTTATAGTTCTTCGTATTACTTATATACATATATATATATTTATATTTATATTTATGTATAGTTATATTATGAGTATAATGTCATTGTATAAAAGTAAGTGTACAAATGTGTAAGTATAAAATATTAAGCAAATTTTTAAAAATAATAATTTATTCTGTTTATTTACCTCACTAGCGCACGAACACACCTAGTTAGGAATAGCACTTGATTGCATAAAACAAGCAGATCACACACACGCAAGAATTAAATAGACCTGATATTTTTTATAAACCCAACTGAAACACAAAAGAAAGACTTGCTCAGACTCACGCATAAACAAACTGGAGGCTGGGTGGAGATCTCTCTCTCTCTCTCTCTCTCTCTCTCTCTCTCTCATTAATAATCCCTTATAAAACCAGGGAATTGTACTTGATATAACTGATTACTGACGATCAAAAAAACTTGCAGTTTGCAGTACAGTATTCATATCATATTTGGTTTTGTAGGCCTGTGTAGACAGTGAATGCAATATTAATTACGGACAACCAATTTAAAATACGGACAACACATTTACTGTCAAGAGACTGTCTGGTGGACAACCAACATTTCTGTTCTAATTTCAAACACTACATACACAAACATTATACATACACATATAGTATGCATTTAAACATTTCCAAAGGCAATGGAATAAAGGTATGTTCTGAGATTTGTTTTTTGAGAAATGTCTGAAGAAGAATTTAAGAAATGTCTGTTGCAGTCATCGTGACGGATCATGCTACACTTTCTTATATATGATGGTGTAGGCCTGTGATCATGTTTTTTTCTGACGTACGATGCATACACGAAAGCCAACTTCACTATCTTTTTTTAATTATTTTATTCACTTTTAAAGGTGTGAACTCATCAGCCATGCTCCAGCGTTTGAGTGATGGTATGCAGGTTGGAGAAGGGATAGACATGACATACCCCCCATGTGATTACATCCCCTACAACATGGAGCATTTGGATGAGGACAGAGATGGAGACAGGTACACAGTTTTAGTTTGCAGTGTATTTAAATATGTTTTCCTCCACTATATTGTGGAAATCTTTGCAACCAGTTTTTACACGTTGCAGTTTTAGTCATCTTAGAAGATTTTTTTTTCACACTGTATGAAAAGTTCCCCAATAAATCTTGGCCAAATTTTGTAACAGACCATGCAATAACATGTCAGATTAAATTCTGCTTAAATCATTAATCCTGTGCTTCAGGAAATGAGCTTGCATAAACAGAAACAGGACCCCTATAATACTAGCAAAGCTATGCTGAAAGAAAACAAATGTTAAAAATGATTAAAAGGATTTTGGAGTCATTCCTAGAGGCTGTAATTTATTCTCCATTTCTTTCTTTTGCCCGTAGTGGTAAAACTGTGATGAGGCATTAAATCGACATTCTCTCTGCCACAGTTCTTTTAAACTGATGTTGTTTTAAATCTCACATTGCTGTTATGCTTCCACATTGCCTCTACTGTATTTGTTCCTCTACTGTATTTGTTCCTCTACTGTATTTGTGCCTATCTCATGTGTTTTGTGTCATCATTCTCTGTCTTCCTGATGGAGGTTTTTTTTAGATGAGTTTAGGACCTCTCACAATGAGATTTTCATTAAAATATTTTGAAAACTTCAATAGTAAACACATCTTACTACATTTCCAAGTCTGTGGATCCAGCACCTGGAGAAAAGCTCCATACTTTACTTAGGTTGACCTCATTTTTTATAGTTGGTATATTTATCCATATATTTGTCCATACATGTAACATCACAGGCTCAGTGCCCGCAAACCAGAAAAATTCTGTCTAAAATCTCAACCAAACTGCTCAAAATGTGAAATCTTTTGTTATATACCTATAGTGCTCCCTAGTCATCTAACATATGTAAGATTAAATCCTTATTTCTTCTCAATTCAATGACTAAGAATCTTTTGCCACAGAAAAGAAACAAGCTTAACTGCCCTCACAGATCTGAAAATGCTGATCCTAAAATCCGTATATCAGTAGCATAGAGTTAATCTTCTTACGCTGTATCCTTTATTAGGCTCACTGGGATGCTGGAGTCCATTAAAGCTGACTCCAGGCACAGGCGGGGTGCACCCCGAACAGCTCGCCAGACCATCGCAAGGCCAACACACACGCAACCGTTCACAAACACATTCAAACCTAGGGGCAAACAAGAGTATCCAGTTTGCCTAAAGTTCATGTTTAGGTTAGGTGGAAGTGCTAGTAGTATAGAATATTTTTGTCAAACAAAGGTAGTTTTCAACACTTCTACTGATTTTTCTGGCTTAAACTTTTAAAACATTAGCACAATAAAATAATTTGGAATAGAAAAGAAACAGAACTTTCAAAGATTTTATGAGGAAGTCCACTTTAAGAATAAAATAGTATGCAAAATACTATTGACCAAATATTTTTAATGAAGTCTGCTGGATATAAGATGAATAAGTAGATGTTATTGTATTCCGTTTCAGATTTTTGGATGTAGGAACACCTAAGCTGAGCAGAAGGTATTTCTGCTGCATGCCCTTTTCTCTGTCAACATTTAATCTTTGATCTGTACTGTGCCTGTCAGACAATTTAATTTAGTGTTTTAATGAGCACTCCTGCTGTTAGATACCAATTCTTTCATTGTCTGTTTATTTGTAAGGCTAGAGGAGACACTGAGTGAGGACGATGGTGTTTACTCCGACATGGATCCTCCAAACTGGCAACAGCTTGTAAAGATGGAGGTTCTAGCTGAACTGACACCCCAGGAAATCAAGAGACAGGAAGTTATTAATGGTAGGGCTGCTAACATTATGTGAATAAACTATAACACTGATATAAAGAGAAGACCATTTTGAAATGCATTAAGGACACTGAATTTATATTACATATATACCACAAAAGTTCCTTTTGTCATGAGAAGGTAATTTTCCATTGCTTCAGAGCTCTTCTACACAGAACGAGCACACGTACGCACGTTGAAAGTCCTGGACAATGTCTTCTACCAAAAATTGACTCGTGACAACATATTACCACCTGCTGACATCAAAAACATCTTTAGCAACCTGGAGGAAATCATCCAGCTCCATGGTAACAAAACACACCTGCGAACCATGAGTACATACATCTGCCATCCCTATTCTGATTTGTTTTTCCCATGCAATCTTCTTAACTTTACTCCAGTGACAATTTCCGAGCAGATGGCAGCCATACGCAAGAGAAATGAAACATCAGTGGTTGACCAAATTGGAGATGATTTGCTCTCTTGGGTAAGTGCAAGGTTTTAATTAGGAGTGGAAAAGAGTATGACATCTCACGGTTGTCTCGTGGTTGTCCCAGTGTAGAATCTGTCCTGTTAAGCCTTGCTTGATTTTCTTATGCAGTTCAGCAGAGAAGAGGAGGAAAAGATGAAACATGCAGTAGGCACCTTCTGCAGCAACCTGCCCTTCGCTCTGGAGCTCATCAAGAGCCGACAGAAGAAGGACCAGCGCTTCCTCACCTTCATGCATGTAAGGGCAGCACTTTTACTTACACAAACACACACACACACACACACACACACACACATTTTTCAATTCTATCTTTGTGGGATAATTCTAACATTGATGTTATGCGTTCCCTATCTCTTTACTCTAACCTAAACCTAATTTTAACCTGAACTGTTAAACCAAGTCTTAACCTTCAGACAGTCCTTTAAAGAAGTGAGGACCTGCAAAATGTCGTTTCTTTGTTGGTTAAAAAACATATTCCAGTCCTCAGTATGTAGCAAGTACACACACACACACACACACACACACACACACACAGCAGAGTATAGGCATTTGTCACGCTTCATTGCACATGTGTAGGTCAGAAAGTGGACCAAATGCAATTTGAGCAAAACACAATGTGTATGTGCACAATTAGAGGATTGGTTTGGAAAGCCTGTATAAAGGCTCAAAAATGCCCACTATTGTTAGTCTATTGCACGTCATAATGCCACGTCTATCACGTGAACAACGTCTCTGGGCAATGGGTATGGTGGAGGCCAGATTGAGCTACAGTGAGCTAGCGAGGCATATGGGCTGTACACAACCTACCATCAGAAACCTGATTAACCCCCACAACATGACAGGGTCAGTTGACGACAGGCCACGTCCAGGGCGAGAGAGAGTGACGATTCCCGAACAGGATCGCTACATCCGGTTGCACCACTAGTGGGACTGGTTTCGCGGTGCTGTATCACTGCAAATCGGCACCTGTATCAACGTAAATGGAGGCCATACCCGATACTGGCTGTTGTGACTTTCATTTTGGCAGGTGCCATTTTGTTTTGTTGTTTTTGATGTGCATAATTTATTATTAGAATTAGAATTAATATTCTTGACACTTTTGTTTGTTGTTTTTGTAGCCAACATGCTGAACAAATTATCCATATTACAAAAATCCAGTTCAATTATGTTGAAAATTATGGTCTCAAAGTTTTTAATGGCTGTTAGTATATTTTATTGCTAATGAAAACTTAAGATAAGTGACAATCACATTATGTTTCTACATTACTTTTGGCAATGACGCATTCGTCCTGTATGTTAATGAGAGGATTTCCCTGCAGTATCAACAAATGCACGTGATTGAAGGGTCATGTTTGGTGCTGTTTTCTTTAGTACCTGGTAGAGATGTGTCGTTTCCTGATATTTCAGTTCGGTTTGGACAAGGACATAACATGGACAGCCAAGATAAGTCGTGACTAACCATTAACATGTGTCTAGTTGTGCGTTTTGGGGAGAAAGTACAAGTAAAGAGTTTTCGCTGCTTTGAGTAGTGCAATATTAGCTCAGGTGGTAAGGAGATGTGCAGGTGCAAGAGCGAGTATTTTAAACCCACAGACTCGAGTTCGAAACCTTATTTTAACTATCTAACAGCTTATAAAGTTAATTTGTTTGCTTTTGTTTGTATAATATGTCCTGGTGCAAAACAAATATTTTCTTGAAAAGAAACATTTTGTCATATATGACACAATTTGCAAGAAAATAAGTTATGCTTGAAGTCCCTGTTCAATTTCTTATGATGTATAATTCCATTTTCATGAGCAGTGTCGTCGTCGTCCATACTGACTAAAGCAAGATTTTCATAGTTTTTAATTACAAATTTTAATCATAACAGAGACTGGTCAGGTTAGTTCTGTGCTTTGAGCCAAGTTAATAAGCGCTACAGAGTGTTAAGCATACTCGTCCAGAGTTGGTACGTACCACATAGACGCACAAGAAAACTGGCTTCGTAAAGGTGTATTCGCACACTAATTAAAAAAAATTGTATAAACTCAAACTCCAAACTCCCATAACAAGATGTATACAGTTTGTATTTATATATTTTAACCATGACAGAGACTGTTCAGGTGAGCTGTACATTTATATTTTCAAGAATTAGTTTTTTTTCCACCAAACGCGACTTTATCGGCTTATTGCGAGAGGCACACCTATATTCTAGAGATCGGGCAACCATTTTCTTGCTAACTATTTTGGGAGAAGGGGAAGAGCAGGAACACTGCTATTAAATAAGATAGATATGCGAAACCCTACTGACGGTGCTGTTGAGTGGCACTGCTGTCTTGGTTGTTGCTACTCGCTATCCGGTATGGCTTATAACAGCATAAATAATGAGAAAATAAAATGAAGTTTTGACAGCTCGGGGCTGCAGTGCTTCGCATTAAATTGTACTAACTAACCAAAATAGTGGACAGGCGGAGTCGTGTGCTGTGGGGTATAACCTATCTATCTTATATGATATCTATGAGTAGGAATATTTTTGCATTCCAATTGTATGATAAGCATTCGACTTATCCAATGTCAGTGGTGGATAAGTTGATTTGTAAAAGTATACCAAGAATTAGCTGGTGGCTTTCCACCAATCAAAAATGATTGAATGAATAATAATGATTTTGAATTGCAAGATAGTGGACCTAATACATACTAATGCCCGTCATTCTTAAGATAGCAAGCACTCATATCACACCTTTGCTGTGTAGTATGTACTAAATACACTTATAAAATATTTTTGTCATTCAGTTAAAGTTTTTGGGTGAGCCAGTGCTCACTGTTGCCTCAGATTCCTGTTATTTGCTGACTGTCATGGACACCAATGTGGTCTTCTGCTATTGTAACTTATGTGCCTCTAGGTTCAGCATGCATGCTTTTAGATGCTTCTCTGATCATTACTGTTATGTTAAACCTATCTTTCATCAACAAAAATCCCCTGCTCAAGGTGACTGGGATAATATTTTCTCTGCTTTGATATTCGATGTGAACATTTAAGCTTGTACTGCTGGCACATGATCGGATAATTGCACAAATGAGCAATGATCCTATTAAAGTCACCAGTAAGTGTCTGTCAAAGCTTAAAAAAGATCACTCAATGCATCTGTTATTCAGTTTATGTACACATTAATTTTTCATGCAGAGAGCAGTTCTAGTCATCTGTCATTGCATGAGAGACTTTCAGAAGAGTCCTGACAGGAAAACAAGATATGTGTTTTGTTTTTGTGGTATAGTTTGGTATGGCTTTTGTCATTTAGTAGAACTGTTTTCCTGATCTAGTAGTTTGAGCTGCTGTTTTTTTCACTGTGTGCAGGCGGCGGAGAGTAATCGGATGTGCCGGCGGCTGCAGCTGAAGGATATCATCCCTGCTGAGATGCAAAGACTCACCAAGTACCCATTACTGCTGGAGAACATTGCCAAATACACCGGTAACACAGCATTAATATATATTTGTATGCAATCCTATACACTGATCAGCCATCACAATATTTCATACATAGATCAGCCGTAACATTAAAGCCACATGCCTATAATTGTGTTGGTGTAACCCTACTTTATGCCAAAAAGGCATGTACTCCACAAGGATTCCGAGGGTATTCTGTGAACTACTGGCATCAAGTAGCTCACAGCACATCCTTTAATTCCTGTAAGTTGCAACGTGGGGCCTCCATGGATAGGACTTTTTTGTTTAACACAGATGGAGAATTTAGAGGCCAGTTTTCCTCAAACCATTCTTGAAAAGTTTTTGCAGTATGGCAGGGCACATTATTCCACTGAATATGGCTACTGTCATTAGGCAAAATCATAATGAGGTGTACATGGTCTCAACGTGGTCTCAACATGGGGCAGCCATAGCCTAATGGTCAGAGAAGCGGCTTTGTGACCGAAAGGTCACTGGTTCGATTCCTGAACCAGCAGCAAAAATCTGTGGCAATGGAGAAGTGAGCTGCACCTTCAATTACTCTACATTCATGGCTGAAGTGCCCTTGAGCAAAGCACCTAACCCCCAACTGCTCTCCGGGCACTGCTCGGAGTGTGTGTGCGCGTGCTGACTGTTTACGTGTGTGTGCTCACTTTGGATGGGTTAAATGCAGAAGTCAAAGTTTCCCTTGCAGGATTAATACAGTATATAAAAATAAAACAATGTTTAGGTAGATAGTACATATCAAAGTAATACCTATATGAATTCTAGGGCCCAAGGTTTTCCAGTAGAACATTGCCCAGAACATCACACCACTTCCGGTGGCTTGCTTTTTCGCATAGTCCATCCTGCTGCCAATTCTTCCCCACAAAGGTGATGCACATACCCTATGCTGTCCATATGATGGTTAAGAAAATGTGATTCATCAGACTTGTCCACTTTGTTCTGTTGCTCCATGGTCCAGTTTTGATGCTTTTGAGCCTGAGGTGCCTGTGAAAATGTTCCTGGTTCACTGTTTGTCCTTCCTTGTACCACTTTGGTAGGTACTAAATCAGTGCATACTGGGAGCGCTACACATGACCTGTGGTTTTGGAAATGTTCTGACCCAGTCGTCTAGTCAAGATAATGTGACCCTTGTCAAAGTCACTCAGATCCTTATGCTTTACCATTTTTCCTGCTTCCAACAAGTCACCTTCGAGAGTTGACTGTTCACTTGATGCCTAACAGTAACTTGCTGCCTGACAATAACGAGACTGCCTTTGTAATGATATAATTATATGCCTGCATGCGCAGTTAAATGCAGCACATATTACTATTCACCTCGAATTGATTCTCTTTCTTTCTTTCTTTCTTTCTTTATTATTACATCGCACTTAATGTGGCCTGAACGGCAAAGTGCACCCACACAATGTATATATGAAAACGTGCCTCTCGGAGCCGCAAAGTGTGCTATATCTTTTATTGGCGTTTCATGTTACTATGGCCACACAGTTAACCAAAAAAAGAGCCAAAAATCCCATTGAAAGGAATGGGGAGAGGTCGACGAACAGTTGTGAAACTCGCCTAACTTTGACGCCTCAAGACACCACACTTTCACATAGAAGCTTGGTTGAAGTCGTCAATTCAACGGTCAAAACGGCTTTTTGCTACCTTTAGCGGATTTCTCTCAATCATTGTTTAAGTTTGACAAGGTTTTTCACTCGATTTGTGCGTTCATAATGGGTGTATATTGTGTAGAATGTTCTGGGCTAGAGTGGGTGATGTCATCAGCAGAGTGGCAGAGAAGAGAAGATTTTGGAAAGAGTATATTTAACTCGCTCCTACTCCCATAATTTTCAGGCTCCACAAATAAATTTTAAATTAAAACAGAGGGGAATTTGTGCTGCTTTCTTGGCTCTCAAATACTGTCAACCTCAGTGCGATGGGATATACGGTTTCCAAATCAGAAGTCCAAAAGCGAGACGCACTCCATATACATTTTTCAGTTGAAAAGGCAGTGTAACTGTTAGTAACTGCCGGCTTAATCACTATGGCAATGACCAGCTGTGTCTGAACATGCACCTCACACACACACACACACACACACACACACACACACACACACACACACACAACTGTTGCTCGTTAATACACAAAAACGAGTCACGCACACACATTGCCTGTTTGTTTGGCTCCAGACAGGCAGATGCAATATGTAATAGAATAAATATGTAAATATGTATAGATATGTATGTATATCAAAATATGTATAGAGCTTGGCTTAAACCCCACAATAATGACTGCAGTCAATTCTTTGATTTATCACCACCTGTTTAGCCACAGCTACTTAGAAACCTGTGTAAACCGGGAGGAATTTTACTGTGTTCTACAGTTAAGCACGCCACTTTTCATGTATTTTCTGGCAGCATTTGCAGCCACATCTCAGAATTTTTTCAGGAATTTTTCTAGTTACTTTTATTTGCTTTACCTCTCTGTGGTTTTATAGTTATGGCTTATTGATGTATATTTTTTACACATGTACAACTATAAATGCAACATTCTGCAGTGCAGTCAGCGCATCTAATTCACATAAAGCAAATGAGATTATTGATTAAGACTTGTGGAATTTTAGCCCATTACTCCACTCCACTCTGCAGAGTTCACATATTCACTAGGATTCCCTAGGAACAGTGAATGTGGTGGGCAGGTATTTGGTTAATTGTGCCACCAAATTGCTGGACCCACTTCTAAGGTGGCTTATTGTTGAAATGTAAACATTTATAGTTGCAGCAATAAGCAAATTGACGTGTAAACTTGCACATTTTATTTGCTCCTTCCTTGTCAAATTGTGTCATCTTTGACATTGTGATGAGTGACACATTTGGAGGATATTGAGCCGTTTATTTTCCCTAATATAATGTGTGTACACACTAATGATACTGCTCAGGCACGGTTTCAGCTGACCACACCTGTCTGGTGAGTAGATTATTTTGTATGGGACTTTGCTCATTATTGAGCAGATGCACAGTTATAGGTGACATGTCCGCCTCACAGCAAGAATGTCCTGCGTTCGAGTCCCAGGCCTCCTCTGTGTGCTTCTTTCTGTGTGGAGTTTGCATGTTCTCCCCATGCTTGTGTGGATTTCCTCTGAGTACTCTGGTTTCCTCTCACAGGCCAAAGACATGCATATTAAGCTAATTGACTGCCGCTAGGTGTGAGTGTAAATGATTGTTTGTGTGTGATGGACTGACGAGCTGGTCAGGGTGTACTCTGCTTTTTCCCAGAGTCAGCAGAGATAGGCTACAGCCTCTCCACAACCATAGTAGGGTTTAGCTGTTCAGTGAATTAATGAATGTACAGTAATAACTTTTTTTTTCAAACCAGCAAACAGTGCACATCTATCCAAAAATAACAATGAAGTTCAATATTTTATTTAATATTATATATTTCCCCCCTTTTAAACTGTTGCAGCTATTTTTTTTTTTCAGTACATCATTCTAACACACAGAAACACTCATTCTGGTAAAATACAAAGATACTTAGAATCTCCACGCACCACTGTAGTTCTCTTGAAAACATATTGTATTTCTTTTCTCACTTGCACACATGCAATCATTTCACACACGCATACATGCATACAAACGAACTCATTTTAATGCAGCTTCATACCCCTCTGTGTATAATGCTGTCTCTCTGTGTATGGTGTGATGCATTTAGAGCAGTGTGAGTGATGGGTCTGTCCTTCTTCTGGCCTCCTCCTCTGTTCTGACCGCCAGCAACAGGAAGGGCTGCCAGAGGACTCACCCGCCCCAGACACACTCAGCCGTTTTCAGGCCAGCTCTCAGTAATGAGGCTTATTCAGTGCTGGCACTGGCAGTTAGTCAGGCAATTTCAAATTACAAATATGCTTTTTTTAGATTAATAATTACGAATTTACCTAAAGAGCCTGTTTTGGAGAATTTAAATTGGCCTCCATGCCTTCCTGATACCACAGTGAACCTAATGTAAAATGTGCAATTAAGAGATACTAATACTGTCTCATTTGTCTTCGCCTGGGAATGAACTCCGTTCAGGCAATCTGTTCATGTGCTAGGGAAGAATGAGCCCCTTGGCATGCCTGATTCTTTTTAAATGCATATTTCTTCTGTCTGTCCCTCTATCTGTCTGTCGCCAGGTGATCCAGAGGAGAAAGACAAAGTGAGGAAAGCGGCTGACTGTTGCCGAAAGATCCTCAACCACGTTAACCAAGCAGTGAAAGAGTCAGAAAATAAACAGGTTATTGACTTCACATTGTAATTCCTGCTTGAGTCACTTTGACTTGATTGACCTTCCTTTTTTTTTTTCACCAAGAAGTGTTACTCAGATATCTCTGAATCTGGTCCTGTACTCTTGCTTTAGCAATCACTTTATGGATTTTTTTTCGACTGTTTCTTATAGACAAACCTGTCAAATACTTTGTTAATCACATTTTTATGGGACAGGTGCTTTAAGTAAGGGGAGGAAAGTTGACTGAACCATTTCAGTTCATTTCAGTATTTTAACATAAATCTGACTACAGTATATAATGTGCTATTATGTGTTTGCTGCTCTTGTCTTAAAATTCCTCAATTCCATATTTGTATATATAATAAGTGGTTTCATACTTAAGTGTGTTGGTTTTACTGTATCTTACTCATGAAATTATTTTGTGTACTGTATTATTCAGCATCTGCAGGACTACCAGAGGCGCCTGGACCTCTCCTCTCTGAAGCAGAGTGAAAATCCTCTCATTTCCGAGTATAAGGTGAGCCATTTTTAACTGAGTTAATTTTAAATCCAGTGCATGAACCTGATATTAATTCAGATCTGCCAGTCTTCACATACTACAGTAGAATCTCGTTAAAATGGGCTTTTTAAAAATGTGATTCTGCTTAATGTGCACCCAATAGCAATATTAACAGCAAATTTTTGCAGTATATGGATGCAAAATTGAGGGGCCCGGTGGTGGCCCGGTGGTAGGGTGCTGGATTACTGATCCGAAGATCTGGGGTTCAAGCCACACTATCACCGAGTTGTCACTGCTGTCCCCCCAGTTCAGCTAACTGGGTTATCAAAGGCCAGCCATGTCTCTTACTGTCTATGGTGAGAGGCATGTAAAAGAACCATTGCATTCGTTTGAAAAGAGTAGGTGCCGTCATCGTGTTTCTGCCCTGCGATGGCCTGGCGAACTGTCCAGGGTGTACCCCGCCCTCACCCAGAGTCGGCTGAGATGGGCGCCAGCCTCCCCGTGACCCTAATTAAGATTAAGCGGTTCAGAAAATGAATGAATGAATGGATGCAAAATTGTAGCATACAGAACATGACCCTGTAACACGCTACAAAATTTGCTGACTTTTCGCTGCACAAGTCATTTAAAGTAATTGCTTCCCAAGGTGAAATTATTAATCCGTTTGTCATAACAGTAGTCGTAAGGTTTTTCTCATAAAATGGCCTTTCATTTAATACCAACTGAATACTTTAACAACACAAAACAGCCACAATTTTGCATTTTGTAAAGCCCCAAACACACTTCTGCATTTCATCACATCAAGCAAATGTTGAACCAAAAAAAATAAATAAATAAATGTTTTCTTTGATAGAAAAACAGTAATTTCTTCTTTAGTCTGAACATGTTCACTGAATCAGTATTTGGGGTGATCTTTTACAGTGTTAACCCTTTAGTTGCATGGGTGTTTCTTGGCTTTTTTATGTTTTTTTTAAGCTCTGTAATATATCCATTCCAGTGCAAGAAACTGCTGTGGAAGTAAGCGTTTGCTTTGAGTTCCCAGACACACACACACACACACACACACACACACACACACACACACACACACACACACACATACACACAGAGACAGTTTAGGAGCAGATCCGAGTGTTTTATTTTTTTATTAGTGCTTGATCTAGTAATGTGTATGGTGTAATCGATAATTCATTCATTCATTCATTTTCTAAGCTGCTTAATCCTAATTAGGGTTGTGGGGATTATAAGGTTTTAGTTTTTGTGATGAAAAAGGTTGTTGGTTGTTTAATTGTTTGCCATGACACAAGTGCCAGCACGTGGGCTGTTAGAGCTCACATGATATCACCTGTCCCACAATGTATTTTG
>JBCNYH010000013.1:22244687-22261439 GCA_039654325.1 Tandanus tandanus
ACTATGTAAAGCTGCTTTGTGACAATGTCAATTGTAAAAAGCGCTATACAAATAAAACTGAATTGAATTGAATTGTGAATTATTGGGGGTTCAATCAATGCACACCAGTGTGTACCATCCTTAGACGGACGGTCTGCTCAAATCATTTAATAAAACTGTCAAAACAATGATTTGTAGGTTCGTGCCCAAGGATGCACATACCGATAAGTGGTTGAATGCAGTCTTGTTTGCATTGGGGAAGGTCCCACAAGCCTCCACAGGGTTTCCCCTCTTTGAACTTTTATATGGCTGCAAGCCATATAATATATTAGATGTCATTTGGGAAAATTGGGAGGAGGATCTTCAGAGAGAAATGAAATTTAGTACATTCTTGACCTTGAAGCAAAACTCCACACAATTAGTCACCTAACTCAGGAGAATTTGCTATCAGTGACTGAATAACAATTGGACCCATTTCAGGGAATTTGCACCTTGAGATAAGGTATTCAGTTTACCTCCCATGCCAAGCTCTAAATTACTTGCAAAGTGGCAGAGGCCATTTGAGGTTACCCAGCAAGTTGGGGATGTTGACTAGAGGGGATGCATGTAAAATATACCACCTCAATCTTCTGAAATTGTGGAGAGAGGATGGTCCTGTGTCTCTGGCAATGGTGGGTCAGGAGAGGGCAAAGCTGGGACTGGAGGTTACCAAAAAAGAAGCCAACTTAACCCGGTCGCCTGTTGAGATCACCTCTCGCTGTCCCAGAAGGCACAGGGTATGCAACTGCAGGAGAAATTTGCAGATGTGTTCTACCCGGTCATATAAACTGCCTGGACACACACAAAAAATGTGGATGGTGCCAAATTCCCTTCACTGCCATACTGCCATATCCCAAGAAAAAAACAAACATCTTTTTCCATGCTGTTTAGCTTAGACATCTACGTGACATTTAATTTTGGGTTGGTTAGGGCCCCTGTGATGTTTCAACATCTCATGGACAAAATTATCTACCCAGAAGGTGCCTATGCCACTGTCGATTTGGATGATGCAATAATTTATAGTAATGATTGTCACCAGCATTTACAACATCTGTGTGTGTGGTTTTTTTTAGTGTGTGTGTGTGTGTGTGTGTGTGTGTGTGTGTGAGAGACATAGTCGGACTTCATCAGACTGCTGATTGGCCGCTGATTGACCTCACCAAAAAGGAGGCACCAAATCCAGTCCAGATAAAGGCAGCTATGTGTGGGGAGGCCCTCGTTGCATGTGCCTGACTTTTCTCTCCCTTTTGTTCTGCAGACAGACATGTTGGACAGAGGGCTGGTGACCGTTTTTGTACCAGGCAAAGGAGGTGAAGGCGCATTCCATGTTGTCCCATGTTGCCAGAGGTGTGTGGCAGCAAGGGTGGAATCGAGTGCTTTCTGCAGGTGGAGAGGAGTCAGGGATGCTGGAAGTAGGTGATTGAATGCACCTGTGGCTAATTACAAGGCCAATTTATATGTGTGTTGGGTGTGTTTTTTCAGAGAGAGAGGAGCTGGCAACTGGAGAGAGAGCTGTTTCCAGATAAATGAAGGAACCATTCAAGCAGTGCTGGAGGATCAGAGGGAGCACGGGTACAGTATATGGTGAAATAAGTGCTTTGAGATAGGAGGTTGCTAGTCCATTTTCGGCTTTGTAGGCAAGTATCAGTGTTTTGAATCGAATGCTGACAGCTACAGAAAGTCAGCGAAAGGAGTGGAGAGGAGTGGTGTGGGAGAAGTTGGAGAGGTTCAAAATGAAGGGCAAGGCCTTTGCGGAAAGTAAAGGATGAATCCTCCTCACATTGAAGAGGACAATTGAGATTCATCATAGAGTGTCATGAGGAAAGTGATGAGAGGAGAGTTACAGTAGCAAATTTCACTGGTGGGGAGAAAAGGAGTCTTGGTCTGGAAGGTTTGATAAGGAGGATAGTGTACTTTTTTGAATACTGAAAGCTGGTTTTGAGCAGGATAAGTAGGGTGATGGTAAAGGATATCACAGGGTGATCAGAGAAGGTAGGTAGCAATGATGTCTGCAGCTGTGGAGGGATAGGTAAAGACCAGGTCCATACATTTTCTGTTTTGTGTGGAAGAACAGTTGTTGAATGTTAGAGAGAAGGAATGTTGAAGAAAGAGAAGGTAAGAGAAATCAAGCTAGTCAAGGGGTAGGAAGGTCTCCAAATAGACTGAAAGAGATGTTTTCAGTAGGGAAAAGCGTGAGGAGTGTGTCAGTTTCTTCCAGAAAGTGTCCTTGGGGTCGAGGAGGGGGACCGGAGAAGAAACTGCAACTGTAGTTGATTGGAAAGGAAACTGCACCTGTGTGATATTTAAAGGTTGAGATGTTGAGATATGATAGGGTAGTAAATTGGAATGTTCTGTGGAGTTTATTCACCGTAGTCTGTAATCTTGTTTACAGTTGTGTGCTCTTACTTACAAATTGTAAATATCTAGAATTAATTCTCAGAAATGTCAAATTCTGTTATGAAAATGAAATATTTTTCGTTTTTATATTTTGAGGAAACAACTTTGGAACATCACCTTCAACTACAAATACAGGAATATTTCACAATGAACATTCTGATGCTGTACATATGTAACTGGTGAAGTTGGGTGAGTGTGTTACAAATGATTTTGACAAACCAGGAATTTTTTTAAAGAATAAAATCATCAAATATAGATTCATTCATTCATTTTCTGAACCGCTTAATCCTAATTAGGGTCGCAGGGAGGCTGGCGCCCATCTCAGCCGACTCTGGGCGAGGGCAGAGTATACCCTGGACAGCTCGCCAGGCCATCGCAGAAACGAAAGTCAGCAATGGCTCTTTTACAGACAGTGAGAGACATGGCTGGCCTTTGATTACCCAGTTAGCTGCACTGGGGGGACAGCAGTGACATCCCGTTGATAGTGGGGCTTGAACACCTGACCTTGGGATCAGTAATCCAGCTCCCTACCATCGGGCCACCACTGCCATATCAAATATAGATAAGATAGCCATATTAAGGTTTAATGATGTAAATCAGGCAGTCTCTGTCACCAGAATGGACAAAGCCTTGGACACTGACTTGGACGTGTTTTGGGTCATGGCTTGGGTATAAGCTTACTCATGGTGGTATCCAGGACATGAGCCAGCTCTAATGTCCTATTTTCAAAGGCGAGGCTGTTGCAAAAATCCTCCTGTGCGCAGACTGTCCTGCTGGTCATTAATCCACTAGGGCACTGGCTGATGAGGTGACCCAAACACCCACAGTAGGGAACAGGGGGTCATGCTGTCTCCGTGCTCTATCTTCCTGTCAAATTTCAGTGTCCCTAAGCTATTGAGGTTCAGGTACCTTGATCTTGATTGAATCAATCAGAATTTTTGCTTTATTGGGTCACTGTGAAATGATATGATCTACATGCCCATAGTCCGCACCACCTGTGGTCTGCCCGTCAGGAAAGCCCGGGATCCAGTTGCATAAGGAGACACTGATGCGTAGATCCCAGAGCTTAATGACAATCCTGGATGGAATTACGGTGTTGAAAGCCGAGCTGTAGTCAATAAACAGCATATGCACATGTGTTATTGTGGTTCAGGTGTGAGAGAGCAGTGTGCAGAGCCAGCGCTATTGCGTCATCTGTGGATCTGTTTGACCAGTCAGTGAACTGAAATGGGTCGAGTGTAGCAGGCAGTGAGGATGTGATGTGAGCTTTGACTATGGGCTGCTACTGGGCGACAGCCATTGAGGCAGCTCACATTAGGTTTCTTCAGAACAGGGACGATGGTGGTCCTCTTGAAGCATGTGGGGACGACAGACAAGAGCAGGGAAAGGTTAAAAATGTCTGTGAAGACATCTGCCAGTTCCTGAGCGCATGTTTTGAGAAGACAGCCTGGGATGTTGTCTGGTCCAGGAGCTTTCCGTGTGTTTACCTTTTTAAAGTATTTACACACATCTGCCCGAGGGATATGAAAAGGACAGCTGTCCTCCTCTGACAGAAACTCCGGCTTGCTGTGGTTCTCAAAGCGGGCATAGAAGGTGTTTAGCTCCTCAGGTAGAGAAGCAGTCACCTCCCCCCATGATGTAGCTCTTCCCTTTGTAGTCTGTGATGGTCTTTAGCCCACTACGCATGTGCCTGATGTTTGATCCACTGTAACAGGACTCCACCTTCTCCCTGTACTGTCCCTTAACTGTTTTTATTGCTTTTCTCAGACTGTACCGGGCTTTCCTGTACTCACATGGATCTCTGGATTTAAATGCAGCTGACCTTGCTCTGAGCGCTGCACACACCTCTCCATTGACCCACGGCTTCTGGTTGGGATAAGTCCATACAGTAACCCGTGGTATGGCGTCATCTATGCATTTGTGAATGTATCCGGTAACGTATTCAGCGTAGTCATTCACATTATTATTGGTGGCAGTCCAGAAAACTTCCCAGTCTGTAGTATGTTGTCTGATTGGTTGGTCCAGCATTGAACTTAGTGCTTCATCGGCTGCTCTAGCAGCAGGACGGAGGAGTGATCTGATTTGCCATAGGCTGGTTGTGGGTGTGTTGTAGGCGTGTAAGCACTGTCCAAAAAGTTGGAAAGTCTAGGTGCTGGTAGTACTTCGGCAGGACTTTCTTCAGGTTCGCCTTGTTAAAGTCACCAGCCACAATGAAAGCAGGCTCTGGGTGAAGTGTTTCCTGCTGGTCGAAAACCTCATACAGTTCGTCTAGTGCCTGTGTGGAGTCGGCTTGGGGGAATATAAACATTCATTCATTCATTTATTTTCTGAACCGCTTATTCCTAATTAGGGTCGCAGGGAGGCTGGTGCCCATCTCAGCCGACTCTGGGCGAGGGCAGAGTACAGCCTGGACAGCTCGCCAGGCCATCGCAGGGAATATAAACAGCAGTACAGAACACTGCTGTAAACTCTCTGGGCAGATAAAAAGGTCTGCAATTAACCATGAGGTGTTCAAGATCCGGAGTGCACCCCATCGAAACTGTTTGTACATCCACACACCACCGCTTGTTGGTCATAATGCACTCGCATGCCGCCTCCCCTGCGCTTTCCCGATTCCTCTGACCTGTCGTGGCAGTGAATGGAGATTCCCTCAGAAACAGTGGCCAAGTCAGGGACTGAGGAGTCCAGCCATGTCTTCATAAAAATAAAGACATTGCAATCCCTAATGTCCCGGTAGAAGTTCATCCTGGCCTGTAGTGCATCCAGCTTGCTTTCTAAACTTTGGACATTAGCCAGGAGAATGCTGGGAAGCAGGGTACGGTGTTGTCACTTCCTCAGCCTGACCAGAAGTCCGGCTTTTTTGCTACTTTTCCTCCGGCATTGTTTCCGTTCAGGTAGCCAAGGTAAGCCACCTCTATTTATAAAAAAGTCTGTTGGTGTGGTCCAATATTGTGAAGATTCTCGGATCTCTAAAAGTGTCTGTTTGCCATAAGTGATCACTGCGTTACATGACACAAATCACGAGAATAGCTCTAAAAACATTAGAAAAAAGCCAAAATGAGGAGGACGCAGAGCGACAGCGACCACCCTCACCCACCCTTACCCTCATCAACACTAGTTGGATAAAGCATTAGTTGGATAAAGTGGATCAGAAATGAATGAATGAATGAATGAATAAATGAAAGATGAAGGACTGATTGAGAGCTGCATAGAAATGGAGACAAAATAAATTCTGTGGTAACAGGATTAATCGTCATATGGTGATGTTTACAGTCACAAATATATGAGATATATGGTTTGGTATCCTTGCTATTAAGTCATGATACTTTTAGTTTGTTGTTTGGACAGCCTTCAGTTCTCAATAAATGTGTATTAATGTGCAACATTTAGCCAAAGAATGGCATATTTAACATACTTTTTTGCAACTACTTTTTTTACATACTTTTTTGCAACTACTGCATCCTCTTCATGCTACATGTACGGATCCCGGAAGGTTGAGGGCTAACACATGCTTTCTCTAAGGCATTAAATCCTACCAACATACCCTCTGCTTATCCAGGCTGGACTGCGGACAAAAAAATGGCCCTGGAATTTTGGCTCAGACTGGCCTATCATTACCTGCCCACCATCAGAATCCGCCTATCGTTTTGCATCATTTTTTAAATATGTATACCTTTTTTTACCTATCACTAGAAAAACTACACAGTAAGTGGTCAGTACACAAGGACACTGCAAAAATCTAATCAAGATTTAAAATATTATCTCCAGCCAAAAATTATTTTTGATCTTGTTTTGGGAATAGTATACTATGTAAGAACATTCATTTATTCATTTTCTGAACCGCTTAATCCTAATTAGGGTCGCGGGGAGGCTGGCGCCCATCTCAGCCGACTCTGGGCGAGGGCAGAGTACACCCTGGACAGATTGCCAGGCCATCGCAGGGCAGAAACACACTGACGGCTACACAGCCTACCTGAAAATCAGGAATGGTTCTTTTACATGCCTCTTACCATAGACAGTGAGAGACATGGCTGGCATTTGATAACCCAGTTAGCTGCACTGGGGGCTATGTAAGAACAAAATGTTTAAAATGATTAATATTGTTTTAAGAATATTTTTCCTGATTATAGTTTGTTTCCCCTTAAATCAAGTTAATTTATCTCCGGTGCAGTAAGATAAATACACTTAGAATTTGAAGAAAAATATACTTCAAACAATATTCTTACAAAGTGTAATTATCTATTATCATGCAGTGGAGGATTGTGAAATATCCAAAATGTGAAATTTTATGCAGTAACGAAAATATACATCAATAAGTTATATTATTTAATACATTACTGTACTGCAGTATTGGAAAAAGCTGTTTATTTAATTAATGGATAATAGGTATTCAAACCATCTGTAATGGGTGGTTTAATCGTTGTTAGCAAAATAAAAAAGTAGGCTAACAAAGTTCTTTCTCCTTAAGAAAAGATATTAGTGCAAATTTTATAAGATATTTTAAATGACAAAATTGTTGTGAGCCAAGTTACTGATGTGATAATTTAATAGCTATTTCAGTAGTAACATGTACCACTGCTGTAGAAGGTCCAGCAGCAAATGTGTCCAGCAATATTGCACATATATGAGAATCTTATTTTAAGTGCCTCTTTTTTGCTTCACCCAGTTACTCTGCACCACCATTTTGATTTTACTTATTCATGTTTGCCACACTGGTCATTACAGAGCTTAACACAAAATCCCTAAGAGAAGGTGTCTTGTACTGGGACAGGCCAATGTCAGTCAAGAAACCAACCAATAGGGCCACTCCATTTGCTTTATGGGCCAAAAAATGAGCACTCCAACACTGCTGCTTATGATATGTCACAGGTCAGCTGAAAACACGAGCTCATTAAATCCCAAGTTTGCCATCTCTCTCACCAGGCTATTTGTGCTCTCTTGATTTTCTATTCATAGACAGCTGTGGAATTGTCAGGATTTTAACTTGCAAGTGTTTGATGATAAGCCTTCACTGGTGCACTATAAGGAAGCCCTTATGCTGGAGTTGAAGAAGCCTGGTATTGAAAGGTATCAATCTGATAGTCCTATACCACTAACTCTATATTCCATGTAGGAAGAATGTGTTCAAGTGGTATCTGTCTCGCTCATTGCAGAGTGTGTGCTCTTTAAGTGAAGGACAATATCTGTGCTTAATCAGTGACTATTATTATGACATGCCAGAGATGCTGCTTGAAGCAGGGGGTTGGAGTGGGTTTTGTCATCCATTTGAGTGCATTTGTCCTTAACAGGTCATTTTGGTCATTGCAATCTTTGAAAAATATAATCTCTGCAAGATGCAGAGAATCAGCAAGTACTTTCTGGTCCTGGAGACAACAGTAAAAAAATACAACATGTGTCTATCCATGTGGTTCATATTTTTACTTGTAAATGACCTGTATCTGTCTCAAATGATCACATTGTGATATTAATTTTGCATGAGTCAAACAGCAAAAAACATGTTATTGGTGAGACAATCCATTATAGTGAAATCAAATGAGTGTGCTAGTAGTCAATGCTTCAATTATCTCCGGAGGTCAAGAAGGAAAAAAATGCTGGAGGGATGGATTTTGCTGTTTTGCATTTACTGCTGACAATGTCAAGATGCAATGTGTGGGAACAGAAGAAGAGTCAGTAATGGTGAGACTGTGGAACCACT
Organism: Tandanus tandanus; assembly: GCA_039654325.1. Lineage (NCBI taxonomy): Eukaryota > Metazoa > Chordata > Actinopteri > Siluriformes > Plotosidae > Tandanus > Tandanus tandanus. The sequence goes on from JBCNYH010000013.1 coordinate 22,252,798, forward strand.
GAGTATGTATACAGGATAATATTTCTTTAGCATTGTTTTTGTTTAGTCCACTCCATGTTGCATTTTTGGCCAACTGGTCAAAAGCAACTGTAAAACATTCACAGATATCAAGTAAATCATCAGTTTCCTCATATTTCCACTGAATATTCAGTATTCACTGCTGTTACTATTTACTAGTGATTTTTAAAAAAAAAAATCACATTTCTGACATTTTTATAATTAAAGATAAACAATGCATAGTAACATAATAATTATAAGGAAGTTTTTTTAATTCATAATAGAAAATGTACAATATTTAAAATGTACATAGCCCAATTTTAGCATTAACTTTAGGTTACTTTTGGCATTTGATTTTATTAACATTTACACTATTGATGGCTCAATGTTAATGCCTCTTAGCTTAAGGGTTAAGGCTTTGATCTTGAGCTCTAATTACTGTCTGTGCAGAGTGTGGCATATTCTTCTTGTGTTAATACAAGATTTCCCAATGTATTATGGTTTCCCAAAACATAAGTAAGTGTGTCATAGGTATGCACTCACAGACCACTTTAATTGGTTAACCTGTTAACCTGCACATTCATGCAATTATTCAGCGAACCAAACATGTGGCAGCAGCACAATGCATAAAATCTTGCAGAAAAAAGTTTATGTGGAAGGCCTTCATTATTCATCTGTGTGTGTGTACATAGAAATCTAAATTATTTTAAATAAATAATTCCTCTATACAATAAAACCAAGCAAGACTACAGCTTGCCAATGATCACATAAGCAAAGACCAGGCTTTTTGTAATAATGTGCTTTGGGCAGAAAAATCCAAAATAAAGTTGTTTGGCTGCAATCTAGGTACGCATGAACAGGAGAAGAACGTCATGTCAACTGTAATGCATGGTGGAGGAAATGTTATGGTTTGGGGTTGATGTGGGAAAAAGTCAACTTGCCGTTATTAATTTAACTATGAATTTAAGTGCTTAATGATATCGTAAGGCCATCTGCTTAAAAGTTGAAGTTGATCTGCAGGAGGACCTTTAAAAAAGATGTTTATCTGAAACACACTAGCAAAAAATAAATAAATAAATAAAAATGAAAAGATATGAAGAGTTATGGAATGGCCCAGATTGGAAGCCTAACGAAATAATGTGAAGGGATTTTGAAAGGTCAATACTTTAAACATTCTGGAACTGAATTAATTTTTCATAGAAGAGTTGTCAAAAAATTTTAGTAAGCCAATGTCAGAGACTGAAGTACAACTATGCAAAAGACCTCCAAGAAGTTATTTCTGCTAAAGGGGGCAATATTAGATTCTGTAACAACCTCATCTGATCCCCTCCCATCATCCAATCAGCGAGCACCTTCACCCGAATAGTAACCAATTTACTTTGCCACCTCATCATTCAATCATTGCACACACCTGTTGCAAACTCGCCATTCCTGGTCACCTGACCTATATGCACCGCCATATAAACCTGGACTCGGTATCTTACCTTTGTGAAATCTTGTTTTTCCTGTATCTGAATGGTTATTTTGATCTTGACCTTTTTGTTTACCAAACCCTTTGTTGTTGCTCTGCAAGCTGATCTTTTCTTACTTCGGTATTAAGTCTTTCTTTAGGGGAATCTTTCGCATTTGTGTTCAGTATTTTTCACAAAGATCTTACAGATTCTGAGCACTTGTTAGATTTAGATATTAGATTTATAGCTAGTGATTATTCCCTCACGTAAACACATATACCAACTCCTCTCATTATCACCCAAACTTATTCCTGGTTCCTCACTCTCCATCATAAACAGATTTCTTTTAATGCCCTACATACATTTAGTCACTGCTGTCTAAGCTGTCACTTATCAAGGCTTTTTTTTCTGAACTATGCACTTCTGAATTACAGATGGACTGTGTTTAAACAAAGATTATTATTTCAAAAATGTCTGAAAGGGGCTAATGCACCTTTTGGAAGACTTTTTCTTCAGCCAGTTTAATTTTTGCTCACTTGGCAACTCGGCGTTCTAAGCAAACTGCAATGAGCATAATGTAGAAGTGCAATTAAGAGGCACTAATGCCCTCTCATTTGTCTTAGTCTGGAAATGGAATCTGTTCAAGCAATCTGTACATACGCTAGGGAAATATGAGCCATTTGGCTGGCCTGGCTCTTATTGTGTGTGTAGTATGTGTGTGCATATCCACAGATGGAGAATAGAAAGGCAAAGGGAGATTGCTGTTGCAAGATCTTTAACCACATTATTCAGGTCATGAAACACTTGGACACTAAACAGTTTTGGGATTTGGTATGCTATGATCTGAATTTATTCAGCCTCTTCTGCATTTCATTAGCCCCTTTTGTATTAAGAAGAAAAAGAAGAGTCTTGGTGATACTTTTAGGAAACCGGATTAATAAATGGCTGTGTAAACACGAAATGTGTTGTATGTTTTGGTAAGACCAAAACTCTCCATTTTAACCCAAGTGAAAACATGGCATTTAAATTAGAGACTATAAAAATACTTAAATGTAATGTTATGTTCAGAAGATGTCTTTACAAGTGTTTTCTAACCCAGTTAGACCCATAGAGTAAGGCTCATTAATTGAATAACTTTTAAATCAGACACTGACTTGAGCCCTCAGCCTAAACATGCTGCTGCTGCAGTACCACCACTTCAGTTTCCTGGTTTTTCTTATTCTTCCTATGCCACTTGACTTCATCTCAAGCTCCCTTTTCTCACTCTTCTCTGTCAGTTTCCAGATTTCACTTTCTCTATCAGCTCCTTCATTTACTCTGCCAATCACTCTCGCTGCACGAACTCCTTTCCTCCCTCAGGTGGCAGAGGCATAATCACTCAGCAAGTAGAAGTAACGAAGGCCAGAACATTCTGTGTCATTCCCATGTATCAATCTCTAAATGCACTTTGCTCCTCTTACTGCTGGCCTCTGAACCCAAATATACTCCCACTTAGACTTATAAATTCCACAAAATCTAGGATTATACATCCTCTGACATTTCTTTAAGTTTAAAATTGTGGATTACCTAACATCCTATCAACTCCAGTCGTCGTGTATATGCACAGTATTTCTGTATACATCAAGGAAAAGGCAGGAGAGTCAAACATACGTCACTGATTTACGACTGGGGCAATTATAGAACATTCCATGGAAACATGGCTTCAGTTATCTATGAGGTAACTTTCCCATTTTCACATTAACTTTTAAAAAATATTATTCGTGACTGTGGTGGCATGGTGGCTATGTGGTTAGCACTGTCAATTCACAGCAAAAAGGTTCTGGGTTTGAATCTCAGCCAAGGGCCTTACTGTGGGGAGAATTTTCTCCCTGTGCTTGGATGGATTTCCTCTGGGTACCCTGGTTCCCACTCACAGTGCAAAGAAATGCACATTCGGTCAAAATAGGGAAAATTGCCCATAGGTGTGAATGTGAGTGTGAATGGTTGTCAGTGTCTATGTACCCTTCCTCCCACCTGAAGTCAGCTGGGGTTGGTTCCAGCTTCCCCTGAAATCCTAATGGATAAGTGGTATTGATAATGGATGGCTGGATTCAAGACTGCATTGGGTTAGTCAGAACAGCTTAAAAGGTCAACATATATAACTTAGTTATTAGTTTCAAAGAGACTTGGAGAAATACTTTTCCATTCAGCTTGCCTCATGAGTGGTTGATAAAACACCTCACTAGCTAATGACTTATTTTTAGCCATGCATTTGTACAGATTTTTGCTGTGAGTCATGTTGTGGATGTTAAAGGATAATCCCTTAATCATGTACCTTTACACCCACTTCCACAGACCTAGTCAGGATATTTGACTGATCAGCATTGGGGTACTGCTTTGTTTTAATCGTAGTGAACTCTTCAGTATGTTATCATGTGAAAGTGCCTCTGCACACAATCTGCATAACTTGCATTCACAGTTTACACGTACTGGTATTAAGGAACTCATCTAACAAACTCTGTATCAACAGTCTCTCTACTAAACAAACAAACAAACAAATACATAAAACAGTTCATAAAATGTGTCTATATGTATATTTAAAGTGGTACTATTAGCTATTTGCTATAGCCTATTACCTTAACCTGGGTTTACACAGGGGCACAATGTTCGCGATCCCTGCAATTCAAAAACAGCATGGAGCACCACGATTTATGAGCACACTTGGATCACAGTTGGGATATAAAGAGGAGGAAGGGTGCATCCAAGAGATGAAACTTGAAGAAATCGTGTTGCCAAGTTCATCAGGATCCCCTACGATGGCGCATCAAGGTCTGTTACACTCTGTTAAGGTCTACTGTGCTTAACAGTCAAAATTTTTCCACAGTCAGTGCACAAATCCACCAAGTTCTATCAAGATCATTACGATTCGATCCCACGACCCACCACACTCATCACGATTCTCTCAAATCGTGGAAATCATGCCCCAAAACAAACTATTATCATAGCGTTGTATTCATTCACAAATCAGACATCACTGTCACAAAGCTAGTCTGGAAATTCAACTCTGAGGTGATGCAACATACAGAAGAAACATGTCAGCATTACAACATCCTTCCTTAAAGTGAAATATGAGGGTTTCTAAGGCTCTGGCAACAGCAATGACACAGAGTGGTGTATCTAAGATTCCAAGTTGCAAGCTAGGTTACTGAATTTGTTTGTTCCTCTGCCAGGCTCCCCATCATATAACATTGATACTCCCTTTATATCTTTGTGCACAACAATTCAGTGGTTCAGGAAGAATTGGGAAAAATTCTGAAGATAAGAGTAATAGATGAAAAATATATTGATAGACAGTATGGTTCTACATGGATTTCCAATAGGTGAATGTGAATTAAAAATCTGATGCCTATATGTGTATTGACAATATGCTTCAAAGGCTGTTCACAGCTTACTTTTATACAGTACTGGATTCACTTAGGTGCTATTGGTGATCATTTACCTCAAAAAGTAAATGTTTCTTGGGGTTTGGTTAGAACACAATACGTTACAACATGACAAAATTCTCATACTAATATAAAAATATATTCATATATATTAACAGTTATTCTGCAACATCTAATATGAACTCAAAGCCTTGCGGGCTATTAGATACCCTACCCTCTGGATTGTAAGAAATACATCATTTGTATTATTCTATATATTATTCTATATATTAAAAAATATATACCTTCTTACCATTAACCCAGGGCAGTGGTGGCCCGGTGGAAAGGTGCTGGATTACTGATCCCAAGGTCGGGGGTTCAAGCCCCACTCTCACCAAGTTGTCACTGCTGACCCCCCAGTGTAGCTATGTCTCTCACTGTCTATGGTGAGAGGCATGTAAAAGAACCACTGCTGACTTTCGTAAAGAGTAGGCTGCATTGCCGTCAGCGTGTTTCTGCCCTGCGATGGCCTGGCGAGCTGTCCAGGGTGTACATTGTCCTCACCCAGAGTTGGGCCTCACCGGAGGTGGGCGCCAGCCTCCCCTTGACCCTAATTAGGATTAAGCGGTTCAGAAAATGAACAGTGAACAAGTTAACACAGTGCTTGCTGGTGGACAGGAAGCCTGTTCCTTGCAGCAAAGAAATTGTCATGTTTGCGGAAAAAACTCTCATTTTTAAATATAAAAATATGTTCTTACCATCAAATACTTATTTCCATATTTTGTTGCTTTCTATGGAATTTGTCACAAATGAAGAAACCAGTATTAACAGAATAGCATTCTCACTGCTAGCTAACCGCACTTCCAGCTTGCTCACACCGGGAATGATACGCTCTCCTCCAGACACCAGCATAAGGCCATACAAAAGATAGAAGGCCTGTTCCTCACAGCCAGCAGATCAACGCACATTTTTTTGGGGGGGGGTTGAGCCCTGTCTAATTTTTAAAAAGAATTTTTTTTATTTTTAAATTTTTTTTTTAAACCATCAAACAGTTTTTGTCACAGTATTACACTACACAACCCAGCGGGCTCCGCAGCACTCAGTCTCTGGACTTCTGACTTCCGTGACATATGACCTCAGCACACCTGTCAGCACTCATGCTGATGAGAACACCACTCCATATGAAGACACTCAAGTTCAATGTCAAGTGCGAAGTATTGTAACTGAGTTCTTGCCAGTTCATATCAAGCCTTTGATTTCTGTGTTTGCTATTCCATGTATGATCTTTTTTGCCCTCTCGTTTATGACTCTGCTTCATCTCTGAGTTTGATCTCTTGTGTATGAACTTTTCTCATTTTACGATATATATGATTCTGCCTTGTCTACACTGTGTTGTTCGTCTGATTGTCTGACCTCTGCTTGTCTTCCTGTTCTGAGTTTGGACTGTTAATAACCTTTGCTACAGTTGTAATAAAGCTTTTCAAATTGTAATTAATCCGCAAATTGCATTAGTCTCCATCATGACATTGATCCAAATGTTGTTCCTTTTTTAAGGAATTAGTCTTAAATGAATGGTACAAATTGTGAAATGAAAGGAAAATGATACATGGTTTTCAAAATTTTTTACTGCTAAAAATCTAAAAAATCTGGAGTGCATTTGAATTCAGCACCAACAACAACCCCCGACGCCCATTCTTCTTTGCAGAAAAGCTCAAGCTCAGTCAGACTGGATGGAGAGCATCTGTGAACAGCAAGAATCAAGTATTGCTACAGATTCTCAATTAAATTTAGGTCTGGACTTTGACTGGTCCATTCTAACACATAACAATGCTTTAATCTAAATTATTCCATTGTAGCTCTGGCTGTATGTTTAGGGTCATTGTTCTGCTGGAAGGTGAACCTCTACCCGTTTCAAGTCTTTTGCAAGTCTCAGGATCCTGGAGGGGCATGGGACTTTGCCCAACCTGTCCACATGTGCTTTGTGGGCTTGGAGAAGGCTTTCGACCGTGTCCCTCGGGCTATCTTGTGGGCTGTGCTAAATATTAAAGTGTCGAGTGGATATGGCATTGCAGTACAAAATGGAGTGATAGCCTTCCTTATTCAAGGTCTTCTTATACCCTGTACAAATCTCCTACTTTATTACTACCAAAGCGCCCCAGACCATTTTCCCCCACCATGTTTGACACATGGCATCAAGCACTCCTCCAGCATCTTTACCTATATTTTGCACTGTACATACTCAAATGTTTTTTATATTCTTCTTTGTGACCTAAATATCTTAAACTAAAATATCTCATCGTAATCCTTTCCTTTTACTGACCAGTCTCAGATATGGCTATTGCTTTGCCACTTCAAGAGTCGCCTCTTCACTGTTGAAGTTGAGACTAGAGTTTTGCAGGTACTATTAATGAAGCTGCCAACTGACGAGCTATCAGGCTTCTGTTTCTCAATCCAGGGACTCTGATGTACTTGTCCTCTAGCTAAATTGTGCACTTTGGCCTCAGACTTCTCTTTCTATCCTGGTAAGAGCCAGTTTGTGCTGTTCTGTGAAGGGAGTTGTACACACTATTGTATGAGATCTTCAGTTTCTTAGTAGTTTTTGATAGGCTTTCGTTCTCAGAACAAATATTATCTGATGAATTTCAGAAAAAAGTTTTGTAAGCCATTTTTAGTCTGTAATCAAACCCACAAAAACTGATTCTCCAAATATTCAACTAGCCCAATACCCCGTTCTCACGGACACAATTTTCACACGGATATCCGCGGTACCTCAACGAGGAACACTCCAATGTGTTGATGCGGAAAATGGAACGTTTTCTCATGTTGGCCAGTTTTTTCCTCGTCCTCGATTCTGCTAGAACTTTTGACTCTGCTAATTATTACATTCTCATAGAACCTTATGTTTTTTTTTTGCTTTGTTGCCTTTTTGTTGTTGCCACCTTTATTGCAGTGCTGCCCAAGAATCGATATTAGCGCTGTTCTAATCTAATTATACAGTATGTCCTCACACTGGGTATATAATTCGGAAGTCACTTTATCTTTATCTAAAGCATGGGCAGTGGTAGAGGGAAGTTTTTCCATGCTTCATCTCTGAAAAGTTTGGGTAATAGGACTATAGCTAAGCCAATTAAAAAAAAATAGTTCACGGCAATTAAATTGTAATTATGTGTTTTGTCATTGTGTGGCATGGAGGTGTTGTGGTTAGCAGGTCTGCCTTTGCATGTTCTCCCAGTGCTTGCGTGGATTTCCTCCCACAGTCTAAAGACATGCACATTAAGCTAACTGGCTGTTCCAAATTGACCCTAGGTGTGAGTGTGAATGGTTGGCCCTGCGATGGTCTGGCGAGCTGTTGTATATACCCTGCCTTTGCCCAGTGACAGCAATAAGATATATACTAGCCTGTCTGCGATCCTAGTAGGATTCAATTTACTGCATTTGGCAGACACCCTTATCCAGAGTGACTTACATTTATAATTTTTATAGTAGTAGTAGTTGAAGGTTAAGGACCTTGCCCAAAGGTCCAACAGTGGCAGGTTGGTGGTACTGGGGCTCGAATCCTTGACCTTCGAATTACTAAGCCAGAGTCTTAACCACTGATCCACCACTGCCCCACTCCTAATTACCAGATTAAATGATTAAATGATTCAGCAAATGAGTTAGTGAGTGTTTTGTCATTTAAGTAAATTACTTTGATATCAACACACCCAAACTTCATCAGCCTAAGTGAAAAAGAAAAGAATGTATTGTATTTATTATATGTACTATATGTATGTTGATTTCTGAGCTGCTGAAG
>JBCNYH010000013.1:22298603-22309020 GCA_039654325.1 Tandanus tandanus
CTCTCTCAGCTAGCTCTGGGCGAGGGGGGGGACACACTGAACAGATCCCCAGGCTATCGCAAGGACAACACACACACACACACACACACACACACACACACACACACACACACACAGTCACTCACACCCACGCCTAGGGGCATCTGGGAGCAGCCAATTAGCCTAACATACATGTCTTTGGACTGTGGGAGGAAACTGTGGTGCCAGGAGGAAACCCACACAAGCAAAGGAAAACATGCAAACTCCACACAGTAACTGCCTCATCGAACCTGAGACCCCAACCTAAGGTCTTCTTGCTGTGGAGTATATGTATTACCCACTATGTCACTGTGCCTCGCATATCTTCCCAAATGAGAAAGAGAATTTCCAATCCTATACATATCTGAAACAACTTAATACCTTCATAAGCTATTTCTCAGTGGTGCTGACACACTATATTGAATACCTGTGTTGTAACATTTGAGCTTCAGACTATACATTAATATTTAAATACCTCATTAAAGGCAGAGCCAGATGGTTGTAGAAGTTGTACTGCTCAAGATATTGCTTGTACTAATTAAAGCTCCTTTGGTACTTATTGAAACAGTAAAAGACCAGATAATGCTGGTGATCCAAATTTTAATTTCACAAGAATTTTTCCATGGAAGGGAAGGCTCATTGAAATCCTTGGGTTAAGTGTTTCATATAGATGCTGGGATGGTTTTGAATTCCAGTCTTGATCTTGTCTGTCCTATATATACTGAATGTAATGTGGAAATACATCTTGGATGGGACACCAATCCATTATGGAGTACCACACACACACACAGATTCCCACCCACTGGCCAGTTAACTGGATAATCCACCTACTGTCATGAGCACCAAAGAACTTTAGAACTTAAACTGCCAGAGGTTGCTCATTTGGCCACAGATTTATATACCATGTTGTACTTAAATGTGGTGATGATGGCATGCTACACTCCATCACTCATCTCACTCACTCATTTGCCCCACCGCTTAATCCTTCTAGGGTGTGCAGGTTGGGGCTGAAGAGTATCTCAGCTGACACTGGGCAAACGTGCGGTACACCATGAACAGCTCAACAGTTAATTGCAGGGCCATCAGACACCCACAACGATTCACACTCTCATCCACACAGGGGCAACTTGGAACACCCAGTTAGCCTAATGTTCATGTCTTTGGACTGTGGGAGGAAACCGAAGTACCCAGAGGAAACCCATGCAAACACTGGGAGAGCAAAGCAAACTCTACACCGAAACACCTAAGGCTGAGACTTGAACCCAGGACCTTCTTGTTGTGAGGCGGACATGCTAACCATTATGACACTATGCTGCTCCATGCTACACTAGTAGAGTTAAATCCTGTTGAAGTCTTAAATGCATACATTGGGTTAATAGTGCTCCATGACCTTATTTTCCTTCTCCATCTCTTCCATTTTCCCACTTATGCCCCCTCTTTTCTAGTAGTCCACAATTTATAGCTTTACAACAACATAAAGAGAAGTATCGCTGTAAATACAAACGTATTCTAAGTGATCACATTTATACTTTGACGAAATATTTTTATTCTGATGGCAGTCAACCACTTTCATGATTATAATACCTCAGGGACTCACTGAATGGTTTAATGAGTATGAAATTGACACCTATGGTAGACGATTTTTTTTTAGGCAGCATTCCACCACAATCATCCATCCATTATCTGAACCACTTATGCATCAGGGTTGCATGGAGAAACTGCAGCCAATCCTCTCTGACTTTAGGTAATAGCTCACCCATGTGTATCTTTATAATTCAGACACTTTTATTCCAAGTGATGTACAAAGTACATCAATCAAATGCAAGCAGAGACATGTTAGAGTGGTGCAAGGCACCAACACCTTTGCTTTTAAAACAACTATGTACAATTCTTTGTGGCATGGATTACACAATATGGTGGAAACATTCCTTTAAGATTCTGATCCATGTTGATATGAATGGATCACACAATTCCTGTAGATCTTTTAGGTGCACTTTCATGCTGCAATCCCTCAGTTCTATCACATCTTAAAGGGGTTCATCTGGATTCAGATCCAGTGACTGGGAAGGCCACTAAAAAAACATATTGGTAACATGAGGTAACTAAAAAATTACATTATCATGCTATAGATAAGTGACTAAATGATTGTGGGAAAAAATGTAAAGGGATGTACATGGTCAGCAAGAATATTCATTTGTTGTTGCATTCAAGTGATGAGTGATTTGTATAAACAGACCCAAGGGGAAGAAAACATTCCCCACCTTATTACACCACCTGCACCAGCCTGGTCTGACTTTACTATGTACGTGCCTTAGAAGAAACCAGAAGCAGTGTGTAAAGCTCTGTGGGTGGCAGGTCCCAGAGTAGTAGTGCCTCTCTGTATGACATCATCGGAGAGTGTGTAGGTCATGTGACACATTGGAGGAACATCATGACAAAGAGTCAGAGGGACACAGAGTCTGGCCCTTGGTAGAGCACTGCTAAGTGGTCTGCCCATGACATAGGGTATTCCACAATTAAGATTCATCAGACCAAGCTATGTTTGTCCAGTCTTCAACTGTTTAGTTTTGGTGACTCCATGCTCACTGCAGCCTCAGCTTTCGGTTCATGTCTTACAAAATTGGAAACCAAGGTGGTCTTCTGTTATTGTCACTCCTCCACCTCAAGGTTCAACCTGTTGTGTATCCTATTGTATTGTTATGTTTTTCAGCTCACCACAGTTGAACAAAGTGGTTATCTGATTGAATGACTTGATCAGCACAAGTATTTCCATCTGCAGATCTCTTCACTTTTTTATTGCACTGTTCTGAGTAATCTCTAGAGACTACTGAGGGTAAAAAATCCCAGAAGATATAGAAATCCAGCAGCAGTTATAGAAATCAGCTTGAATCAGCCCATCTGGCACCAAAAAAAATCAAGTCACTGAAATCACTTTTTATTTTCTTATTCTGAGGGGTGAACATTAGCCAAAGCTACTGGTCCATATCTGCTGCCACATGATTGGGCAATTCGAAAATTATATGAATGAAAAATTCTCTCAGTGAAAAACTCTCAGTTAGTGGGGATATAAATATATATTTTTTCTTTAATCTGCCACCCGTCTTGATGTGCCTTTGTTAATGAGTGCAGACTGTGATTACTCATCCCTGTTGGGAAAATGAAGAATTGAATGTCCTGTGTGCTACATGATGCCAGCGAGTTGTGAGCAGAGTAAATGAATAAGTCTTTGTCCCACAGAGAAGCTCCACCTAAATCCATCTGACAGTGACATCCAAACTAATGAATCTACACTCAAACATATTTGCGTAGATCATTTTGTGCTTCTAATTACCATGCACTGAGTGCATGTGGGGTGGCATGGTGGTGTAATGGTTAGTACGTAGTGGGTTTGAGTCTCAGGCTCAGCAAGGGTGTAACTGTGTTGAGTTTACATGTTTTCCCATGCTTGTGTGGGTTTCCTCCAGATACTCCAGTTTCTTTCCACAGTTCAAAAACATGCACATCAGGCTAATTGGCTGTTCCAAATTGCCCGTAGGTGTGAATGGTTGTGCATGTGCTGGCCTTGCGATGGTCTGGCGAGCTGTTCAGGTACCCCACCTTCACCCAGTGTCAGCTGTGGTAGGTTTGGCAAATGACTAAGTGAGCGCATATGTAGAAACTAAAATCCAAGTAGGAAGTTTGCTGAAAGAAACAGTTGTGTCATGTTCCTAAATTGTATTCAAACCTTGTTAGAATCCAATACACAGCTATGGAAAATTAATCAGGAGGCCAGTGTTAATGGAGATCCCTTTTTCTGTATCTGTTTCATGTTAAAATGTACAGTATAAATCACACACACAAAAAAAACAAACTTGCTCAACTCCTTTAATTTAATATTTACTTTCACTTTCTCCAGTTTTACTTAGCTCTCTAACATATTGTAACCTAACTATAGGTTATATAAATATGGTACTGATATATACTCAATTTGCTGAACTGCTTATTTCTCTATGATCCTGAACAGCTTGCCAGTCCATCACAGGGCCAACTCACACACAACCATTCACACTCACACCTGGGGGCAATTTGGAACAGCCAATTAGCCTAATGTACTTGTCTTTGGACTGTGAGAAGAAACCGGAGTACCCAGAAAAAACTCAAGAAAACACAAGGCGAAAATGCAAACTCTGTACAGAATCACACTCGTTGAACCCAGGACTCAAACCCAGGGCCTTCTTGTTGTAAGGCACACATGCTAAACAACAAGCCACCATACTGCACTACTGATACAGTGGAGAGAAAAAGTAAGTAAAGCCTTTTGAATTACTTGCATATATGTATATATTTTCCTTTAAATATGGCTTGATCTTCATCTGACTTATAATAATGAACAAATGCAATGTAATTTAACTAATAACACACATATAACCTTCCATGTTTTTATTGAAAAGGCACAGTAGTGTAGTGGTTAGCACTTTCACCTCACAGCAAGAAGGTCTTGGGTTTGAGCCACGTACCTGGTGAGGTGATTTCTGTGTAGAGCTTGCATGTTCTTTCTGCGCGTGCATTGGTTTTCTCCAGGTGCGATTAACTCCCACAGTCCAAAGTCATGTACATTAGGCTAATTGAATATTATAAATTTCCCAAGATTGTGAATGTTTGTATGTATTGGCCCTGCGATGGTCTGGTGAGCATTTCAGGGTGTACCTGACCTTCGCCCAGAGTCGGTTCAGATGGGCTGCAGCCTGCCTGTGACCGTAATAAAAGCTATAGCAGTTGGGGAAATGAAATGAACATTTATAGTGCTACTGGCAAAAGTAACTGAACTCTTGGATTTAATAAGAGGTCATACCTTGTTTGGCAACAATAACCTCAAACAAGTGTTTCCCATAGCTGTGAATCAGACCAGCATGTTCAGGAGGAACTTTGGATAATTCTTCCTTATAGATTTATTGGGTTAAGGTTTGGGCTCCGTCTGGGACAGCACAAACAGATGGATTTTCATATTTACACCATTCTGTTGAAGATTCTATTTGATGTTAAGGGTCATTGTCCTGCTGCATCACCCAGCCTCTACTGGGCTTCAGCTGGTGAACAGCCAACCTGTAATTATCCTGTAGAATACCTTCATAAACTTGCGCATTTATTTTCCATTCCTTGATGGCTAGCTCTTCAGGCCCTGCGGCAACAAGGCAGCACAAAATCGTGATGCTCCCCCCACTCCTCCGTACTTCATCACTGGGATGATATTTTCATGTGCTGTTTGTGTTTGTTTATGTTCGTAATTCAACCTTTGTTTCATCAGTTCACACACCATTTTTTCCAGTAGTATTGCAGAGTGTCTTGGTGCTCATTTGCAAACTTCAGGCACACAGCAGTGTGTGGCTTATTTACTACATTGAGAATTCTGCATTGACCCTTTGAAGTAATCTTGGCTGGGTGCCCACTTCTAGGAAGATAAACCACAGCACTAAATCATCTCTTTTTTTTTAAATGTAGACTGATGAATATCTAAATTATTTGAGATTGTTTTGTAACCCTTTCCAGCAATTCTTGATCTAACATCATGTGAGATCTCTTTTTTGTGAGGCATAATTCACATCAGCAGACCCAATATATTTTAAGATTAATGCTTGCTAAACTGTATCAGATGATCCCATTAGAATTCTGGATGAATTCTTAAACACAATGTGTAACTTGATTGCCATGTCAAATTATGTGGTTAAAAATCCTCTAATGACTACGGAGCCCCTAAAGGGACATGGGTAAAAAAAAAATAAAGGTTAGGTTTCTCGTGCGCACGAGAAACTAGTTTTTTTTTCCCCCATTCCCCTTTTCTCGTGCGCACGCGATAGTTTCTCGTACGCACGAGAAACCCATCTTTTTTTTTTTTTTTTTCATGTCCCTTTAGGGGCTCCGTAAATGACAAACCTGTCAGAAAAAAAAGTTCTGATCATGTCATCAAAGGTTTGATCAAGGTTTGTGCTTGTATAAACAAAACTTTTTTTCAAAGTGAGCTCAAAGTAATGAAGATATTTATTGTCCATTAGCATGCTTCATTTACATTTTATCATTCCCGCCACTGTTTTTTTTGCTGTTTCTGACTTTTACATGACATTTTACATTAACATAACCTTGTGAATACTTCAATAACATTGGGAATCATTTATCATTATCTTCTTAAGTTTTTTCTTTAATTTGTTGTTAAGACAATTCAGAAGAAAAACCTTGGATTTGTTTCTTAGCTTGGTGAATACCATTATCTTCGTTAAATTAAAAGGACATAGGGGCATAAGCAAACAAATATCCAGGGTGACGGAAGCAACGGAATATTAAAGGAGGAAGAATTTTACTTCCTCTGAATTAGAAGTGCTGCTGCAGGAGGTAAATTCCAGTCTAGATATTATATTCAGTAGTGTGAATAGTGGATAAGGCCACAGATCAGAGTAAGTACTAGAGCACTGCTAAGTAGTGCAGTGAATGTGGTTTCAGGAAAAAGGTGCACCACTGAAGAATAATAGAAAAGTAGTTTGACCTGAAATCAAAGGCCAAGAAAAACATTGCCAAACACAAAGGTGAGATGCTGGCAATTGCAACTGCTGGCCTATACACACCTTCTCTGGTGTGTACAGCAGTTTACCACTGGTTGTATTTTGTAATATACTGTATTAAATATATGTCAGTATTGTATTAAATTGACATACTGTACCCAAACACATCCAGCATATACCCCCAATCTCCAGCGCAACATCATTGTAAGAAAAAAGACTGTATTGTTGTTGGAAGTTAAAGTAACACAAAGATGCTTACCAATGAGCCATGCATCTCCAGCTGCTCCTTGTTCCAAGCTCATTCCCACTGAACTGTTCTGTATAATATATAGGTGCATCTCCTGGAAAATGGGAGACCAAATTTAACAGATGTTTCTGAAAGTCACAGATGAGTTGGATATTTATTGAGTAGTACTGCTTACAGTTGAGGTATTGAAATGCATTGGGAGAGGGTGCACACGAATAACATCTCTTCATGTTTGGAGGCTGCTGGTGTTCAGTATAGCGGAAATTAATATACTGTCTGGCCAGTAGATGTATACACTCAGGGACTCACAGGAGGGTAATAGATGCCTGTAATATACCCACCTGTTCTCCGAGCTCCCTCTGAAATGTTCCTGTTTCCAAAAGGTTCAAGGCAGGTAGTACCTGAACATGTATTTGGAGCATTGGGTATGGGTTCGCATATGGTGTTGCACTGGTGAGAACATGAGAACAGCTCTTAGTAGCTAAAACCATCATAAATGATATTCATTGCTCTCACTCAATATATTTGTGTGGGCTTCAAAGATGTTTTTTCTCCAAAGTGTATGAGCTGTAAATTATTCTACTAAGAGTAAATATGCAATTGTTCCAGTCTTGAAAATATTGCTCAATGATTACCCTGTAAATAGCGTTATCAGTTACTAAATAAGCCATGGTTTCCAATGAGCATAACTGATACGTCATGAAGTGTTAGTTATTTGCGTGATGCTTTGTTACATAATGAGAATTTGTTTTATAGTTAAACAAAATCAGTCTCTGTCATCATATTATGCATTTTGCAACATCACTTCGGCATCAATGTTTGCGTAAAAGTGCTTTTTCGTGTTTGTAGATTCTGTTTGTAGCTAAGAACAAATTCCAAGAATATCAGTCAATGCCAGAATCTTCCTGAAAAGTGCGCAAGTGAGATTTAAGAATGAATTTCTTTATATGAATAGTTTGTGAATGAGGCCCAAATGTTGTCACCTGCCTTTGGTCACATTCCAAGGTGCCAAGGATGGAAATGTGTACTTTCTAAGATTACAGCTCACAATCAAACAATTCTCTTATGATTTGCAGTGTTTATGTGAGACAGCAAAATTGGGTGGAAAATCACATAAAGCCAACTTCAAGTCTGATCAGCTACTAGATGTCAATACAGAGCTCCAGCTGGTCAAGCTGTGAGGCTTGCTTGGAAATCGTTAAGTTTTTTGCTACTCTGGGCTGGCCTAAGCATTTATTGGGCCCTAATAAGAATTGAATTTGGGGGCCCTTCACTGCCTCAGAACTGCCAATACTATTTACTATTGTAAATGCTTGCATATAGTTAATGTCTGTTATAGTGTGCATGCACATGAATGTGACACTATCTTTGATGGAGGCAGCAAGAATTGATTAAACCAGTAGTACTTGCTAGCCAGCCCATTAAGACAGTATTGTGTTTTTGTATGATTATTATTGACATACTATAATATGTTACAAAATAAATAAATAAATAATTTAGGCTCTCTCATATCAGATGCTCTTCAGGGTCCTCTGGTGAGACAGGGTCCTTAAGCAGATGCATTGTTTGCTTGTGCGTAGGATCGGCCTACACTCTAATATTTTGTTGGATCACCTTTAGCTTTGATTACAACATGTAATTGACATGGCATTGTATTAACAAACTTAAGCAGCATCACAACATTTATTTCCATCCGGGTATTCTCATCGGGTTTATTTTTTACCGAGATCTTGATTTAATGAGTGTGAGACTGTGGTGCCAGTACACATGTGAAAATGATTCCTCATGTTCCCTGAACCACTCTTTGACTATTTCAGCCTCAATTTGATATCCAAGCCATCAGGGGGGAAAACGTTTGATTGATTGGACAACCTGGTCATTCTGTACATTCAGGTGGTCAACTGGCTTCATTTTATTGCCACATAATGTTGCTGAGCCTCGACCTGACCAACTAGAGCAACAGTGCCATGGTGATAATGCAGTGTAATCAAAGCTAAAGGTGATTCAACAAAATATTACATTGCACAATGTTTTTTGGCAGGGCTGTGTACCACACTCATACCACACTGGATTTTCCAGCAGGGCAGCTCAGCTTAAATCCTAGCAGCTGGTCAGAATCATTTCCAGGAGAGCAAACCTTGTTCACATTGTTGTAAAAGTGGCAGTAAGGCGTTGTTTCTCTTTATGCGGTCTTGTAGAGACGAATAGAGCGCTCTTGTGATCCCCTAGCGAGCTACACCGTCAGGTCTAACAAATCGGTTAAGGCTCTAGCGTATATGGCTGTGTATAAAAAAAGTGCTGGGCTGTCTTGCTCACACACACACACACACGCACGCACGCACGCACGCACATACTCGCGCGCGCGCGCACCGACGCGAGCACACGCGGAGCCCCCGGCTGCTTACTGCGAGCACATTTACGCAGCCTCGCAGCTTCACGTCACGCCAGCTGGACCCTCTTCCAAATGTTGGTCTTACTGCAAACCACATGCAAATGCCGAAGATGTGTAGGTGATGCTGAGTGGGAGAGGTTTGAGTCTCACACAAACAAGCGTCAAGCAGCGAGCTGCTCTTAAGATGCCGTGGAGGAGGAGAACACCGCTCGCGTCCAAGAGCCAGAATCCGGAGCCTGGCAGGCTTCAGGTCGCAAACAAATGATCTGGACTTTGTTGGACACAGAAAGGACAAGTGGCGTATTTCTAACTGGGATTTCTCACAGCTCTCACAGCACACGTACGGATATAGAAGGAAAACAAGAGTCTTTTCTTATTTTTATGGTTTACATTTTTTTTTGAGTGCCCTTCCCGAATAGTTCACATCTGGCAGTGACGTTGTGTCATTCAATTATTCCATCATTCATTCATTCATTCATTCATTCACTTAGTGCTTGATCTCTTTGGACACGAGCGCCGTGTTGCGCGTAAAGATCCCCAGCTCAACATCATCAGCAGAAAGAAAGCCTTCTCCAGGATAAACAGCATCTCTCCCCAGTGAGGACAAGCAGTCAGAGGGGGAAGGAAAGCATCAACACAGGTAAGACGTCTGGCGAAATCATTTCACACTGAAATTTCGGAGCCCGGGGTGAAAATGTAATTAAAAATCGACAACAATAACAAAAACACCTTGTCAGTTATAAGCTACTTATTTATTCATGCCATAAATAAGAGTGTACAGGATGCAACACGGAGAAGAAGTTGGTGTAAAGAGCATATAGTCAAAAAAAGTAATGCACTTTCTTCCCACAATACTACACAGTGAGATAAAGAATAATACTTAGTAATATAAGTCTATCTATCCATCTATCTATCCATCAATCAATCTATCCATCTATCTATCCATCTATCTATCTTGCCCAATTGAAATGGGGGATTAAATGCACGGTGCAACAATTAGAGTTTCCTTTCCCTGTGAAATACAGAAAACATCCCAACAATTTCGAGCCAAGTTTAATACTGAAAATATCCAGTTACATTAGAAATATGTTTGTACTTGTTGAATTTGGTAACGTGCACGCGCAAGGCATTGTGCGTTTACGCGTACGCGGCGCATACGGAAAGAGGGGAGAAAAAAGGAGGGGGGGTGGGGGAGAGGGAGAGGAGGGAGAAAGAGGGGGCGGAAGGGAG
>JBCNYH010000013.1:22309030-22330222 GCA_039654325.1 Tandanus tandanus
TGGTAACGTGCAACGTCAAGGCATTGTGCTTTTACGCGTCAGCGGGGCAAACGCAAACCCCCCCCCCCCCCCCGTAGTCGTTGTTTAACATCTCTAACTGAGACCGAAATAGATCCACTGTAAACGGTTGCACACCGAAACAGCAACAGCAATGGGGGAAAAAATAGCCAGGCGAGCTACAATGATCCCATGTTAATTCCAAACATCTGGTTGCTTTATTAAACACCATGAAGATAACAGGAGCAGTCAGTAGGACGAGCGAGATTGTGCAAAGTTATATCATGATACACTTTTCTAAGATATTGTGGATATTGTTCATATAATTTTATTTTTGTAATAATTACAAACAGATTGGAGAAAGCTGATGGAAGCAGATGTTTGTATTTATTGTTGTTATGATAGATATTTAAACATTTTGCACACACACACACACACACACACACACACACACACACACACACACACACACACACACACTTTTTTGTAAATATTAAATGAAATTGGTATTAAACTCAGAATTTGCATGTCATTTAAAATAACATCACAGTGTCATACCACCTGTGATCAGCTGGAACTTGTGTGCATTCCTCAATAACGTGATGCATATTGTGGATTGTGATATGACTTTTTTTCTTCTCGTATCGCCCACCCCGAATAGAGAAGACATGCAAAACATTTTATTACATCACCATGAGACATCACCATGAGAAAGTAATGTTACGCTCCAAGTAGGACTCAGGAGTGCTGATGTTGAATGATAATGTGGCTGGCTTGCCAGATTAGATATACTGCTTTGAGCCCAATTGCTGTCTAAAATTCACTCAGTTCACTATACACCAGCCCCCGCTGTAACATTGCCAAAGTACATGTGCCAGTCCAAGGCCATGATTTCCTGTTCAGTCTGATAACCCTGTAAATGGTCCCTGCAAATCAGTATATTAACGTTAAACATGTTCACTATTGGATTTGCCCTTGTGCCCTAAACATACCATTTAATATCATTTTTTTATTTTGGTTGAATATGCTGTTTAGATTTTATTTTATTATTAGAGGTTATTAGTCATTTTACTCACTTTTTTAATGATTGTTATGAGTTTGGCTTCCTCACAGAAGTGTGTGAGTCAGCTCTACTGACTGATCTTTATGGGTCTGTCATCTATCTATCTATCTATCTATCTATCTATCTATCTATCTATCTATCTATCTATCTATCTATCTATCTATCTATCTACATGCATGGGGATACAGACAAGCCTACATTTAAATCAATACACCTAGTAGAAACAGGTGACAAATTAAAAGGAAAACTGCAGTAGGGAGAATTTTATGTTTGCACTCACTTGGGATTGGTTACTGAGAATCCAAGTTATCACCTATCCGAGTGATCACCTTGATCCTGAGATTTCTGTACTAAAAAGAGTGCTTTCTTCCATGATGACAGTGTCCCTATCCACAAGACATAAGGGCTTACTGAATGGTTTCATGAGTAGGAAAATTATATAAATCGACGATATACAGTAACTTTCACAGTCTCTAAATCTCAACCTGAATTAAAGGAAACCTCATAGGTTTTTAACCTGGGCTCCCATTTTTAGGTCCACATTTTTATTAGGACAAATAATCCCTATAGGACAAACTGCATTAGGGTAAACCAAATGTTTTCAACTCTGACAGAGTTATAATATTATTATACAGTACATGTCTGATAACAAGAAAATTATCCCTACAGTGATAGACCTGTATCTGTTTACCTGATAAAATACAAAGAAAATTTAGAAAAAAGTGAATTTTTTGTTTAAGTTGTCTCTTCGTCCGGTCTCTGATATACATAGCACCCATTTAGTGCAAGTAGTCAATTATCAGACACAGGATGTTTTCTAATGTTTACAAATGGAGAGGCCACACAGAATTCGTGAGGTGGTCTGTTTCCAAAGTAATGACAAAAACTTTGTTTTGTTCAACTTTGTTACGAATCCTGCATGATTTAGCCATTGGGTGCTGCCCAGGAAGAAGAGAATGATGAAACAATAAGTGTACAAAAGATTTTCTTAGGTTTCTTTACAAATACTGAGCTGAACAGACACAGGTGTATCTCTGTAGGGATCCTTTCCATGTTGTAAGACAATTATAATAACATCAGCCAGTCAGTGGCAAAAACAAGCGGTTAATTTGACATGGTTGTTCGCCCAGCAGGGTTACCGTGTATAGCCATTTTGCAGTTGCTGGTTATAGTATTCTAATACAATACTGGATGTTTTTTTTTGCTGTTTGTTTGTTTGGTTTTTTAATTTTTTTTTATTTGCACTAGTCAACATTTAGACCCTCAAAATGGAAGAATAGGACCCAGGTTCAAAAATCCTGTAGTTTTCCTTTAAGACCTATCTGACATTTCTGATAGACAGTGCATGACTTCCTTCATCAACACAAAAATGATGAAATATCTTTGGATGGAACGTTGGCATAGTGGTTAGCATGTCCACTTCACAGCAAGAAGGACATGGGTTCAAGTCCCAGGAATTTGGAGTATGCATGTTCTCCCTGTGCTTGCGTGGGTTTCCTCCGGGTACTCTGGTTTCCAACCATAGTCCAAAAACATGCACATTAGGCTAATTGGCTGTTCCAAATTGTGTAAATGGTTGTGTGTGCTGGCCCTGTGATGGTCTGCCGATCTGTACAGGGTGTACCCCGCCTTCGCTCTGTGTCAGCTGAGATAGGCTCCAGCCTCCTAGCGACATTAATAGGATTAAGCAGTTGAGTGAATAGGATCAGCAAATGAGTAATAAGTGAAGGAATATCTTTAAAAAGATTGATGTTCTTCCATCCAGTGCAGTTCCAGAGACTTGCAGGTTGTGTTCCAAGGCACAGTCTTGCTGTTGTATCAGTGACTGGTTTTCCTATTAAAATGTCATGCATCATCTAGACTCATAAAAAAAGAAAGTAAAATTTTGTATAAGAAATTGAGTACATTCATATATACAAGAAAATCCCTAGTTTCATTATGATAAATAATGACTTTCATAATTATTTTAGCTGTCATAATGCAGGCCTATAAAATGAATCTGTCTGTAAATAGCACTGTATAACCTGTGACATTCTTTCCTGGCTGCTGTCTGATCGCGCTGTAGGTTAATTATCATTAGTCACTCGTTTCCTGCATTTCCTGTTCCAGATTTTTTTTTCTCTAACAGGCTGACACAGTCTCAGTTCATGTTCAGTTTATCGCTCTGCTCTATAAATTTAGTTTGCTTAAATATGTTTGTGTTCATCTGGGATTTTACCCTCAGTGTTTGTATTGAGTGCATTTAAAAGGACAGTTACTTGGCTGGTACTTTAACAATTTATTTAATCATCACTGTGCATACACTCACTGATTACATAATTTATTGTGATATTCAAGAATAATATATTCTGATAGAAGTATTTAAAGTAGATAGAATCCACTGACGATTCCTGATGGCAGTTAGCAGTTATTTACCACATAACTTTCTAGATCATAGGACTACATATAGATGCTGAAGTTACATACATGATCCTACTGTTAATGAATATATTTTCTGATTGATGAGCAGAACAGTTAAAAGCATGATTCATTCATTCATTTTCTGAACCGCTTAATCCTAATTAGGGTCACAGGGAGGCTGGTGCCCATCTCAGCCCAACGGCAGAGTACACCCTGGACAGCTCGCCAGGCAATCAACACGCTGACGGCTGCTGTACACTGTACACCTACCCTTGACGAAAATCAGCAATAGTTTTTTACATGCCTCTCACCATAGACATGGCCAGCCTTTGATAACCCAGTTAGCTGCACTGGGAGGGACAGCAGTGACATCCTGTTGGTAGTGGGGCTTGAACCCCCGACCTTCAGATCAATAATCCAGCACCCTACCACCGGGCTGATTATTTTTATATATTAATATACTCAGTTACTTCTCAACTCTGACACCACATTAAAAATCTTTTTATTTATCATAATTACAAAATATTTTGAACTAAGAGTGTAAGTGTTCAATAACTCAAAATATATTATTTAAAATTCTGCACTACTTCTTGCTCCCTATATAGATGTAACAAATTGTGATATTGATCATGTTAACTGCTTTGTACAAAAGGTCAGCGATTCCTCATGCCTAATCTCTTCTACTTAAGCATGTGTTCAAACGACACACCAATGGATTTGATCTAAAATTGATAATAGTGTTCTGTGAAGTCAAACTAGAGTGTACACTGTCATTAAAACAAAAAGGGAACATACTAAATTCTAAGAAAGTCTAAAATTCAAAAAAGTGTTTTAAAGATTCTTCTTTTCACTCTGCTGCTTTTGTCATTAATATAATTTGTAATGAAAATTATTGCATTAATTTAGAAAAAATGCAAAAGGGATGCATTTTCATTGGTCCCACATTATGTGCCAAAATTATAGAAATCTTAAGGAATATTTTTATTAATCGCAAAACCATTTTCATGTTTAAAAAACATATTTTATTTGTTCTCAGTCTCCAAGAATTTTGTTGTTGCCCTTAAACATGTCCTGTTTCCCTGGGATTTAAATTCAAAGCTGCATACATAAACACATGTCTCTTTGTTGCCTATTACCATGGGAACAAACAAAGCATATTCAATACCAACAAGATGGGCTTTAAATTAGAGCTGGGTGATAAATCAGTTTTATTGATCAATTCAAATTTTTGGTTGAGGGCAATGTGTAAAATGAAAATTGCAATTTAAATATTATTTACATGCATAGGATTTTTTTTTTACTTCAGTGGCTGTGTAGATTCTGTGTGGTGCTGGTGCTCCTGCTCAGGATTCTTTCTTGCCTCGTGCTCATTCTGTGATAGGCTCCCTTGATACCTGCAATCAAATAAAAAAGAAAAAAAGCCTGTCCCCGCCCACTGAACACCAGCACACATATTAGCAAGAAGGCAACACGTGCGTCAAAGATCTAATTTTGAAAACTGGCAGTGTCTTCTCCGTAAGTTAGAAATGGTTCGCTTATGCAAGGTGTAAAAAAAGACAAACCACAAGGTTTGTCTAATGGCAGTAGCACAACAAACTTATTTCAGTTTCTCAGACACACGCGCAGTCGAGTAGTAGAACTAACTCTGAACCTAAGCATCCTTTTCACGTGGCACTATATACAATAAGAAGGCAAGTCAGTGGAAAGAAATTACAGATGCGGTAGAGCCCAGATATACACTGGGGGAAAATTTGTTCATTCAGATGTTAAATGAAATCATATTATGAACTATCAAGTCAAAATCTGAATGAGCCCCACCCCCTTCTACACAGCACTGCATGCCTTGCCTCAAGCCTTTATTAGCTAGTGAAATACATAAGTAAAAACACAACAAAACACTTTAAAGTAAATTACAAAAGCACCTAATGTCTTTTTATTCCTTTATAAATTACAAATGTATTTTATTTATAAACATATTCAAGTATTAAAGACTTTTTTTTTTTTCAAAAGAGACTTTTGATTTATTTGTTTGTTTGTTTGTTTATTTGATTTTTCAAATTAGTTTACTTGGGCTTACATTTCATTGATACTGAAGGAGAAAGTGCAGTCAGTAGCTACTGAGCAGCACTCATTGAACAAACTCAGTTCTAAACCAGTTAAGAAATGGGTTTCATTGTTTTTCATTATTTGATCCTTTCTTTAAAAAAAATTGGAATCACAAATAGGGAACAGGTTAAAAAAAATCTGAGATTTTATTTTTAGACCATATTGCCCAGCGCTAGTAAATATTCCTTTACTAAACTCTTTAATCATGTTAGACATTGCAGGAAGATACTCAGAGCTGTTACTGGCTCCTGGAGAGGCATCATAAAATATGCAAATTTGTCAATGATTTTGAAATCAGCATTTTATTGATAAGAGCACTAGTAAAAACATTGTGTTTATACAATGTCGCTATAAGTCAGAGCCCAAATGATCATTTAATTGTTTTTGTTTTTTGTTTTTTGACTTTTTGGTAATTTTTTAAGAGTACTGACAATTATAGAAGTCACCATATATGCTAGTTTATTGCATTTTGCTAGATAAATGCAATATTTTGTGTGTTTTCAGTAATACCAGCTGGTAAAAAGATATATATATATATATGCTTTAGGAAAATACTGTAGATATTTCATGAAAGTTGCTTCAGTGGTCAATTCATTTAAAACTAGAGGAGCACTCAGAGAGAGTGAAGCATGTGTAATGTAGCAAATAGGCCTTATATGGGTACTGGTTTTTATTTCCCATGTGCTTGTCTTACAATACGTTCTGTAGTATGTGGATGTGACCAAGTTGGGAAAACAAAACAAAACAAACAAAAAAACCCTCTCTAATTTGAAGGATTGATGAGATAGCTGGTATTTGACCTTTCAATAAGACTCCAGCAAAAGTTATTATCTTGTTTAAAAGTCCATATATCATTTGCTATTAGTGTTCAGTAGTAATGATGAGTCTATTGCCATTTACAGTTGAGTGCTAAGCGTTAAGTTAAGTTATAAGCGCTCACAATCCTGTGGCCTTCATTTTCAAGGTCACTCAAGGCCAAAGATTTGGTCTCTCATTGCATCTATGGGTCTAGGTAAGTTTGTTTTTTCAAATATAAACAATTTAAATTTAAACATGGGAAATGTCTGTTTCCAAAATTGTGTGACCATGCTTTGAACTTCCCCATTTGACCTTGACATTCCAAAATATAATCATGGCTCAAGTAAGGTAGTGTCCCCAAGTCTCCCCTCAAGTTTGGTGAAAATACTTGCATGCATGTGGTGAGAATTTTATTTACAGACAAACTGAGAAACAGATAATTTAGACAAACGCCAGTGATTACTATACCTCTGCCAAGATTTTTTGTTTTGTGGTTTTGTTGTAAACAAAACACATTTAAGCTTAGAGCACAGTAGTCATTCTATAAAAGATAATGTTGAATTTTTATTAAAAACCCCACTCTATAGTGTGTAAGAACAATACAGCTGGTTCATCATACTTAATCCTTATTGATGAAAATCAGCAAAACAGCTTTTTTGTTGTTTGATTTCAGAACGTTGCAATTGCTTTCTTTTTCCCTAAAGGCAGGCAAAAAATCCATTACCCTCTTGGGTACATGTGCACATGGACACATACTTATTCAAGGAATTATTCATTCATTCATTCATTTATACATTTACAGTTTAATGCTACTAGAGTCACTAGGATGATGGAACCTATCTTAGCTGACTACTGGCAGGGCTGGGTACATGCTGGACACCTCACCATTCCATTTCAGGTCATCCATCCATCCATCCATCCATCTGAGGTCAGGTCACGGAAGCAACAGGTCTAGGAGGGAAACCCAGCCATGCTTCTCCCCAGCGACACTCTCCATCTCCTCCTGGGGGATCCTGGGGCTAGATGGGATATATAATCCCTCCAGCAGGTTCTGGGTCTACCCCGAGGCCTAAGCCGCTTGCATCTGCAATCTTATCCTTTCGGCCACTAACCAAATCTCATAACCATAGGTGAGAATCGAACCGGCGCAGCACCCTCATTACTGCTGATACAGCAAAAATGTATCTATCTGCTGCTAAATTCTACCCTCACTTAGGAACAAGATCCTGAGATACTTGAACTCCTCCCCTTGAGGCAAAGACTCATCCCTACTTGCAGGGATCAATCCACCTTTTTCCAGTTGAGAACCATGGCCTTTCCCATGCACTTATCCAGTCTGCAAACCATGTGACAGTGCTAACACAATGCCTACAATGAATAAAACTAACGTCAAGAGCTTCAGTTTACAACAGACATCAAAAAGGTAGGAAATGTGATTTCAGTGATTTGGATCATAAATGGTTGTCAGTGCCAGATCAATTAATTTGAGTATTTCAAAAACTGCTAGTTTTCTGGTACTCCAGTACTCAAGTGTACAGAATTTTGTGGAAAAACAAGGAACAGCCCATGAACAGTGGTGCTGTCAGTGTAAATGCATTGTGGATAAAAGAGCACAAAGGAGAATGGCCACACATGAAGGCTGTGTTAAAGAGCTGAAAAGCATCTCAGAATGCACAACACATCAAACACTTTGACAGGTATATTACAACAAAAAAAATCAAATATAGCCATGTCTTTCATAGGAGAGTGCCACAAAAAGTGACAGATATGACAGGCATAATAATAACACTGAATGGACTTGAAAAACATCAAATAATTAAAAAAATGTGAGTATCCATTAGGTGTAGGTTCACTGAAACTGAACAGTTAAAGGTTGAAAAAAGATGAGGTGGCATTATCCAGTTTTTGGCTGAGATTAGCTGGAGACCAACCTCCATCAACAAGGCTTTCAGCCTGCACGATTGTTTTTTTTTTGGTTTTTTTTTACGATTCTGTGTAAATTTGAAACAATGTTTTGTTGTGTATCAGCAGTTTCTGAAATGCTGAAACTAACCTGCCTGGCACCAGCAACCATGCTCAGGTCTCCATTCCCCTCCATTTAGATTTTTTTTTTTATGTGGACATTAACTGAGCTCTTGACAGGTAATTGAATTTTATGCATTCTACTACTGCCACATGATTTGGATAATTGCATGAATGGGCAGGTATCCAGATGTCACTATAAAGGTGGTAAATGAGTGTACACAGTCATATAAAATTGTTATAACTGCCCTTGGGTGCATGTGTAATTTGGTAGTAGGGTGTGTAAAAAAATTTTGTACTGGCACCCTGTTGACATTTTTTTGAACATGCCTGTACTGTTATGAGTGCCTCATCAGCCCTTTTATGGAAAAATAAGTCTGCATTTTAGTGGGGGTTTTTTGGTAAAGCCTATTGGAACATTTGTCAAGAGATTAATTTAATTTTATTTCATTTTCTGAACAGCTATATCCTTGATTAGCGTTGCAGGGAGGCTGAAGTCCATCCCAGCTGACTCCCAGCGAAGGTGGGGTAGATCTTGAGCCACTCACTAGACCATCACAGAGCCAACACACATGACTATTCACACTTACATTCTTACCTAGGAGCAATTGAAAAGTATCCAGGTAGCTCAATCTGAGTGTGAATGGTGTCAATGTCCATCCATCCTTTTGCTTCCACATATACAAGGCTGGGTCACAGAGGCAACAAGTCTAGGAGGGTGTGACCCAGTGAGACTCTCTAAATCCTCCTGGGGGATCCTAAGGTGTGTCAAGGCCAGGCAAGATATAGAATTCCTCCAATGAGTCCTAGGTCGTCCACAGGGCCTCCTCCCAGCTGGTGTGCCTGGAAAATCTCTAAAGGGAGGCAACCAGGAGGCATCCTAATCATAAACACCCTTTTACAGTTGAAAACAATGACCTTCAATTTGGAGGAGCTGACTGCCATTTCGGGTGTTTTATACTCGGCTTCGAACTGCTCCAGTGCTCGCTGAAGGTCACAGTCTGAAGAAGCTAACATAACCGCATTATTCGAAAAAGCAGAAATGCAATCCTGAGTTTCCCAAACCAGACACCCTCCTCTCCCCAACTTGTCTTGAGATCCTTTCCATGAATACCACAAACAGGATTGTTGATAAGAAGCAACCCTGATAGAGTCCAGCAAAACTGAGAAACTGAGTTCAACCTAGTGCCAAGAATATGGACACAGCCCACGGTTTGGTTAAACAGCAGCTGGATAGCCCACAGCAGCAGTCCCGGTACCCTGTACTTCCACAAAACCCCATCCACAGAATCCCCGGGGTGACACAGTCATATTCTACAAGCATAGGAAGAACATGCAAACTCTACACAGAAGCACCCTTACTGGGCACCTTCGTGCAGTGAGGCAGAATTGCTAACTTCTACGTCACAGTGCCACACCAAGAGGTTTACTTATAATTAGTAATCTAACTATAAATAAAAGCTCCTTGCTAGAGCTATAACCACAACCAATTAGTCATGTGGAGATGGGTTATTATGTTTAAAATCATTTGGGGCAAGTCTTCCTGCCACCTTATAGTGAGAAAGTTCTAGGCTTGCAGCCAAAAAGTGTGTTTCTATATGGAGTTTGCATGTTCTTCAAGTACTTGTGTGGGTTTCCCTGGGTGATCCAGTTTCCTCCCATAGACATGCACAATATATCAACTGGCTCCTCTAAATTGCCCATAAGTGTGAATGTGTGTGTTAATGGTTGGTCATCTTTGTCTTCGCCTTGTAATAGACCTGTTTAGGGTGTACCCCAGCTCTCACTTGAAGACAGCTAGGATTGGCTCTAACTTCTCCTGCAACCATGACCGTCATATAGGCAATGGATGGATGGACATAATGTAAGTGTAGGCAGCAATGAAATCATACAATCATACTTTCTGAAAGCGTTCTGTATGTTTTTAGAATTCTTTTGGTGCTGAGATGTCACATAACTCATTATGTGCTGTTTATTCATTGCCCCATTGTATGTCATGTTTTATTGGGCTTTAAAGCAATTAGAAATGAGTCTATGTATTAATAATTTGATAAATGCTAATATAATCATATGCAGTTGCGTGGTTTTGTTTATGTTCTGTTTGAATTTCGGTTGCTATAGTCCATCATGTGGAACTGTAGCTTTGGTGTTCTGAAGAGACATGGTATATGCTAATTGTCTGCTTGTGTGTCAGATACTGTATGCTTAGTAGTAATGAAGGAAATATTGAGATAGATTTTCAGTTTGAGGTGTATGTGTTTCATTGAACAAAAATCCGTTGTGAGTTGCAAATCGACAATGTGCAGTAGAGTACTATCATCCTGGAGATTGCAAGTTTGAATCCAGGTCAATGCATGTAGCCATCTACAGCTGGTAGTGCATCAGAGCTAAAAATCCATACTGAGGGTTTTTTTTTTTTTTCATTTAATTCCTTGGTAAAAGATAACCAAAGGTGCAGTAAACATTTACCCACGGGCCATATCTGAACCACTAACTGAATAGCCCTGCAATAAAACATCAAACAAAGGCAATTAAACACCAGACTCACCAGATCTGTTGCTTTCACAAAGACAAAAATGATCAAATTTAATAACCATGTCCTAGAGCTCTGATATATGCATAAATTGTCTTAAAACACAAACAGAAAATGTAATGTAACTTACAGCAACCAGCTGATTATGGAAACAGTGTGCTGATGAGAAAGGTGAGAAGAGAATGGGCAGACTGGAAGGCTACAGTAACACAAATAACCTTCCTTCACACTGTAAATATTGTGAGCATAAAAGCATCTCACAATGCACAACACATAAAAACTTGTGATACATAAATAGGTTACAGAAGCTCCCTAATGTCAGCCAAGAACAGGAATGGACACTTGAGAAATATTGCTTGGTCTTTTTCTATTTTCCAACTGTTCACTTACAGGAGGAAGTGTAGCCTTGGAAATATTAAATATTCACTATATAAAAAAATACCTGCTATTTGTAAAAGCTTTTTTTTTTTTTTTTTTTAAATATTAGTGTTGTCTTTTATATACCGGTCACTCTTTGTGCTAGTTCCCAATTAAAAGGGATTGTATAAAACATTATTTTTGGTTTTGTCTACTTTTCTGAAGCTAAACGTCAAAAAAGTCATTTAAAATAGACTACAGATCAAGCATAATTGAACTAATTGCAATATTTTATTTTATGAATATGTTCAAAGCCAGGAGGTCATTTATAAAATCAGAACAAAAGGCTCAAAGGCAGTAGCAGATGCACAAGATGAAGGCCATCTGCCTCCATCCTATCCTTACCCTCAGGATGTGATGAGCTCCTCTCAAAGGAAATGATGCACAGGGTTATCATTATCAAATTTGTATTACTTGGATGCTTTAGTTCTGAACAATAAAAAACCCTTGAAGTACATTTTTAAAAAATCATATCTTGATGTTTGTCAAGGTGAAAGAAAACTCTGGAGTCTTGTTCTGATAATCTAAAAAACAGGATCTTAGATATCAATCACAATAATGGCTATTTAATGTCTTTCAATTCTCAAAGTGGCATTTATTCAAATGGCGATCATGACAGTGCAATCACAACAGCATCCTGTGATGGTATTATTGTGTAATATTTCTTCAGAATGGTTCACGGGGGAATATTTATCCTGCAGAGCACTACATGGTAAGAGGTTATTGAGTAATTTTGTAAAATATTGAGGTAGTATATGTTTAGCAGAAGACATACTTGACTAAATCATAACAGTATTGCTCTCTGTCATTACCACATATAGCCTAATGATTACCAATGCAAATGCTCACCTGACAAGGAAAACATCACATATGTCTGCCAAAGCTTCTTATTTGTTTTAAGATGTGAAGGCTTGAGCTATTGGAGCTGGGTGTATGGCAGCAGGAGCTAGGGAAAGCCTCATAATCCCACACAAATGAATAGACAGGATACCACCTTCCTTTTATGATGCCATTCAGACTCTCCAATATGTTAGTCTACAATTAAGGTTCAAATAGGGCATTCTTCCGCCAGAGCCGTTGATGTGGGCAAGTGAGTCAGCATCCAGTTTGCAGAGGTTAGAAAGCCAGAAACGCCCGCCCATTCCTTGGCAGGAGTTTCACTTGTTTTTATGAGGTATTGATTCAGTATGCCTTTTTAATGCTGTACTCGGGGCTATTATTCTCAGTTATTTAGCATCTATTTTAATGTCCTTGGTAATTAAGTAATGAGTTTTATTAAATGTAGATGTAACATGCAGAAACATTTTTCATTATTTTGATTATCACTTAAAATGTCTCAGAAATCTTTGTTCACCACAATCTTTGTTCACCTTATGAGGGCTACACATTCATACATACACTCTCAGAAAATAAAATACATTATTGTACCCTTAGGGGTACAATGGCTTCTCACTGTGGCAGTACCCTCTGAGGTACTTAATTATACCCCTTATATATCGCGAAGGAACACATATGTACCCTTATGTCCTTAAAATGGTACACATACTCACATTGAGGTCCAGTATTAAGCCCTAGGTGTTGATTATACTGGTGTAGACAGCGGTTATGTGCTGAATATCTGTTGACAGAAAGGTTGTACACATCATTTATTCATTTTCTGAACAGCTTTATCCTACTAAAGTCACAGCTGGAGCTGAACAGCTCGCCAGTCCATCACAGGGCCAACACACACAACTATTTACA
The DNA here is from genome assembly GCA_039654325.1 of Tandanus tandanus. NCBI lineage: Eukaryota > Metazoa > Chordata > Actinopteri > Siluriformes > Plotosidae > Tandanus > Tandanus tandanus. Next base: position 22,322,110 of record JBCNYH010000013.1, read on the forward strand.
CACACACTCTCACATAGGGGCAATTTGACACAGTCAGTTAGCCTAAAGTTAGCCTAGAGAGACCATGCAAAATCCACATAGAAACATCCTCGCCGAGCCCGGGACTCAAGCCTAGGACTTTCTTGCTGTGAGACGGACATGCTAACCATTACGCCACAGTGTTGCCTGATGTACACATCAATCTGTCATTATTTACTGGTATGCATCATTATGGTAAAACATTTCAATGCAACATTTGGTTACTGAACCATTTAGATAACCAGATTAAAATGATTCTGCAGTTACAATACTGTGATATGTAGCAGAATCAATAAAAATGATTAAAACTTTGTAACACTTCAATACTTACAAGGAAACGAATACATACCCTACACAAAAAAGAGAAATGCTGATTCATTGAATCATCAGATTACAAATTCTAATTAATACATGCCACCAGTATAACAAAAAGCACTTTATAAATGGTGCAGAAATAAATCCATTCCTGTGAACATTACGCAAAATACTGCACCTGACATCGTCCAAGCATGGTTGGAATAACAGTTAGACTAATGTGCTATGGTCATGTGCTGGCCATGCACATTGCATGATCATTGATTCTTTAGTACTGTTGTGCATCTAGTACTCCAGAGCCTCTTGTGAAGATTGATGACATCATCCATTCAGTCATTCATCTTCAGTAACAGCTTTGTCCTGGTCAGGGTAACACTGGATCCCACATATACTTTAAATGAGGTGGGAACACCTTGGGTTGTATGTCATGTCATCAGACATATAATGACACAATGTAATGTACTCAATCACTTTTACCAGAATGTTTTAGGGAATTGGGATGAGGAAATTGGGAAAATATGTGAAAATCCACACAGTCAGTAAACTGAGGTCAGGATTTGCTTCATCCTAGAGCTACACTTTGCATGATGGCATCATGAATTGCTTTAAGTGCCCAAAATGGTTGTCTTTGCACTGGATGTGCTGTAGACTTAACTATAGATAATGGCACCAACATACAAAGTGATACAGCAATGATGGGGTCACTGATTACAGAAATTAAATTTAGGGGTCAGTGGTGGCCTGGTGCTGGATTACTGATCCCAAGGTCGGGGGTTCAAGCCTCACAATCAACGGGATGTCACTGCTGAATGAAATTTATCCTTAGCCCAACACTTCAGACAAATGCTACCAGACAAATGTAGTTTGTATAGCAAATAACATATGAATCTTTTAGGGAAACTCCTGAGCAGGGTGCCATAGTCATGGATTATTGCTTGGATAGTCCCATGTCCTGTCAAGTGTCCACGCCTGCCCACCACAGGAAATCCAATAAGGCCCAATAATGTCACGGAGCTGATGCTGAATGGCTGTATGAAACCCAAAAAGAGAGAAAAACACCACCGCTCAGACTTAAGAAAATTAAGTCAGATTAAAAAAAACACACAATCTAACTCAGGTAGGCAGACATATTTGCAGAAATAAATATTCATGAGGCAAATGCAAATGGAGTAACTTCCAAATTAACCAGTGCTACAAAAGCTGAGTAGGGTTTCCGTAAGGTGCGTTGCATTAGCAATTAACGTCTTAAGTGCATCTTAACCCTGCTCTGAATATGTTATGTTCTTAGTTAACTCAGTGTTATCTTTATAGACACCACTCCTTTTCCTACATTGTCCAATAGATATTGTCCAGTATGGGTAAAAGGTGGAACATTGACACATTTTGAGCACAGCGATCGAATACTGTGAGGGGAATTAGAAAGCGTATAAATCTGTTATTTTCCCCAATAATGTTCCTGATGAAATCGGTAGATTCTTATTTGATGGATTTCTCTATTCTTGCCAGCGTTTGGTGCCTGACATACCTAATTACACTCGGTCAATCATTAAGATCATCTTATTTTCAAATTACCTGACAGAACTCGGTTCCATAGTGGTTAGCACATCTGACTCACAGCAAGAAGGTCCTGAGTTCGAATTCCTTCTCGATGCATTTCTGTGTGGAATTTCATTTCATGTTCTCCCTTTGTTTGCGTGGGTCTCCTCTGGGGTACTCCGGTTTCCTCCCACAGTCCAAAGGCATGTACGTTAGGCTTACTCGCTGTTTCAAATCGCCCCTGGGTGTGAGTATGAGTGGTTGTGTGTTGCCCTGCAATGGTCTGGCGAGCTGTTCAGGGTGTGCCCTGCCTACACCCAGTGTTGGCTGGCATGGGTGCTGGCCAACATCCCTAGTGTGATTAAGCGCTTCTACAAATCATTGACTGAGTGAGATGATAGTCCATTCCAGGCAAAAATATACATGTTAATTTAACCTTTGTCACAAATTAATTTTACCGTCACTAGTACAGGCTATAAGAATTATAAATATAGCACTGGTATATTATAATTTCACTTTTTGCACTAATTTTCATTTTGTTCAATGACTAATGGGTCAGTTTCAGAAATGTAGTTCATGTCAGTTATTAAATGTACCTAATATTTTTCACATATGAGAATATTTTTCTTATACTTCAGTCCTTTATAAAATAGGAGTCTGTCATATAAAATAAAGAGCATATAACAACAATATTTTTATTATGAATTGGCAATGCATTGATATGTCTCCTGTATTTATTTGATGCGACGGTGTTGGACTTTGCTGTAAAAGTTGTTTTAAATAGATATAATCCTACTGCACATTCCTATTCCAAAAAATACGGATCACGTGCCGTAATTTCAAAGCTGTGTTTGCTTTCTGACATGCCCATTTTTACATGCATGCACAGACTCTTATGAGTTAACACCGGTTTAACTCACAGGTTTCTTAATCACCTTTGTGGCACCGATTAACTCTGTTGTAGGAGGTCAGTGTTTGTCAACTCTGACTTCACTTAGTAACCCTGAGTAAACCCTTGGTAAGTTAAACTCGCTTTGTAAGAAGCTTGTCCAAAAAATTAACTTGTTTGAAGGGATAATTAAACTACAGTTGATACAAATGAGCACGACAATCAGCTAGTGAAAGGCACTGAAAAGCAAACACAGAGTTTACCTTTCCTGCTTTTGCTCCAGGCTGTAGTCAGGAAAAGATTATTAATTTATTTGTTTCCTCCAGGGTCAAAGTTGATGGTAACTCCGGGGTTAACCCCGTTCCCCTTTAGTCAGCAGTGAAGAACTAAAACGTAGGGAATTCTTGATGCTGAGGAGCTGCAAGATTTATTAATAAGCAACCTGTGACTTCACTGTACAATGCATTCACTGCTACTAAAACATCACTGCCACACTTTCTCTATCTCTGCTCCAAACACCATGCTAGCTCTCATGCTCTTTTCCCTTATCCATACACTCACCATACAAAAGCTGTATCATCCCTTAAAAAGCCGCACTACTCTTAAATAAATGGAGATATCCTTTGGGAGCTTCCCTTTTAGGCAGCACCTAAAACTTTATATTATTATTCCATTATTTACTTGTAGTAAAAATCATGCCACAGTGAAATTTTTATGAAATGTGTGATTGCCTCCAGCTTGTGGGATGTTTCACTGCACTGTTTTACTACAGTGCTCACAAGCTACAATAACAGGAAGTAGATTATGAATGTACTATTCTGTAGTCAGCACAAAAAGGACCCAGAGGAACACCTGATCAGGGTTAATTATCCCCCTTTATCACTTGGTCATCTTTAAACAGTGTGGTCAAGTTAGTGTTTTTCAGTCAAACTCAAATATAATTATCATTAGCTGCCAATAGTGACCAATACACCAATAGTGACAGGGAGCAACTACTAACTTCATTTTAAACTCCTACCTTATGAATATAGATTAGTCCATCCTTAATCTATACCACTTATCCATCATGGATGCAAGGGAAGCTTCAGGCAACATTCAGGGTATACCCTGAACAGGTCTTCAAACTGTTGCAGGTCTAACACAGAAATGAACAATCTTTCACAGCCACATTCAGCCCTATGAGCAATTTAGAGTTGACAGTGAGCTAATTAGCATATCTTTGTACTGTGGGAAGAAAAGAAATCACCCATAGGAATCCCACGCAAGCACAGAGAGAACAAAGTACACACAAAAAGATCTCAGTTGGTGGTAGGCTTTGAACTCAGAACCTTCTAGTGCTTTCTCCAGTTGACTAGATATGGGTACGATATATTGATGTGATGGTAGGGTTTCACCAAGCTTTTGGCTTTGTCTTCAATGGCAAGTTGGTGACAGAACCACTTGTGCAGTACACAGATATACTAATTTGAGTTCTGATTTAGAGATTGTGGAAAAGGAATGTGAGTGCATTTTTTTCCCTTTTCATCCCACCTCACTCACTCAATAATTTGCGAAACCGCTTAATCATACTATTAGAGTCGCTGGGAGGCTGGAGCCCATCTCAGCCAATACTGGGTGAAGACTACTACACCACTGTGCCACTCCCTCAAATTGAATGTTTAAATAGATGGAAGAATATTGGCCAAAGTTACTAAGAAATGGTGGGAAATCAATTCTACTACTTACCTTTTTTGGACCCAAGTGCTTTAGAATGAGAGTTTAGATTCATAAATAGAGAGGAGAAAAAAATGCAAAGTTGTGCACTTGCTGATCAGCTGATCACTATGAGGTACACCGTACATTTTACAAGCTAGTTTTCTTACCAGTTGCATTTTTGAAATGATCATATTCTTAGACATGTTGCTCCACTGAGCCAGAACGAGCACCTCATTTTGTTCTCAGATATGTCAATCATTTCCTTCTGCTGAGTTAAATAACCATAGGAGCAAGGGAACATGGGATTTACTCCTGTCACTCAAGCTTTTTTAATATATATAACTCAGTAAACCTATATATTATTTGGCATCCAGATGTTCTTGTTGGAAACCAAAAGAGCAAAACATTTATTAATGTACAAAAATCAACAGCAAGAGTAATAATCCATTCATCTATTATCTCGACCACTTATTTGTCAAGGTTGCGAGGAAGTTGGAGCCAATCCCAGCTGGCTTTGGGTAGGGTACACCCTGAAGACGTTGCCAATTGATCGCAGGCCCAACACAGAGGCAACTCACATTCACGCCTATGGCAAATCTACATGTCTTTTGACAGTGGGAGAAAACCAGAGTACCCAGAGGAGACCCACACAGGCATGGGAGAGCATGCAAATTCCACACAGAACAGCGCCAGTCAGCCAAAATGTTTGAACTAGTAACCTTCTTGCTGTGAGGCAACAGTGCTAAACTTTGAGCCACCATGTGGGGAAAATAATAATATAAATAATAATAATAGTGATAATAATAATAATAATAATAATAATAATAGAGGCGCAATGGTTAGCACATTCACCTCACAGCAAGAAGGTAGTGGGTTCAATTCCCGGGCTCAGGCCGTTTCTGTATAGAGTATGCATGTTTTCCCTGTGTTTGCATGGGTTTCCAAATTGCCCCTAGGTGTTAAAGTGAGTGTGAATGGTTGTATGTGTGTTGGCTTTGCAATAGCTTGGTAAGCTATTCTTGGTGTACCCCACCTTCGTCCAGAGTCGGCTGAGATGGGTGCCAGCATCCCTGTGACCCTAATTAGGATTAAGTGGCTTAGGAAATTAATGAATGATGAATACTACTACTACTACTACTACTAATACTACTACTAATAATAATAATGATAATAATAATGTAATATTGCTATAAATGGAATGCCATTGTGAGAAACAGACTTTGTTTATATTGTAGCTATTTGGTTGAAACATTTTGAATGGGATTCTTCCATATATAATATATAACAACAAAAGTTTGGAACCTTTGTTGCTGGGGAATGTGATGGTGACGATATCAAAATGTGAGACCAATGATAAATATGTTCTGTAATAAAAGTAGGAAAAATAAAAAATACATATATAATCAGTGTTGTGATATCTGCATTCTTTTATGTACCACAAAGACACATAAAATGTTTTTATGTTACCTCTAGAGTTCTGAGATAAATATTTAATACATTCTCCAGTGCTATGTTATAAAATATTTATGCAATGCTTAATGCTTTTATAAATGTGTCTGAAGGCTTGAAATAGGTAACTTTTAAATAAAGTTTTATCAAACGGATTATTTAATCGCTCACACACATATGACTCGAAATTCATATTCATTCAGGGCAAAGTATCTCTGGTCAGGATTGAACCTTGCAGTCTACTTATGCTAATGAACAGACAATTGTTCTGTGGCATGAAAGTGTGTGTAAATCAAGGATGATGATAAGCATTTTAACCTCCAGGGAAACCTACAGTAAGACCAGGTATGCCATGTATGCTGTTGAATTGATCAAGTGCTTGACCCACAATTAATTTCAACATGACCAAACCTTCCATGAAATAGAAGCCACAACCTCCAAGAAAGTGAGGTGGCTCCTCAGCTCTCATGTATTCCAATGGAATTGGGCAAAACACTTATGGTATAATGCTTTATAAGATTGTCTACCATGGTCTACTGTGAAGTCATTCCGGCTATGTGAGACCTCAGCATTTTAAGGCTGGTAATTATTCTGCTGAAGTAATAATTGATGCCTAGTTGAAACACTGAATGGGAGAGCAATAAATAAAACATACTGCCAATGAGTAACTCTGTATTACTATTATGAAGCTATTATTGGTGAGCACGGTGTCTTTTTATAGGCTTAAAACTATTATGCATACACATAGGAACGAGCTTACTGAAAGCCTGAGACGCAACCCCATTTGTGATGGATATATATATATATATTTTTTATAACAAGTCTGTAATCATGCTATGTAATGTTGAGCAACAGTTAACCAATCTTTTCATTCAAGCCACATTTGGATAATTTGTAATTACTTCTAGTTTCTCCAAAAGCATTTTAAAATATCCTGATTGACAGAATAATTCACCTTGTTTCTGATTATTACCTACATTTACATTTGCACCATTTGGCAGACACATGTATCCATAGTGACTTACAGAAGGGCTTTAAAGTCACTATCAGTCAATACGTTGTGATACTGGTTCACTAGGACACAGGCTAATTATTCCATCAATCAAAACTCAGTGGATAGTGGTGGTTACAAACTGTTAATCCAAGTACTTCCGAAAAAGGTAGGTTTTCATTCCACCACCTTGGGGCCAGAACAGAGAAGAGTTTAGATGCATGTTTTTCTTGCCCCTTGATAAAAGGAGGGACCAGTCTAGTAGTGCTAGAAGATCGGAGAGAACGCAGTGTAGTGCGAGGTGTGATAAGTGCTTTGAGGTAGGAAGGTGCAGGTCTGTTCTGCTGGTCCATTGCCCCCAATAGGGGGAAGCCGTAGCCTTGGGGGCAGCCGTAGCCTTTGGGGGCAGCCGTAGCCTAATGGTTAGAGAAGCGGCTTTGGGACCAAAAGGTCGCTGGTTTGATTCCCGAACCAGCAGGAAAAATGTGTGGTGGTGGGGAGTAAGCTGCACCACCTTCCTGCTGAAGTGCCCTTGAGCACGGCACCTAACCCTCAATGTGTGTGGCAGCCCACTGCTCTGAGTGCGTGTGCTCACTTTGGATGGGTTAAATGCAGAGGTAATAATTTCCCCTGTGGGATTAATACAGTATAGCAAAATTAAAACATTATCTTTGTAGCTGTATGTGTAGCATCGGTGTTTTGAATCTCATGCGAGCAGCTACAGGAAGCCAGTGGAGAAAGTGTAGCAGTGGAGTGGTGTGGGAAAACTTGTGAAGGTTGGAAACAAGCCATGCCGCTGCATTCTGGATCAATTGCAGAGGTCCGTGGTTAGCCCATGGCTTTGTGCAATGACCGAATTAAAGATCAAAGAGTTGTCAAGGGAGATTACAAGATCTTGATGTGGGGATGAGTCAGCTGGGATGAACAGCTCTACTATTACCTCTAGTAATGATTTTTGTCTGACTTTGATGTTTTTAATTTAAACATTATGATAAATGAATAAACTGTTCTGAACTACAGAAAATAGAGCATTTTCACCATTGCAGGTTTATGGAAAGTAAGAGTTTACTGAGGCATAATAATATTATCATCTGTGCCATCAGGAACTGTGACAACTCAGCTGGACAGTGGATTCTGCAGTACTGTGCAGTAAACAATAAAAAAAATAAAAAGACAAAAAGAAAAAACAGGCGAAGGAGGGGGGGGGGGGGGGGGGGGGG
>JBCNYH010000013.1:22386612-22404150 GCA_039654325.1 Tandanus tandanus
TATTTGCTTTACAGTTTGAAAGTACATCCATACACTATAACATTTATACATATTTAGAGTACAGATGAATAAAATGCAAAAAAAAAAAAAAAAAGGAATTGCAAATTGGAAAAAGTATTGCACAGAGCAATGAAAAATTGCACACAGAGAGTTATTTCACACTTACGGGGTATTGCACAGAGATTGAGTCCCTGTTTTCAGGTTTGGGTGGTTTTAGTGAAATAATGGCCCTGTGGTAGGAACTATTTTTTAGTCAACTTGTTTTTGAACTGATGGTCATGAATCACCCCCCCAGAGGGTAACAGTTCAAACAGGTGGTGACCCAGGTGGGATGAGTCCCTGAGGATGCTATGAGGAAATATTAAGGAAATTGATTGAGGGAATAATATTAGAAAATATTTTCTTACTATCATTCAATTCAACTATCAATAAATTTTTTATTTTTTTATTTTTATTTTAAATTTTTTTACTTTTTACCAAATATGGCAAAATAATAGATCTTTCTGTCTCCAAATAATGAAGCCTTCTATTATTTTAGGTGGACACATAAAGAAATTATGTACCATATTTGAATTAAATGATATCACCAGCTCTACCTTACAGTATGAGTACATTCGAATAAACGAGAATATAAAGAGACACTTACGACAAATACAGTTAGACCAACATGGTGAAAAGTGGAGGAAAGGCATGGGTGCAGGTGGTGTGTGTTTTTAGAAGCACACAGAGGAGAGTTTTCTTCAAGCAGCTCTATGTGAAGGAATGAGTAAATGATTCAAGCTTTGTTTTTGTTTGAATCAGAGGATTCAGCATGGGTTTTTGTTCCCCTGACATTTTACTATTTTGTATTCCTCTGATGAAGCTGCCTCAATCTTTTCACATCACACCTATGAGATAAATATTAAACACCTTCATTCCTGTTCACCTGATTTTATTTGAATTGGCTGCATTTGTCAAGCTTAAATTTGCAACTACAAATATTTTTTCCTTGGAAAAAATGCTATTAAAGCAGTAATATACATTTTTCCATACTTTATGAAGGGTTTAGCTGCCTTTCCTGTCAGTTTTATTAATGTTGGGGTCATGGGTTTGAGGTGGCTCATTTAATTCAATAATACTTGTTTTGCATCGACATGGTTCCGATGCTCGTGCTAATTTTAGAGGCAGTGATGATTCAGGGAACCAGTCAGTCATGAAAATTACATTTGGAGTTCACGTTGTTCATTGCCACATAATGATGCAGCCCACAGACCATAGACGTCACCACTATTTGGTTAAAGTTCAGTGCATTTTGATGTTGGGACTGAATCAGTTTTCTCAGCCAAGTAGCAGCTTTTTTGTAGTGAGACTGAACGGAATTGTTTGAGATGTATCACTGGCTAAAGAATGGGCAGTGGAACATTGTAAATAGACCTTCAGTGTTCTGTGAAACTTCCAGGCTAAGTACTGTAGGTTTTAATCAAGTTTACAATCTGTTAAAGTAGTGATTTCAGTCATGAAAACAGGGTTTTACCTGTCAGTAGTTTTGCCAGCTTGATAAATTAAAAAAAAAAGTTATATTCCTGAGCATTTATCATGCCATTCTTTTAACCAGATCCTATACATCATTGTCAGAGCCACCTCATTGCTTCTCAACAGCCCTTTTTTCTGATATACTGGTACCTTTTGAAAATAAATTCAAACTCAACCTTCCATAAATGTTCCGTTGTTGGTTGCAATATGCATGCTTTATGTTTTTAAGCAATATTTGGTGCATTGAAAACTCTTTTAATTTAGCTTGTACAGCAGGTTACATTTTATTCAAAGCAGCATTGCTTAAAAGCTACATTTAATACAACTTTTTTATGTCTGTGTATTAGCACAGACAGATTTCAACTAGGGCTGATATGGCCTTTTTTTTCAGCCTGCATCCACTTTACAATTCTGATCTTTTTTTTTTTTATTTAAAATTTTTTGACATTGTTTTATTGTTTAAGTACGTTTTATTCTAACATAATTCTAATATTAACACAGAGAAGAACTGCAAACACATTTCTTAATTGGTTTAGAACTGGGATTCTTTCTGCTCAGTAACTACTCACTGCACTTTTCCCTCAGAATCAATGAAATGTAAACCCGTGTCAACAAATTTGGAAGAAAAAAGTACTTTTTGAAAAAGAATAAACAGAATAAAAGAAAACCTGAATAAACAGTTTTCTAAATGAAATACATTTGTAAATTGTAAAAGAATAGCAGACATAAGGTGCTTCTGTAATGTACTTTTAATTGTTTTATTATTGTTTTAATTGTTTTGTAATCTGTTTGTTTATTTATTTAACTTGCAAGGAAAGGCTTGAGGCATTGCATGTTTCATATGTAGTGCTGTATAAATGGGGCAGCTGTATAAATGGGGCTACATTGGTAAAGCTTTTGGGTTTGTTGCTCGTATCTGGTGTTGATCTTCATGAACTCGTTTTTTACCCCAATATATATGTGAGCACCAATTCTTGAAATGCCACCGAATGTGTAATTTCTTTTCACCTAAAAAATCCCTTCTTATTGCATGAAGTGCTTCGTGAAAAGAACACCACAATCATATGCTTTTAGCAGCCATTTCACGGATTACTTCGCATGCACATTAGCTGCAGAGATAGTCCTGCTACTTGGTTGTGTGTGGTGCAATAAGCTTGTTGTTCTACAACCTTTAGTTGCATCAGAATTTACATAGATTTTACAGCGAACAGCAGTTTCTTCTGTCAGACATTGCATAAAATAAAATTTCTAAATTATGGAGGAGAAGCTGCCAGATTTCAAGATGAGATCCTTACTTACTGAGGCATGCACTGTAATCATACTACTCTGTGTTGGTGTTTAATGTGCAGGCTTTTATCTACTGGGTGGGACAACTGGAGGCTATTAGGCAACAAAAAGTGTGGGACAGGAAAGAATCCTGGTTGGGGTACCAGCTCTAATTTAAACTTCTCATTATGTGAGATTCAATAATAATGTATAAAACAGTATAGATTAATGAATTAATTCAGTTAATTAATTATTATAGCTAAGTTACAAAACATGCTGTACAGTAGTGTGCAGTGAAGATAATACACCACCACTTTTGTCTAAAAGGGTTCCTAATAAAAATAAGTAAAAAATTACTTCTCTATAACTTTTTGGTGAAAATGTATTGAACAATGCTACTGTAGGCAATGAGAACCAAAAAAATAATTCTGACAAGAGGTAAAAGTATGGCTAATTAACAAAAACACTGAAAATACCAATTTTTGAGAAAAAATTTTAATTTTAATTTTTTTGACTTTAAATTTTTCACGACACCTTTCAATGTTTCTGAAAAATTTGTATTTTCAGTGTTTTTGTTTATTAGCCATACTTTTACCTCAATATGCATGTTGGAATTATTTTTTTGGTTCTCACTGCCTGCAATAGCATTGTTCGATACATTTTCAGCAAAAAATTTGAGAGAAGGTCACTGACAAATTATGAGTGTACACTGGAAATGAAAAATATTATGATTACATGATGATATTTAATCTAATTAGGTATCATGCTCATTGAAGTTGATTCAAATTACGTGAACAGCATGATAAAGCCTTATATTTTTTCCTTGGAACCTTTATTTTACCCTGAATATATGTCAGTTGTAGCCTGGAAACATATGCTAAGCCAAGTGGATTTTATTGTTATTCCTTTATCTAACTTATGTACACCGGAACAAAATGTCTTTTCGTTAAGTCCTTCTGATGCAACATATAATGCAGGATCACGGTAAATGGAACAACATTAAGTGGAAATACGCAACAGTGTGAGACGTGTGCAAAATTGGACAATCAATAAATAGGACAATAAATCCCCAAACGAAAAATGAAGCAAGAAAAAAATTACGAGGATTACTCCACATCTTTCTGCTAGTCATGTATTGTAAAATGAAAAAAAAAAAAAGCTTTTAGAGGTAAAACAGCTTGTCTTCTACTCAGTTGCATATGCGGTGCACATGAGAAATATTTGCTGGAAGGTTTACCTGTATTTATCTTTGTTTTATCTTATTAAGCTATATGAGAGATTTTAGGTGTATGCTATTATTGTTATGGTCTAGATAGTAAATACATTTCCTAAGATGCCTATATCTGTATGACTGTTCCATCATAATACATGAGGTAAAATTTGCTATTTACATTTTATTTTGCAGGCTTTGAGGTTAACAAAAGGGCTAATGGATTTGACATGTTTAATAGAAGGACAAGAGTAAATTACCAGACATGGTGTGAGGAGTGTAAATGCTGGGAAATTATTCTCCCCTGTTAACTGCTGATTCTCTATATGTCATCCATATGTAATTGCAATGTCAGTGAGCCCACTGCATTGAGGGAAGTTCCAAATGGATAGATTATGGGCAATTCACACCTGCCATTAACAACACTCTGAGCTGTTACACAGTTATTTGCCAGAGGGAGTGAAAAAGGGTCATTACCAGACTTTATCTGACTGACGGGAGGCTGACTCCATAGAATCTTCTCCATACAGATCGAGAGTGACAGACATTTCCTGCTGTCTGGCAACCATAACAATAGTTGAATAAAAGACACAAGAAACTAAGTTTCGATGGGTTATCGAATGGCTGATCCGAAGGTCAGCGGTTTAGTCCCCACTATCACCACTGTTTGGCCCTTGAGCAAGGCTCTTAACCCTCAATTGCTCAGTTGTATAAAAATGATAATTGTAAGTTGCTCTGGATAAGATCGTCTGCCAAATGCTGCAAATGTAAACTGGGTTGCAGTGTGCATAGACTTATCAAAGGATAGAAGTGTCCAAAAGTCATCAGGAATGAGGAAAATCTGATTTATTCATTTTTTTACAAAACAGTGAACATGGCTATTACCCCAAATTTGCTTACAAATACTGACCTACCAATAGTGCAGAATCTTGAATTTTAAATATTTAAAAGGTTTTCTCACTTGTTTTTTTTTAAGTGGTTAATTATTTATTATTATTTTCACTTAAAAATATTTCAATATATAGTATATAAACTATATATATATATAAACACAGCAAATATCAGCACATCAATGACTATCTTTTTCTCGTCAAATCCCAGTCCATATTAATCAATTTGTTATCAGACTTTAATTATGTGTATCACCTGCCATACATGTCCCTTTAGTTACATATTATATGTAATATTTTTATTTGACTGTAAAAGTATTAGACCAATCACATTATTTTGAACCATTCGCTATTTTTCTAGCTTACAGAAAAATTCATTCATTCATTTTCGGAATAGCCTAATCCTAATTAGGGTCGCGGCGAGGCTGGCACCCATCTCAGCCGACTCTGGGCAAGGGCTGGGTACACCCTGGATAGCTCGCCAGGCCATCGCAGGGCAGAAACACACTGACGGCAATCCAATGACCTACTCTTTATGAACGACAGCAATGATTCTTTTACATGCCTCTCACCACAGACAGTGAAAAACATGGCTGACCTTTGATAACTTAGTTAGCTGCAACAGTGATCATGGGGCTTGAACCCACAACCTTCGGATCAGTAATCCAGCACCTTAACCACCAGGCCACTGCCCTGCTCACTGAAAAATATTCAACTCTCGATAAGAACTGAGAACTCATCAATATAGAATAAAACAGATTTAGTGCTGGAACCATTTAAGCATGATAAAACATAGAACCATGTAAAAGTAAGGTCACAGTTCCTACTACAAATTAGTGGATTATTTCCAGAATTCTTCTCTGCCACACAGTGACAGAGAGTGCAGAGATGCACTTTGCACATTCATATCATTTTTATGAAAATCAGGCGGAGAAAAAAACAAAATACACAGTCCTATTAATGTACCCGTGTGACAAGCAGAATTCGGGCAACCAGGCAGACAGTATATCAAAGGCAGAGAATAGATTAACAGTGTTAAGCAGCCGATGATCATGCACAGAAGTTGAATGTCACAGGCTAGGCATTGAATTGTAATCACAAAGGTCTTACACAGAATAACTAAACACTGAGTCAATAGCTTGGTACACACTGATAATAAACACAGAGGCACCACTTTGTGAGGTGTGCTTGTGAAGTGGGTACTTATATACTGTAAGTGTGATTGCAGGTGAGTGGAGACAAGTGTAATCCAGGTCATGTGATGTGCATCTCAAAAGTCAGGGACACTGTGATACACATAAAAAAATAAGTGGACTGATGAATTTTTTTTTACTGCCGATTGCAACAAACGGAATGAAAATAAAATATGGATGGCCTGACGAGCTGTCCAGTGTGTACTCTACCCTCGCCCAGAGTCGGCTGAGATGGGCGCCAGCCTCCCCGTGATCCTAATTAGGATTAAGCGGTTCAGAAAATGAACGCTGAACATGCAGTTTGTTATCTACAGCTTTATTCTGGTGGGATTTATTACATAGGGAATTGACACGGGTTCATGTTTTACACATGCTACAAGTGCTGTGCGATTTTGTTTCTGACAAAATTCTAGACCTAAATAAACAGCACATTAACAGTATTTACAACAAAACATGACAAGACGGAAATCCATTTCTCTGACTTGCCTTTAGTTTCTCAGAAACCTTCTTCTTCTTTTCCTTCTTTTTCTCCTTCTGTTTGTGTGTGTGTGTGTGTGTGTGTGTGTGTGTGTGTGTGTGTGTGTGTGCCCTTCTTTTTCTTCTTTTTTTATCCAGGTCATATTCTGTCAGTGAAATCAATATATGGTTTCCTCAAGCTAAGATTTAGAGCAGGAGTTTGTCTGTGTATATCCCCTTTAGCCTGTATACAGCGACCCAGAGTTTTCTTTGGCCTGGTGTAACCTGGCTGATTTGTGCTGTGTGGAGGAATAGATTGTGTTGGAATACCTCTGAGCTGTGTGTGTGGGTGTGTGCATGTTATATTTTATTGAGACTGAATGTCCACACAAGAATAGTTTTACCATACGAGGACACATGACTGTTTTAGCTTGTATTTTGAAAAGATTTGCACAAAAAACCCCCACTGAAAATACCAATTTTTCAGAAAAAATGAAAGGTGTCGCAAATTTTATTATTTATTTATTATTTTTTTTACTTTTGCATATTCAATTGTTTGCATGGTTTAGCGTGGTGTAGCGAGTGAAGAAATCAAAATATACAGTGATGCAGTGATGATTATACACTTAACAACATGAGGATAAATCAGAAAGCAAGTACTATTCAAGTATTTATTTCATGTAATATTGGATCATTTTGATGAGAATAAGTAAACAAACAACAATATATAGTAATAATGATATTATCTTTTTTGAGAAAAAAAGTCAATATTTATTGTGGCCACCCTTTACTTTGATTGTAGCATTAAACCTTTCAGGCATAGTGTTCACATATTTTTTAATTTCTTCACTTGCTAAACAATTCCATATGATTTGAAGTTCATTCATGCTATGCAAAAGTCCAAAAAATAAAATTTGCGACACCTTTCAATTTTTCTGAAAATTTTATTTTTCCAGTGTTTTTGTTTATTAGCCATACTTTTACCTCAATGTACTTGTGGGAATGATTTTTTTGGTTCTCATTGCCTACAATAGCATTGTCCAATACATTTTCACCAAAAAAAATTATAGAGAAGTAATTTTTTACTTCTTTTTATTAGGAGCCCTTTTAAACAAAAGTGGTGGTGTATTATCTTTACTGCACACTACTGTATATATATTACTGAGGTTAATAGTAGGTTTAGAAACAACCTTAAAACCTTAATTAACACTAATAATTATGTCAGTCAAAGCTCCTCATGAAATTACTGTGTACGTGTGTGTGTGTGTGTGTGTGTGTGTGTGTGTGTGTGTGTGTGTGTGTGTTGCTGTTGTTGCTCATTATTACTGATACTGTGCTTTGTGCTTAGCTCTATGTTTCTTGCTTCTATCTTCAGAGGCATTGAGTAAATTGTGTTCTGCATACTCAGAGACTGATATGTGTTGCTGCTTTTTTTGTCTGGCTGCAGTATATGACATTCCTTCAGTTCTATTCTAAAACAATGGCAATGTCCTGACGAGGGCTTCTCAGCATTCTCTCTGATCCAATATATTTAACCTCACCCACTGCGGCTTCATTGACTTTCTAATCAAGTCTGCAGAACTGTGTGAACCCTTTCATGGATGCTACTAAGAAATCCTCTACTAGTCCATTAAACAGCCAAGAATCCTGCTGCAAACCCTCAGCCTGTGCATCCAATACATTATCCCTCTCATCTCAGATTCTTTTTTTAATAGTGAAGTAGAAACACACATCTTCTGTATTAAGTGTAGAAAACAGAGCAAAAGCAATGCTGGTAAAACGCTAATTGTACTACAGCTTCTTAAGAGAGAGACTCCTGTGCTTGTGTTTAAAGTATTTTCAACTGTTCAGAAGTTTAGTAAATTACCACCCACATAAATGGCCTATTTGTCAGATTATTAACTTTCCAATCCTGCCACCTTTATTTGGTGTATCCATTACAATTTATTTAGCTCTTGTATTTTTTGTTTCTATTTGTCTATTTTGTCTATTCATTATTATTATTATTATTATTATTATTTATTTGTTTGTTTGTTTGTTTGTTTGTTTGTTTGTTTGTTTTATGTATGTATGTATGTATGTATGTTCACTGTATATAATAATATTTCAATCCAGGCTTTGGTGATAACTTGCACATCATTCACCCCAATGGACTGTTGTAATTGCAATATTTTAAAATTTGGAAAGCTTTTTTTTTGCCCTAGCATGTTCCATTTGATTAAGATGTCATGTTCAGTGGAATTGGCCAGATCTTGCCTGTTTCTTGCTGTGTACATGAAATAATATTATACAGGAATATTTGCTGAAACAGCTCGACAAAACTACCGGCTTTCCCATTTATGGCTTTATACATCATAGGGACAGCATCAACACTCACATAGGGTCAAATATTTATCATTGTATGTAACGTGTGTGTTCTTTGGAGGCACTGTGCATGAAACACATCAGAATTTGCTACTTTTACACATAAACTGAATGAAAATGTGAGTTCTGCATTTTATTGTTAACCAGGTAAGTTCTCCATAAAAAATATTTCTAAAGTATTTGTTCAAGTCAGCAATATGAGCATCTCAAAGCACTGCAGTCTAATTAATATTAAAAGCCACAGTTATATCAATCAGTAATTTACAAACACTTTATGTTTGAGTTACTGCATAATGAACTATAGCCACAATAGGGCACAATATCTAAAAACACAATACTGTGATAGTAGGTTTCTGATTTTCGCTGAGAAGAGGAAGCAGCTGGGAAGTGTAGGAGAGAATGTGATGCTACTACATGGACCAGTCACATTTGTTGTGGTTTGCATCGTGACGGTGTGTGGTATGTGGTTTTGCCATACCTACAGCGTAGGCTACATGTACAAATAAGCCTTTCTCTTTATTTCACTGATGTTATTACTGTTTTAGGATGCACAACATTTAGAAAACTAGTCCACAACTTTAAGTTGTTTTGTGAGACTGCTGATGCTGAAACCTACCCCACAAAAATTTCCCATGTCAGAAATCCTTTTTATCATCCAAGAGCACAACTGGAGACTGTTTGTGCAGATAGTCCCCTGTAACTCCACTTCAATCTGCATGGCATGTGACATTAAATGCAGCTGAAATTCAATCTCATTTTGAAAATTAACCAGTGAAGTTTAAATTGATTTTTAAACAAGCTCGAAGCATAGTATCGCTTTCACTATATGTGGAAAAAAATAGTTTGAGAACCTTGTTTTAAATTTACAACCCAGGCTCGGTGAGGGTGTTTCAGTGAGTAGTTTGCATGGTCTTTCTGTGCTTGCATGGGTTTCCTCCTCCTCCAGTTTCCTCCCATAGTCCAAAGACATGCACGTTAGGCTAATTGGCCCCAAGGTGTGCGTGAGGTTTCCTCCTCCTCCTCCAGTTTCCTCCCATAGTCCAAAGACATGCACGTTAGGCTAATTGGCCCCAAGGTGTGCGTGTGAATGGTTGTATGTGTGTTGGCCCTGTACTGGATTGGCGAGCTGTTCAGGGTGTACCCCACCTTTGCCCAGAGTCAGTTGAAATAGACTCCAGCTACCCACAACCCTAATAGGATTAAGAGGTGCGGAATAGACCTGAGGAACAGCCAGCTGATATTAGTTGGCTGCTTCGTGGAGTGGCTGGCAAGCTGATTAGCTGGTCATAGTAGAAAAGATAACTGGCTGTGACAAAACATGGCTGGCTATTAGTGGCTAAAATTAAAAGCATCTAAAGGATATATAATTTGGCTGCATACACAAAATTGTACATACTCTAAATAATGTAAAAACAAATCCTGCAATGAATTTATGTAATCATTTAAGATGTTAATTGTGGGGCAGTGGTGGCCCGGTGGAAGGGTGCTGGCTTACTGGGATTGTGGGTTCAAGCCCCACTATCACCAAGTCACTGCTGTCCCCCTAGTGCAGCTAACTGGGTTGTCAAAGGCCAGCCATGTCTCTCACTGTCTGTGGTGAGAGGCATGTAAAAGAACCATTGTTGTTGCTCGTAAAGAGTAGGCCATTGGATTGCCGTCAATCTGTTTCTGCCCTGTGATGGCCTGGCGAGCTGTCCAGGGTGTACTCTGCTCTCACCCAGAGTCGACTGAGATGGGCGCCAGCCTCTTCGTGACCCTAATTAGGATTAAGCGGTTCCGAAAATGAATGAATGAATATGGGCAAGACTTGGGTGAACTCAAGTTCTTTCAGAAACTAAAACTTTTGGGTCTGAGTCAAGGCATCTTGTTTCAAAATGTACCTGAATTTGGATTCAATCCAAGTCAATTCAATGGCCCCATCTTGAAATAATGAAATGAGTCCTCATGCCTTGTGTTTGACACATGTGCCACAGTGCTTTCTTTTGATTTACTTAACCCTTCTCTGATAGTTCTTTGCAAGTCCATTTCAATAGCAAAATGGAAATTGACTTATCAGACATGTTCAATTAGTATAAAGAAATTAATTACTTAATTTGCTGCATCTATTATAGGATTAGTCAGGGCACTATTTATTATTCATTCATTCATTTTCTGAACCGCTTAATCCTAATTAGGGTCGCGGGGAGTCTGCCGCCCATCTCAGCCGACTCTGGGCGAGGGCAGAGTACACCCTGGACAGCTCACCAGGCCATCACATGGCAGAAACATGCTGACGGCTATGCAGCCTTCTCTTGACGAAAATCAGCAATGGTTCTTTTCCATGCCTCTCACCATAGACAGTGAGAAACATGGCCGGCCTTTGATAACCCAGTTGGCTGCACTGGGGGACAGCAGTGACACCCCGTTGATAGTGGGGCTTGAACCCCCGACCTTGGGATCAGTAATCCAGCACCCTTCCACTGGGCCACCACTGCCCTTATTATCATCATCATCATCATCATCACCATCATCATCATCATTATAATCATCATCATCAATTTATCTAGCTAGCTAGCTGACAACCTATAAAAGAACCCCTATTGCCTGCTGAGGCCCCTCTATTTGTAGTTAGTTATTTGAAGTGGGTCAGCAAATGAAGTGGGTCAGCAAATGGTACTGATAATTAAAGCAGTTCATGATGTGGAAATGCACAATAAAGAGCAGACAACTGCATACATACACAGTACATTAATCTCAAATTTACGGACATTTTGCTTTGTCAAATACTTACCCCTCATTTTCGGCAAATTAGTTATCATATATCCTATACATTTCAAATAGGTGAAGCAAACATTTTAAGATTCAATAAATGTTGAGCTTAGCGATGAGCATAACTGATAATGTTAGCCCAATTTTATCTTGTGACAAAGCATCGCACGAGCCATATATTTTCACTGTGCATGAGATCACAAATTCTAATCCTCTTCAGAGATATTCCCTTCTTCACACAAAAGAGAATCAAACAGTAAGTCCTGCAGACATGCAAGCAATACCTTTTTCTTTTTGAAATATTGCATGTGGCAGTGCAATATCCATCTGAAGTGGCACGCCTGTTGATCCTTCCACTTAATTTTCACTTATGATTGAAAAAGAGGTTTCAGTCCACACAGATACCATTCCTCCAGTCATCTGCTAAAAATCATCACAGTCCATTTAATCCTGCTACTGCAGGCAGAAGCAAAGAAGAATACTTTGTCAGTTTAGGCACTCACTGTATGATTTGTAATATTCTCTATCATGTTGTCTATGTGATATTTCTCAGTTGCTTTTCACTGTCGGTATAGCAAGGTGACAGTCTGATAAAAAATGATGACCATATAACTGACAGTGAAACAGACCCAAAAGTAAACAAGTAGCAAAAATCTTCTCTTCTCTTTTATCATGAAAGGTGCACTGGGCTTGAAAATATGAACAACATTCCATTAGCTACTAAATACCAGCAGATTAATTACAATGACAGTGACAAATGGCTCATTACTAGATCATTAAGAGTGATTTGGGGTTAAATAAATACATAAATTAACAAATGATTGAATGAATGCATGAATGAATTAATAGTAACTGAGCTGTTCTAATAGTGCCTATGCAGCACCAAAGGTAAAAATATTACACTTAGACAAGTTTTTGTGGATCTGAATGATTATGTGATTTGTTCTCATCTTACTCATAAATTTCTACTGTGATGGGCGCCAGCCTCCCCGCGACCCTAATTAGGATGAAGTGGCTTAGAAAATGAATGAATGAATGCATGAATGAATGAATGAATTTCTACTGTATGTGTATGTACATATGTGTACAGGCTTGGGGGGTAAGTGGATGCTAAAAAAGGTAACTGAAAAAGATGTAATCATCTTACTGGTACATTTAGTGTAAATAGAGATTACAGTTAACAGATTACATTTTGGAATGATTCAAAACAGGATACACTATCAGCACACTCACAGTATGAACACATTTCAACTATCCGGACAGCATCAACATAGATGTTGATATAGACATGGGTCTCCCAAAAAGTGATTGTCATGTAACAACAGTGTAACAATTGCTTTTATCAGGATTAACCAGTCATGATACATGCAACATTATGTCCTGGTGATGTATATTTCGTGTGTCTAATGTTCTTCCTTATGCATTAATTTGGAAATTAGTCCACAGTTAACGTGTGGACTAAGGGTGGATTTTTATCTGACAAAATCTGTTTTACCTACCGTTTTACCATTACGTTACCTACGCATAACCATCCAAACTTGTTGTAACCACTTAAGCCACTAAAGAGGGAGAAGATCTTACTCTGTGTGTGAACAGCAAGTTTTTAGCCAGAAGGACCTTTTGACACAACACAGACAACATAATTTTTATACTCTTGTCTTTATTTGCATATTTGTAGTAAAAGTAATCCAAAAGTATCTAAATGTTCCATTACTCTTTATTGGGGTACGAGGATTACATTGCTGATTTAATTTTCCCAACAAAAATAATTGTACTGTCCTACATTTAGAAAATGTAACTTTCACAGGCTCAAAATTAAGAAGTGAAACGACCATAAAAAATATAAAGATAATTTTTAATCCTTTTGCAAAGATGACCTCCTGAAGTCTGTCATCAAATGCTGAGTTGCTTGTTTGTGAGTCTTTCTACATTCAAGTTTGCCTGCAATAAATAAAAAGCATGCTCTGTTGAGTTTTACTGACTGCCCATTTAAGAACATTCCATTTCCTTAACTGTATGTTTTGGACTGTACAATTATCCATTTGTACCATGAAGTGTCTTCAAGTTGTGCAGCATTTGCCTGAATCCAAGCAGAAAGTATAGCCCTGTATGCTTCAGTATACATTCTGCTTAACAGAACAACCTGATGATGTGATCAGTGGTCACAACATCAGTACACACCAATGACCCCATTCCACTGGCAGCCATACGTGCTCAGATGATATGATATAGTTGGTACTTTTCTCAAAATTTGTTCGGGTTTTGGGTAGATGTTAGGCAGAGCAAAACAGATTTATGCCAAATCAGTTTGATTTGTATTGAGAAACCTACTGCTGAAATGTTCATCATGTTCCTGCAATATTATGTCCTTAGCAAAAACAGGAAGGACTCCTCATATACTTTGTACAGATGACAGTATATTCATTTATTTAAAAACATGTTTCATTAAGCTAATAAAAAAATATTACATTGTACAGGATAAGAAATTTAGCCAACATAACTGACTGAATGAACCTGTGATTATTTTATCACAGATATTAACGTGGACAGAGATCAATTGAGTGAAGGTCCTTTGCTTGTTTCTGTGGAGTTGTACGTGTTCTACCCGTGTCTGTGTGGGTTTCCTGTGGGTCTTAATACACTGAGATTTATTAATGCTGGAGATGACACCAGGGTGAGTGATTGCTCCATCTGGTGAGGAAATGACAGAGAAAGACATTCATTCATGATGGTAGGCAGCTGAGGTTCGTGCTTCAGTGTGACTCAGTGTCATGCCTTTGTTCTTGTCAACAACATGGCATTTGGTCTGCATATCCTGGTCATGGTGGGCAATATTTTATTTAAATTTTAAGTATAGATGCTGTTCCTGTGAGCCAAATTTTGTGGTGGAAATTAATGCATTGTGTTGCTGTTCTTGTTAATGTGAACCAGCATTGATGTTTTTACCTAAAATCACATACTGTTGTGAAAACTCTATGCAGTGTCCAAGTGTCAGTTTTACCTGACAATATGGAGCCATCCATCATTATCAAGGAAGGAGGTCTAAAATCAATGTGATGTTCTTTACAGTGCAACCCAATTAGCAGAAGTTTCAGATGCACTCTCCCTCAATTCATTCATTTCTTCATTCATTCATTCATTCATTCATTCATTCATTCACAGAGCTGCTTCATCCTACTTGAATTGCAGGGAGGCTGAAGGCTATTTCAGAGGACTCTGGGCGAAGGCAGGGTACACCCTGAACAGTTCGCCCGTCTAACCACTACCCCACAAGTCGCCCTTCCTTAATTTATCAAAACCAGATATTTTGTGTTCTTTTGAGAATGTTGGACTATGTTATTCTTTGTAATAATGTTCTGTGTGTGTGTGTGTGTGTGTGTGTGTGTGTGTGTGTGTGTGTGTGTGTGTGTGTGTGTTAATTTTTTTTTTTTTTTCTGGCCACATTGTTGCAGTAAGGCTGGAGTCCATTTCAGATCATTCACACTCACATTCACGCTTAGGGGCAATCGAGAATATCCGATTAGCCTAATCTGCATGTCACTAGACTGTGGGAGGAAACCGGAGTGCCTGGAGGAAACTCACACAAGCACAGGGAAAACATGTAAAACTCCACACAGAAACACCTTCACTGGGCATGGGACTTGAACCCAGAAACTTCTTCCTGTGAGGTAGAAATACTAACCACTACGCCACTGTGACGCCCAGGAGTGTCATCTCATCTAGAATGTATTCTGCCTAACACCCAGTGTTGTCCTTAAGTAGACTCCCTATCCGCCATGAACCTAACCTTGTTAAAGAGCTTATGAATAGAATGAATAGAAGAATAGAAAAGTATACAGCTTGTTAAAAGCATAATTAGGTTCACTCTACCACTTGGTTTATAAATTGTATGCGACACTGGTAGACTTTGAGAGGCCATTTCATGTTGCTCCTCCTACCACTTGAATTCTAAAGTAATAATCTCAAAAGTAATTCTTCATGATGTGGTCATGGATGAAACTCTCACTGGTTACAGTTGCATAAATCCCTGTCACTATCAGATAAGACTAGACACATGGTCACTCCCTTAAATGCAGAGCAGTGTGGATAGTCTGCAGTGTGGAGGAGTCTGTCATGACCTGAACAAGAGTCTGGCCACTTTGCCAGTAGTCACATTTCATTCCATTTTCATGTTCCTGTTCCAGCAGCTTAGCCTTAGGAGGACTATGAGGAGTGG
This sequence comes from Tandanus tandanus, assembly GCA_039654325.1. Taxonomy (NCBI): domain Eukaryota; kingdom Metazoa; phylum Chordata; class Actinopteri; order Siluriformes; family Plotosidae; genus Tandanus; species Tandanus tandanus. The sequence goes on from JBCNYH010000013.1 coordinate 22,402,468, forward strand.
ACAATACACATGAGGTGTTTGCTGCGAAATAAGATACATGCTGATAATTTAATGTTGTTCATGTCATAACGTATCTGATTTTTTTTTTATCACAAAGCATGATTATTCCTTGTTTTTTAAAATTAGTTCCATTTTATGACAGCATAGCATGCTTTATTATGCCTACATTAACGAAAAAATAATAATTTTTCAAATCTAGTGAAAGGGATATATATCTCGATTTGTAGCAAAACCCCTCATATAGAAACAATGTGTTTTACAGAGTTTTAATAAACTTATATTAGCAAGGATAGGAATAATTGGCTACTTTATTAATTATGTCAATGGAAAATCCTCATAAACATAGTTAGTCACATGTGCGTGTGTGTGTGTGTGTGTGTGTGTGTGTGTGTGTGTGTGTGTGTGTGTGCATCTCTTTATGAGGATTGTGTCAAAGGTTCTAACAATAACAAGATATCACAAAAATGCAGCTGCACAAAAGAAAAAGAAAAAAAGATTGTGTTTACCACTAGGTTTAGGAACAACTATAACCGCTTAATCTTAGACCCGTACTAGGGTCGCGGGGAGGCTGAAGCCTATCTCAGCCAACACTGGGCAAAGGCAAGGTACAACCCGAACAGTTCGCCAGACCATTGCGGGGCCCTGTATGATACTCTTTGAAGGAAGTCTCAAGATAAAGTTCTTCTCAGTTCTCTTTCTCAGGTTAGCAATATTTTACAAGAATGTCTGCTGCAATGTCTTGACCAAATTGGCTTTGAAAATGCAAAACAATGCCTTACAGTAAAAAAAACGTACACCATGTCATACTTTTTTTGCCAATACTGCTTTTGCACAAGGATAAAGTTTTCAGAAAATCACTCCATGACTTTAAAGTCATTGATGTCAAAAATCTTTTCTATTCATTAACCGCTCAATTGAAAATTGTGTGGGCAATTAGTTCTCCATTACTCCCAAACTACAGGACAAGTTATATGCATCTGCCATACAGCCACATTCTGGAGAATAAGCAGTGCCAGTCAAATTGGTTTTTCAAAAGAAGGACATACTGTCTGTCTCAGTGCATCTGATAATAATGCAATTTAATGTTGATTTACACTGATATCTTCAAAGAATGGTGGTGGGTGAATATTTCTCCAGTGTATTGAGACTGTTTTCTTTTTTTTTTCAATTCAAGTTTTTAATCCATCTTCAGCAGGAACAGCTATATCTAATAATTTTCATGTACGTAATTAATGGGAAAACAAGGAGCTTCTGTATGTACGATGTATGTACAACTTTAAGTACAGAAACTATCTGGGAATTCTGTATTTTAACATATTGAGCTGGAATTGAAAAATTCATTTAATACAGATAGCTTTTAACTTTATATTGGTAAATGCAAAGGAGATTACAAAACTCAGTAAATTCAATTTAGTTCAATTCGGTTTTATTAGCTTCATTGGCATGGGCATTACAGCAGTTACAGTATTGCCAGAGCACTGCAATAATGAGAACATTTTATACAAACTCTGTCAAATGAGTAAAAAAAATAAATATCAAATAATATACATATTTTAATTAGTATCATGAAGTTAAAAAAAAATACACATAACATATTTACTCCTATTGTTACGATGGTACCAGGAAATAACAGACCCAAAAGCAGGACAGACTAGGCAAGATATCGTGAAAAAAGGGGTTCTT
>JBCNYH010000013.1:22448436-22460680 GCA_039654325.1 Tandanus tandanus
TTGGATTGAAAGCGAAACGTCTTCAAAAACCACAAAAAAGAAGTCCAGTTGCCTCGACTCAAGCTTTTTAGGATTATCTACCTTAAGATAACATCCATTTGCGGAAACACAACGTAATCATAGTATAATCGAATGATACAACTTTGTCACGAAGCCATATCTGATTAGATATAATATTTTATATTTATTTACTTATTTGTCTCTTGAAGATGTAGAGATAAAATGTAGAAAGTGTTCAATAAAACCACAATTAGTCCTAGCAAGCAGTGAGAATGAGTTTATTATTTAAAAAAGGAAAACACACTGAATGAATAAAAAAGGGCTCATGAGACAGACAGACTTGCAGATAATGTCCGTAGAGCTGAAGAGTATACTATACAGAATCTGATACAAAGCCCAGAAGCTTCAGTCCAGCTGCTGGAGCCTGCATGGCCGAGACAAACCTCAGAGCGAAAAACACACCAACAAGTTAATATAATGGTGAATAAACAGAGCTCTGGATCAGACTGGTTTAAAGAGGTAACACAAAGCTAAAACATCCAATTAAACCCAGAGACATTAACCAAGTGATGAATTTAATACAGAGGTGTGTGAGCTATTTCAAATGAAATAAAATAAACAGAATTCATATATTTGCTACCATTTTAATAATACTGAAATATATTTGCTCAGTTAGTTTGTAAATTACGGAGCCCCTAAAGGGACATGGAAAAATAAAAAATAAAAAGATGGGAGAAAGTATCGCGTGCGCACGAGAAAAGGGGCATGGAAAAAAAGAAAAAAGGAGAGGTTTCTCGTGAAACTACTGCGTGCGCACCAGTTACCTAAGGTTTCTCGTGCGCACGCGAAACTTTCAGAAACCTAACCTTTATTTTTTTTTTACCCATGTTCCTTTAGGGGCTCCGTAGTAAATAGCCTATGTGACAATCAGTTATTCTTTTTTTTCCATGATTGGATTTTTTAATGTTAGTTTTAAATGAGCAACAGGCTTAACATCAAACAGTGATGTGCCGTGTGTATCAATCTGAAAAAGAAAATGTGAAAGGCTAAAAAGCAGCAAATTAATTTCAGGTGCGTGTGGATTAATATCTCTGGCTTGGTAATGGAGGAAGGGGAATGCAGTAATGGATCTCAGGCTCCGCAACCCCTTTCCAAGTTTTGCTTTTTTCCTCATGTTATATATATAATTTTGAATGACCAGACTACAAGCTATAAGTCTTTTGTCCATTTTGTACATTCTCAGTTAAGTTTTGACACATTTGCCATGATCGACGGCACTACAGTTTTAAGGGGGAAACTTTTTGCGGAGCGTTGGCAAACATAGCGACCTGAAGACTACCTTGGAAAATTCATGTACATTTAGCATTGTTCATCACTGCGATCACAGTGTTTTCCCAGAATGTGGTGATTGCAGTATCTGGAATGTGCATGTGTGAAAAGAGTATAAAGCAGCTGCTGTAGAGAGAATGCTCTATGCTCTGATTCTACATTTTGTGCTCTTAAAAATGCTCTCTAATTTGACTTTGAGTGAGGAACGTTCAAATGTTGTCGAGCCAAACAATTAATTAAAATATTACCAACTATTTGTATTAGTATATACTACAAAGGAATTGATTGGTACCATGTTATTGGTATCTCCATGTTATCACTATCTCCAAAAAATGGATATTATCCATCTCTCAGGACAATACTTGAATTAAAATGGAATGAAGCGCAATGGCTATAATGACCATTGTCCCTCCTCCTGGGGAGTATTCCGCAATATCCATGAAGACTAAAGCGAATAATTGTTATCAGTATGCTTATAAATTGTTGTAGCCATATGTCATTTTTTATTCATTTTTGAGAGGTCTTTCACAACATTTCACACATACAAACCATAACATTTACTTTCAAAGTGTAAAGGATGTGTTTGTCAAATAGCTTGCTATTCATAGACAATCATTTCGACTTTATTTGGGTCAGCAACAACTTTTACACACCATAAAATGATAGACATTTGCCTAAGGTATCATCAGACTAGAAGCCTGGTTCACCTGAACAAGTCCCAGTTTTATGATGGTCATACAGGTATGAGGATGCTATTCAAGGCTCAGCTGCTCACTGAAACTACCAGCCATATCCATGGCTACTCTGCACTCCTTAAACATCACAACAGCATGGCCAGGGGAACAATTCAGCATGCTTCAATAAGTAATTTCCTGCCTCACATTAGTCCACTTGCTAATCTTTTTTTCCCTTCCTTTTTTTGCGTTGTCCTCTAATTTTGTTGGCCAAATAAATATTTTTCACTTTGACTCTGTTTTTTCACTGCTGTTGTTTTAATCTTTTATTTGTTTTTCACTGCTAGGTCTATTAGCTGATTCTGCACTTTTCTATCCTTTGTGTTTAAACCCCTAAAACCAAATTAATATCCTCTTTGCCTTAAAATATTACCACTCCATGGATTCATGACTTCTTGTGAACATCATTGATGCTGTTTATGGCTTTTCACAGCATTTCTCCTTATTCATAAGTTGTTGGTCCCTGGGGTCTTTAAAGGGGCCCATTCTCTTACCATGCATATTAAAGAAACATGAACTACAGTGTTATCTTGTGGAAATAAAATAGAATCAACCATGATGTTTTTCTGATTTCTGAAACCATTAGCTTCTTCTGTAATCGGGTGTCAATGACCCCTGCACAAGGTGGGGTGATATTAATAAACATCACCACCATGAATTGAGTGCACAGGACACTTGATCTTGGACTTTTTCACTTTCCACGAATCAGTGTTGCACTGCCAAGTTATTGCTCATGCGCAAGATCATTCCTCTGGTCACGCTGCCTTTTTATTTTAAACAGACACAAAACAAAAACACGACATAAAACTGGTGAATAACAGATACTACAGTAAGCCTGTGAGCTGTAGTGGTTTCACTGTGAGACATTCATATTTAGCCAAAATGAACTGCTAATAGAAGTTAAAACAAATAGGATATTTACCTTTAATAAAGCTGTTTTCACAAGATTACTTAAGGCTGAGTAATATTTTGATATATATTTGCCAATACATATTTAGCCCCAGGTTTTGATTCATGTTGAGTAAAATTTAGTCTTCACAGGAAAAACTACTTGTTATTATTATCATTATTTAATTAATTCATTTATACATATATTTTTGGATTTACAACGTAGGCCACTGAGTTACTGTCAGCATGTTTCTGCCCTGTGATGGCCTGGCGAGCTGTCTCGGGTGTACTCTGCCCTCGCCCAGAGTCGTCTGGGATGGGTGCCAGCCTCCTCGCGACCCAAATTAGGATTAAGCGGTTCATAAAATAAATGAATGAATGGATGGATTTACAACCTTTACAGAAAAGCATTTATGTATTAACACAGTTGCATAGATGTGATTGTGTTATTCCCAGGTGTCAGAAGTGTAATGTAAAAATGAAAAACAAAATATCTGTACTTGATGTAGTATGGAAAAGCATGCATGCAGTGTGTCTAGAGTTGCTAATGTCTGAGCATTTGGAGATTGCACAATAAATGCCAATCCTTTCATCTTCTCTAGTCATGGTAATTCTGTAATTCAAATTTTCCATACAGTCACAGGTAATAATGCGTGTGCATGACCATGAAAACATGGCAGTATGCCCTTGGTGTAACGTAGATATATGTAACTCACCCTGCCATATCCACCTTGCTGCTATATTCTGGACAAAGGCAAAATTCAAAAAGCTTTATCAGTCCTCAGCAGCTGGGATTCGCTTTCTTCGCTCCTTCCTGCAAGTTTATGCACTGAATCCAAATTGCTTTTTCAGATGAAGGTTATGGCATAGCCTGATAGTAAACCAAATTCCTACTTAACTAGACAGAAAGATGAGCTGGTCATTAGGCAGAGCAGATTGACTTGTGATATGTAGATCAGTGAAGTCCACAGCAGCTTGCCATGTAATTTGCCTCAACTTAGTGTGCCTTTTTATGAATGAAGTCTGATAGCACTATATACTGTGCTACCCACCTAGGACATTGGCGTAATATGGTTGTGATAGGCTCTATCAGATGTGGAAATTAACACTAGGCCGCTGGCCCGTGGCGAGTCAAAAATCTGTAGGGTGAGTGAAATTAGCTAGCAAGTCATCCTGCTGGCGTCCTGACAAATCCAATAGGCAAAGAAGATATAGTGTTACAGACCAGTAAATATGAAGGACAAGTAGTTTCATAATTTCACAAGTCCTGTTGGCCAGTAGCATAGTTTTGCTAAATTTTGCTAGTGCAGACATATTTTTTCGGGCTCCTTCACCAGCTGTTTAGGGTGTACCCTGCCTTCACCCAGTCGGCTGAGGTAGGCACCAGGCTCCCTGCAATCCTAGTAGGATTAAGCTGTTCTGAAAATAAATAAATTAATTAATCTTTCCTTTCATTTTTTGAATGAGTAGAGTGAACAAACTAGATGCTGTTAGCTACAGAAAGCTGTTCAAAACCTTTTGTAATATAAACGGTAAAAATCCAATTCTTATCTCAATTTTTATTATGTTTCTGCTTACATGCTGTTAGGCCTGCACCTGCCTGAACTGGAAGCTTGCCTGTGTCAGCCCTGATTAGAAATAATATTAATAAACCATAAAAATAAAATTTTAGTTAGCTTTTTTTTTTTTTTTTTGCTTAGGTGCCCATGTAGTATAAACCAAAACAATCATGCACCTTAGACTCAGTGGATGTTGCTAAAATTAATAGTCAATATGTCACCCTCAATAGTATTATAAATAATTGTTAAATATTGCCTTTATAATACATTCATTCTACTGTCTACAGTCTTTGCTGTCCATGTTGTTAAATGCAGGCCTTGTTTTTACCTTAAAACAAATACAGTAGAGTTTGCCTAGGCCCCTATTGAGTGCACAGTTTAGAATTCTTTGGACATAATCATATTTTTTTTTAAATAGCATTGTAATTACTGTATTTTAATAAATGCATGATGCAGGCAATATTAGAAGAATTTAAAAGTTAGTGCTAATTATGCATATAGCACAATAGCCATGCTCCAGGAGTGGCTGGCTTTTGGAATTGTGGGGTTTTTACTGTCATCTACCAGTGTGCATGTGTTTCATCTGCCAAGTAGTAAGGTTCAGAAAAAAACAAAAAACAAAACTGTATATAAATATTGGTTTTGCTGTCCAGATAAAGTCTTTCCTTTGGCCATGAATTTTTCAAGGTTTCCTTTTTAAGATTAGAAGTTATTTGTATTTGTTAATTAATATTAGGTTAATATTTTTGTATTCATTGAACCAAAGTGCCTAGAACAAAGCTTTTCACAGTCTTTGCTCACAATATTTCTGCCCCACTGACTAGCTGTTGTATGCCTAAAGGTACAATAATATTTTTAATTTTCTTAAAATGTTTTTCTGTTATGTAATTGTTTAACCCCCCAATAGTTAAACTCTAAAATCTGCCTTGCAATAAAGCATAAATAATATATTAACATGGTCTGAAATGTTCGGTATTCATCGCAAAATGCAATGATATCCGTTTGTGCTAATGCTATATGTTGATATATGTAATGCTTTAGCATTAAATTACTTGCTTTACACTCTACTTTCTGTGCCTTTCCAGGATGTTCCTATCTTGCGCAGTTTTATTGAATTGGGCAGCTTCTAATGGAAGCACCTGATAAATAAGTAGTGCACTAGGGCTTTGGTTCACTACGGCTGTGGTTGACGCTATTACTGTTGTACCATATTTAGGGCGCTTATAGTGGGAACAAATTAAGATTTGGAAGTCACCCCAAAAAGGCCTCCTGGCGTGCTGTTTTTAGTAAGCCGAGGTATTTGCCTTGTCAAAGGAAGCTAAGTCTGCTTAGGGTCTAAACACTTTAGAATGTCTGTTGGAGTATGCAAGTATACATTTAATTATTTAGAAATATGTGCAGTTGACTTTTTCTGTTTATAAAGAAGTAAAAAGTGCATGGAAGTCTTTAATGAAAGTCCCAGTTTAATGAATCCTGTCAGTGAAGAGCATATACACACATACAGACTCCCTTAAATATACCTGATGAATATTAAATATAGACAATTTTTCCATGATGCACAAATATTTTTATGTGAAAAAAAACAGTAAAATGAAACCGACGACACAACTTTATTTAAAAAAAAAATAAAAAATCACATGAGAGGTTCCCCTTGGCCCTGCGATGGTGTTAAGCATATATGTTAATATCAGTAGCAAAGTCATGTTGAATAGCCCACGCAGTGAGGCCATATAAGAATGTGTGTGTGCCTGCGTGCACTGAAATGCTATTGTGAGCATGCGCAGAATAAATGCTCTTTTGAAGTTCCCAGGCCAAAGAGAGAAGTTGTTGGTCTTATTTTTCTCCCGTGAATAGGTGATGCTAGCTAACCACCTTGTCGACTGATAACGATAGACTGCTGCAAAATGTCTAACTTTACAGATGGCCTGGTGAGCTGAAATGGGCGCTAGCCTCCCCGTGACCCTAATTAGGCTTAAGTGGCTTAGAAGATGAATGAATGAATGAATGAGGTTCTCCTTGCAGGCCAGTCCAGAAATCCACATTTATCACTAATTTAACAATTAAACCCTTAACTTTCCTTTAATGTGTCATGCAATTACATCAGACAGTGAGGCTAGAATATGAACTCACAATACTTTTTCCCTCGCTAAACATAGAATATTTCTTGTGAAATGATACATGTTATAGAAGTGTTCAAAAAGGATGGGGCCTACATACCTTTCTGAGATACACACTCCAACCCAAATTAACCAGAGATATTTCATATCAACATGTAGCATTAGTACAAATGGATATCATGTATACATTGTGTTTAGTGTTACAATCAAACACCGTACAAACATATAGAACTGCACAAAGCAGAGTGTAAAATAGATAAGAGAAGAAATTAAGCTTAAATTCCAACAGCTTCATGTTTAATCACTGTTAGCACAGACTGTGTTACTGTCACCAGATGACACAGACAGTCATGCTAACTTGTTACTGGCACACATTAACATGGGTCTATCCGTGCTTTTTGGAGAGAGAATATATAAGAATATGTTAAACCTGTTCAGTTAACCTAAATAATTTTAAATATTACTTCACAACCTGAAGAGGGAGGTTTTTTTTATGCTTTTTCCTCTGGAAACCCTGAAAATAAGTTAATAGAAAATTGCAATGCAAACCTAAGCAATTGCTGTACAAAAGCAAATTTGCATACCGATAATTGCTATACACCCTGCAATGGCCTGGTGAGCTGTCCAGGGTGTAGTTTGCCCTTCCCAGAGTTGGCTGAGATGGGTTCCGCGCGAACCTAATTAGATTTAAGCAGTTCCGAAAATGAATGGATGAATGAATAATTGCTAAACAAAATTTTTTTATCATTTCAGACCCTGATTTACTCATGGCAATCCAATTATATATAGCTAAATTTGAAAAAAAAAATTTCAAAAGAAAATTTCGAAAAGGTGCCATCATAATGTCTACAATTTATCCAGGTTTTTTCCCCCAGTAAAATTCAATTGAATATGAATAGCCTTCTTTAAATCTCATCTTTTCTATGAAAGATTGATAGGAACCATTGCCTTTGCAGCCTTGCTAAATGCACTCTGAGTTAATTTATTATATATTTTTGGGTAGTGTAATATGCAGTACATCTTCTGTAATTTCTCCCTCTGTGCTCCCACTTATAGCATTATATACACTCAGCACATAACTCAACTGCCCAGCTACTAACCATGAGGTTTTTTTTATTTTATTTTATTATTTTTTTTAAATAGATGTCTAAGGAATAGTGAACTAAAACTTTGAGATAGTGGAGTGATTCACATAGAGACAGGCTTCCCCTTAAGGCTAAGATGTAGCACTTTCCACTGTTAGACATGCCTGCACTACCATATCTCCCTCTTCAGTACATTTAGGATTTTTGTTACTGAAGTAAAAACGAGTATCTTGAAAAACAAAGCAAATCAACAAAAAGCTTATGCATTGTGTAATCAACTATCATTTTCCTCACTGCAACAGTACTTTTCTTCTTCTGATGACTCACATGTTTACATGTTTGACAGATGCAATATAGAGGAATTATGAAACAAAAATACAGAAATAGTGAATGTACAAACAATGCTTTCATTTTTCTCCCTGCGTGTCAGCTCAATATTTCAGCACATATTGTAGCTTCTGAAGCAGCTTATGCTCACTGGCAGATTGGAGGAGTAAAATCAGATGAATTGTATATATTTATTTTTTATCTAAAAATAAGATGCATCACGATAAAAAATAAAGATGCATAAAAAACTCAAAAACAACAGAGAAAAAAAATAATGAATGGAAACACAAAGTTCCATGCAAGACAATATACCATGTGTAGAACTGATTCTGGTATACAGTAGAGCTGATCCAGGGTACATAATTGTACTTTAAATATTTTAATCAAGATTTTTAATAGGGTTCTAATTATCGTTTATGAAAATGTATTATCACCCTACTGTCCTATGAACTTTACATTTTTCTGACCAAATTAAAGTAAAGGCGTGTACCCTTGGGACTTTTTCAGTCTCAATGTCTTTACACACCATGGCAGTGCAGCTTTCTTCAACAAAATATTTTCATATATAGCCTTTCTTTCCCATTAGGACACAAAAAATTCCCCTAAGGGCAACACTATCTTAGCTGAGCTGGTTAGATTATTACTAGCAGGATGGATAAGATAGACTGAAAAAACATCATGGACAATAGTTTATGCATATGATATCAATTTATTGCAAAAGAGCCAGTAGCTAATTGTAATATAAAAATGAATCTTGCCATAGTATAGGTGAGGTAACTATTGTTAGCATTTGTTAATATGCTGTTTGAACGCGTTTCATTAAAGATAGGCAGGGGAGGCACAATGGTTTTGGAGGTTGGTATGTCCACCTCACAGTAACAAGGTCCTGGGTTCGAGTCCCAGGCTCTGCAAAGGTGTTTCTGTGTGGAGTTTGCATGTTCTCATTAATGCTTATGTTGGCTTTCTCTGTATTAATTTGGGTTCTGGGATCTGTACAGCTCTACAGTTCTTCTACTTCAACTAGCTAACCATATGTTCCAGTAAAGGGCAATGTTGCAGCCTACAAAGGCATCTGCTACAATTGTGTGGTTCCAAATTTGTGGCAAAAGTTTTTGGAAGGCCCATGTATGAGTGTGACGGACATGTGTCTACAAACACCAGTCTCAGGGACGCATTCAGTGGATGAATATGGAGTGCATACATTAGTTTACTGTTCAAAAGTAGTTCACCATCAAATAATACCAAACAACATGATAGAGGTAAACCCTGGTTTCAGTTTAAAAAAAAAAAAAAGGCTTCAATGACTTTTCTCAGACTTTGTGGACTCCTTGGTTCACTGAAGTCATCATGTGGTGGGGATTAACAGTATTTATTTTAAAAATAGATCACAGATCATGAGCTACCTTATATGATTTTATTTTGGGTCTTAGACTGCAGAGGTGCATGCTGGGACTATGGACATTTGATGGTGTTCTGATTGGTTCGGTGTGTGATTGTGTAATCAGTCCTTTGTACTCATATCACCCCCCACTCTCGACGCACAAACATACACACACACACACACACCCAAACACAATCTTTGCTGAAACATGGAAGATGAACTCATTAAACAGACAATTAAACTAACAAGACAGGTAATACAAATGAACAGGGAAATTAGCTAGTACTAGGCAGTAAACAGAAAACCTTTTGTTACAAAAAGGATTTACCTTTGCTGCTTTCAATTCGTGGCATAGATGGGAAATGAAAGGGGAGACTTGTTTATTTTCTCCTTCTACTTATAACACCAGCATCGGACACCTATCAATAAAGATATTTTCGGGAGCTCCAACTTTAGGCAGTGCCGAAATATTTATACTATAGTGCTGAATTCCAAAATATATTTTAAAGCTGAAATGTACTGCAAGAAGGTAAACCAAAACCTGTTGTGATGAATGAGAATATGCTCAAAAAGCATTATAGAACATTACTTTATCAGTTTCTGTGACATTATAAATAATTGTTCAGAGTGCAATATAATTTAATTAAATTCAAGACCCTGAACCGAAATTATTCAAGTATTGTTGAATGATGAATGATAAAGTGGTTTGATTTACAGGTTTATAGTTTATATTTTTATTGAAGTTATCAAATGTATGCAGGTAGGAAATGAGAGACAAATTATGTTGAAGTTCACAGGAATTTCAGTTAACAGTTAGTTGTTTTTGTTTTTTTTTTTGTTTTTTTTTGAAGCATTGATGAAGGAATGAAGTCAGTCTAATCATGTTGATTTGGCAAAAATCAGAGAGTAAATCAACAGTCTTTACAAAAAATATGGATACAAATATTCGTGAGGGTACACTCTTGATGATATTGCGCAAGACACAAAGTCAAATTCATGAAAAATGATGCATAAATCATCTGAACTAATTAAATAATAATGCTAATAAATGCATTACTTCTTTATCCTCTTGATTGAACACCCCTCTGCTACACAGTTCAAGACACTTTTGATGCCAAGCTGCCATGGCCAGTTTAAGTGCTCTCAACGAAAGTTAAATATCAGTAAATTATCCAGAAGATGACAAATTGGCAAGCATGGGCAATATTCTAGTTTGTACCTCCATTTACCAAAGTAAAGTAGCCTCTGTAAGCACTGGGCAACCTGCTATTGTTTAAAAATGAGGTGGTGAATTTGCCAGAGGACAGACAGACATAGAGAGGGGGGGTGGGGTGTTGAAAAATGACTTGAGGGACAAAACACAGAAGATGGGACTCACTTGGAGGGAAAGAGGCATTGCTTGCTGTTAGTGACTGGGTTAATGCACTGCATGACTTTTAAAGGACTTTAAAAGTTGTCTCTCTTTCTTAGCAAGAACGTTCCCATATCCACAGTTTCTCCATGCATATAATCTACTCTTATCCCCCAAATGTCAGTGCATGGCTCTCTCTACCTCCCTCTTTACTCTTTTTCTCAGGGAGATAATATGCTAGCGTGGCTTTTCCCACCACTGGCAAGCTGATGACACTCAACTCATTATGTCCTTTCCTCCCTCAGTCACACATGTCAACTCGTATCTCTGCATGTCTGGTAGATAGCCGAGTTCCCACCACTGGCTTGCCATAGCTGCCTGAATCAGATTTGAAACATGGTTTACTACATAGACTGGCCCCTGTCTCTCCGAATTAATTTATCAAACATTTTTCTGCACTATATTTCGCTCTTCTTGAGCTTCTTACAGAGCTCAATCTTTTATCCTTCAGTATATAAGAAAGGCTTGTGTTTTGAAAATTAACCTCTGCTGGCTGTCAGAGGTTAAACAGTTGCTGGCTGTCTTTAAACATTCAAGACCCAAGACCAAGCTCTTCAGTGTGTTAATTAAAAATAAATTACAACTTAAACTGCCTTTAGAATTAAGTTGAACTAAAACTATATATATATATATATATATATATATATATATATATATACACACACACAAAAAATTTTTTTGAAAATCTGCATACTTCCTACACGCAGTGTGCCTCCCGCCATCTCGCACACGTGTTTAATTATAAAAATATATTTGATTACTTGGTCATCCTGGATTTGATCATATATGTGATTACTTGGCCATCCCAAATCATCCCATGATTTGACACTAATCGTGATAGAATGCATGAAGGGTGGAAGAGCGCAGTACAGTTTAACAGACCTTATAGACCTTAACGCGCCATCGTAGGAGATTATGATGAACTTGAAAACATGATTCCCTTAAGTTTTCTTTCTTGGATGAGAGCTGCCGCCTTTTTATACCCCAATTGTGCTCATTGGGTCGTGGAGCGCCGCACTTTTTTTTAATCGCGGAGATCACGGACATCATGCCCCAATGTAAACCCAGGGGAGAGAGAACAACGTGCAGAGGGGAGAAAAAAGGAGAATATGGCCAGGAAATATATAGGCTATGCAGTAATCTATTCAGTTTACTCAAGGAACTTTTATTTGAACTATGAACTGTGAGTTATTTAATGATCCCAGAATCATTAGTTCAGCTCGGATTTCCCACATAATCTCTCCTCTGATATAATACTGGATTTTCCCTTATCCAGATCCACAGGTTTAATTATTATAAACCTCTTTCAGGTAATTATGCTCCGCTCTGACATGGAATGAACGCATCCCGGAGGAAAACAATTTGAAAGCCATGTATATATTATTATTAATAATAACAACATATAATTATTAA
>JBCNYH010000013.1:22476208-22499967 GCA_039654325.1 Tandanus tandanus
TCATTACAATCTGTTAAAGTAATTTAATCATCCATGAAATATTAACTAACCTTAAGATTTCTTATTAATGTAAATGATGCTTCTGGAACATGTGAGTCATTTCCTTAAACAGGGCGGAATCGACTCTGAAGCCTTTACATATATACTGTATGTATATGTGAATCGAGTCTTCTCGGAGTCGGTTCCAGCATGACATAGATTGCTATACACCAGAGGAGCCTATCCAACTTGAAGGAGCTGTAGCAATTTTGCTTTGAAAAATGGGCAGTGAAATCCTGGTGGCTAGATGTGCTAAGCTAATAGAGACTAAGAGACTTAAAGCTGAAATTGCTGCAAAAGGTGGCACTACAAAGTACCATTTTTTTGTGTGTGTGTGTGTACCCTTTCTTTTTGCAACACAATAACAATTTCTGCATCGTTAGCGCTGTTGGCATGTTGTCTAAACAGACTGATAAGAACCCCCAAAATACATATTTTAATTCCAGGCTGTAAGGCAACAAAATATGAAAAAATGCCAAGGGGGTTAATAGTTTTGCAAGCCACTATGTCTGTAGTTAAAGACAGGTTATTTCATAAATGGAGCATGTTCGATGTTTTTATGTCATTGGATACAAACTTTCGCTATACTCATGGAAACTATATTTTTTCTGAAACTCCCCATTTTTCATTTCCGGTGTTCACATTACAGATTCACACTCACATTCAGAGAGCATTTTTGAAAAGTATAATTATTGTTGGCAGAAAATTATTCTAGTGTGGACTGAAGGGGTAAATGGAGAAGTAATAATTTTTTTTTTATATTTATCTGGGTTAGTGTGCAAGTAGCCAAAAATATGTCTGATTCTTTTTTAACACTTTAACTGCAGTAATGCACTTTACCTGTAATGTTACATAGAAATAAAGCTTTAACTTTCTCTGTCTCTCATTTTAAATGAATTAGTTACTTGCAGTTCAGGTTTAAAAAACTTTGTTGGTATGACTTTCTTTTTAACGCTCTTTGGTATGACTGTATGTAGATCAATACTACAAAGCACAAAGAAAGACAGGGTTTAGTTGAATAGGAGGAATAATAGTATGAAAAATAGTAAAAGTAATAGTAGCAGTAATACAATTATATTAATAGCAATAATAAGGAAGGAAGCAGTGGTGCATTTAACATTGTCTCTTTCACTCTTTTTTAATCTCTATCCTGTGACTTTCTGTGTGTCTCTGTACAGCTCTGTTTTTTCAGTCTTTACATTCTCTGTCTCTCAGTCTCACTGGAGTTCCATCTGTAGCACCTGAGAGCTCTAGATAAGCCCAAACGATGCTTGTCTGCTATGGAGGAGATTACTTTATAACCAAGCAAGAGTGGTGCGGAGTGATGTTTGAAATTTTTTGTTTTTTATTTTGTTTTTTTCCACTGTGCACCAGTGTGATTTAACATCTGGAATCCCTCAGGTCTCCGTAACTCAGATTAATGTAAAGGTCTTCAACTCGCTCATACTGTGGTGTAATCAGCACTTTTGCTGCATCAATCAAACCATTTTTGTATTTCTCCTTCTTCTAAAAGTTCAGTCCCCCCCCCCCTCCCTCCCTCAAATTAATAATATAATTAGTATGTGGGAGAATATGTAAAATGACCTAGTGTAGTTGTCTGTATACTTGAAAGTTAATGTTACTTCTGCAACAGCAGAAGGATTCAGTTTGAGGTGTTTTCACACTTGGCCTGAATACTTGAGTAGAAACACAGGACCAGGATTCCAGTTCCCAGGATCTATACTTGTTTGTGTTTGAATTTGAATACTTGCATTCATATAGAATAAACTGTCTGAAGTGTGCATCAGTATTTAAGAAAATTATGCGACGTTTGTGCATAATTTGTATATGTGTAAATAATTATAACTTTTAATTACATTCTAAATGGTGAAGAACACAGTTTTTGAATGCATGATGTGAGACTAGTGCAAAAAAAAAGGTCCTTTCTGTAATAAAGAAAATTTTAGCCATGCAGCCATACACAAGACGTGCATTGTTCATGATGCTCTTAGTGCAATCACCCACACAATATAGTGAGCTAATTTGTGTTCCATTCATATGAAAGCCTGGCTTTTATTTATAAGGAAAACCATTTGCTCTGCTGACGTTAACAATCCTTTTCCTACTATCTTGGAACTTGAAAATTGAAGTAACTTGACAAGTGGAACCAAGTGATGCCTAAAGAGGATAGCTTCCATAACTGATCCACCACAACTTGGTGGAAACAAAGCCCCAGACCACCACTGTTAACAGGAAAATTGATCAGTTCTCCGTCTGGATTGCTCCTGTGGTTAGTGGTTATCTATCTGGATAACCACTTTCACGCTTCCTAAAAAGCTTGAGTCAAGGCAACTGGACTTCTTTTTGTGGTTTTTTAAAGAGGTTTCGCTTTTAATCCAAAAAGCTTCATCAGTTAGAAAATCTGGTGGAAAGTTCCAGCCTTATGTAGGCTGAGGAAAAAACTCTCAAGTCACATGCAAATCACTGTCCCCCTCTATTCATTCCATTGCTTGTTAGGTTCCTTTGTCCACTAGGGTTGTTTACCTGGTCTGCATATGGGGTCATATTGGTCACCTGAGTCAAGGTGTGACATGGAGTGAAACCTCTTGGGAAGGAGATCCAGAGCTGCCTTGTAAGTGCTCGAAAGATGAAACCTCAAACCACCTCCTTGGTTTAATGTTGGTTTTTCCTTCTTCTTATAGATGGCTTCTTTTACTCCTCTTTCACACCATCTCTCTTCCCTGTCCAGAATCTGTACATTGCTGTCTTCAAAGTAGTGTAACTTGTCCTTGAGACATACGTGGACCGCTGAGTCTTGACCTGAAGAAGTGGCACTCCTGTGTTGTGCCATCCGTTTGTGCCATCGTTTTTTAGTTTCTCCTATGTACAGGTCTGAGCACTCCTCGCTGCACTGGATTACTTACACAATGCCGCTATGCTTCTCTTTGGAAGTTTTGTCCTTGGGGTGAACCAGTTTTTGTCTGAGGGTGGTGTTGGGTTTGAAATTTACTGGAATGTCATGTTTAGAGAAAATCCTTCAAAGTTTCTCGGACACTTCTTCCACATATGAATGATGAATGAATTAATTTTTGCCCCTGCTCTTCTTCTCCTCTCTGTTGGATGCCATGTTTTAACTTCTGGAATTCTTTGCTGATTTGACAAAGGCCCAGTTTGGATATCCGCAGGTTTGCAGAGCTTTCTTCACGTGTTTTTGTCCTTTTACTTTTTCCTTCATCTTGGTGGGAATAGTTTCAGCCCGGTGATGCAGAGTTCTGATGACAGACAGTTTGTGTTCCAGTGGGTGGTGTGAATCAATAAGCAGGTACTGGTCAGTGTGTGTTGGTTTCCTGTAAACTTCAGTGCCGAGACTTCCACCCACCTCCATGTGTACAGCATAGTCCAAAAAAGGTAACTTGTTGAACTTGATGTTGCTGTCCACTGAGTTAATGTGTTCGGTGAAGTCAAGTGTTGTGTATGAAGTCCAGTGCAGCGAGGAGTGCTCAGACCTGTATATAGGAGAAACTAACCAACAACTACACAGACGGATGGCACAACACAGGAGAGCCACCTCTTCGGGTCAAGATACAGCGGTCCACATACATCTCAAGGACAAAGGACACTCATTTGAGAACAGCAACATACATATTCTGGACAAGGAAGAGAGATGGCTTGAAAGATGAGTAAAACAAGCCATCTATGCGAAGAAGTAAAAAAAAACATTAAACCGAGGAGGTGGTTTGAGGTTTCATCTTTCAAGCACTTACAAGGCAGCTCTGTATCTCCTTCCCAAGAGGTTTTACTCCACTTCCCACCTTGATTCATGTAACGAGCAATGGAATGGATGGAGGGGGAGACAATGATTTGCATGTGACGAGTTTTTTCCTCAGCCTATATAAGGCTGGAACTTTCCACCAGATTTTCTAACTGACAAAGCTTTTTGGATTAAAAGTGAAACGCCTTTAAAAAAACACAAAAAGAAGTGCAGTTGCCTCGACTCAAGCTTTTTAGGATTGCCATGATCTGGATGATTGAGAAGCTACACCAACACACTTTCACACTTCACCAAATTCCTGAATGCTTGGGGACCACCCTACAACAACAACAACAACAACAACAAAACCCACACAAGTGATAACAAACTTATTCCCTTTTCATTTTAGAAATTATTAGTTCATTCAGTAATTGTTGCAAGTAGCAGATCCGTGCTTAACATAAAGTTGTGTGAGGTGTAAATGCGGAATTCTGAGAGCTTGGGCTGGAGTTTGTGAAGATTCCCAAATGTGCAAAATATATAATTCCAATATCTGTAATCACAAAAGTGTGAAATAAAAATTCTGTCCATTACCCTGCTGCACAAATCAAGTGCAGTATAAAAAATATATATATATTTTTTGGGCCCGTTGAGTGACGGATTCTTGTCTGCAGGTCTTTTGGCAGATCAAAGTTAAAGTAGGGTCAAGTTGAATTAAAGAGCAGATAATTAAATTTCTCGGATGTAAGAGCAGGCTTCTGCCTTTATCTGCTCCCATGCTGGTTGTCTATGATATGCACCACTGGAGTGAAAAAAGAAAAAGAAAAAAAAAGCATTGGGGAAAAATGTTTTAAAGCTTCACATGCTGTAAATGTTGCACTGACAACCCATCCTTAGGCATTTCTGTGTCAGCCTTTTAGAAAATACAAATACTGTTGGGTCTCTCTGTGCTTCTGGAAATGTTTCTCGCTATTCACCTGGCTGTGCCTTTGCTTAAAACATAGTGAAATGAAGTTGATTGGACTTAATTGTTTGCGATTTATTCAGCAGTTCGGAACCACTTTACAGAACTTATAAAGTGTTTATGTATGGTTTATAATAAGTTTACTGATATGTTATAATCATTTATTATTAAATAATTAATAAGCTGTTATAAAACATTTGTTAAAGAGGGAACCAATGTCCACTAAAAAAACACATTTTGTGGTTAGCAGAGTTAGGGAATCAGCTTTTTCTCTACAAAGGTATTTTTAATATAACCTTAATGAATTATAATATAAACACAAATGTTCATGTTGATTATTCCTAAAAATTAAGTTGTTCCAACTAGTATTATTTTACATTGTTAAATTTCTCTTATATGTGTAATTACCATAATTATGAACTGTTTTTTTTTTGTTAAATAACTTGCTTCAGTTAGATTTTCTTCACTGTTTAATTTTATTTATTTCTCCATATGTTTGTTCATGTGGCAGCTTTTAATTAATAACCATTTTATTCAACAAAATAACTTAAGCAGTTGACATTCTGGTTCATTTCCAGTTTTACACACAGTAACTCTGTATTTGTAAAAATTATCACCACACTTAGAGGATGTTCAAGATTTTTTTCATATAAATAAAAAAGAAATCACAGATAGAAAAGCTTCAACATTCTGCTCCGTGGCAAGATCTATTATCATCAGGAAAAATCACACAATTCATCACAAAACCTTTTATCTATCAATGGAATGAGAAAACTAGCAGTTTTAATGTACTGCTGTGCATTGCCTGTTGTGGTAAAGACTGCCACCTCTCCTGTTTTTTTATTTTTAATTTTTTTTGGTTGTTTGTTTGGTTGGTTTTTTTTTGCCTGACATGCGACCCTTTATCATATATGAGTGGGGGTATTGGAATGTTTTCTTCAGGTCCATTCCCATCTTTGTTTAATTAGAATGGAAATTGAGTTTGCATTATACATAAGATCAGATAGATGTAATTATGAACATTATTATGTCAATACAACTTGTTGAAGTAATATTAGCAGCTTAAAAATGTATTCAAATCAATAAAAAATATTTTTTATTTTGCAACCATGCATTTGGTGAGGTGATGGTAATAGGTCCCCTGAAGTGCTGTTTTGAACACATTAAGGTCCCCTTAACTTGGTTACTAAGCTTGATTTTTTTTTTGGTTTTGATATAATGTATTAATTCCACAAGGAAGCACACACATGTAGAGCAGTGGGCTGCCACACATTGCAGCGCCCGGAGAGCAGTTCTCAAAGGCACTTCAGCCACGAATGTTGAGGAAGGGAAGGCACTGCTCACCATCATACAACATCATCCCTCCAAGGGTTTAGGAAGAGCCCTAGTCGTCACCATCTTCTTTTCTTTTCAAAGCAATGGAACATACTGTGCTCCGGGGAACTTAAAAAAACTTAAGAAATGGTTTATACCCTTGTTGCGATCTACAATATATCTATAAATTTGAGCAGGCTTGGTAAAAAGAAAATAGTGTTTATTCCAAAACTATTAAACAAATGTGATGTAGGATCAAAAGTCTAGGGCATTTCAAATATGAAGGATGGAATGTCTGCTTCAACAGACCTCAGAAATGATTTAGCAAGTGTGAATGAGAAATATTCTTTGTTATCCTTATGCAACTTATTATTCTAAGTATAATTACCTTTCTCAATTTTTTTTTTGTTCTGGAAGAATATTGGCAGAAGTATGTCTCTGTTTAAGTAGACTTGCAATGCAGTCAATCAGAGATTCAGCCTAATGAATGTGTAAATGGCTTTCTTATACTGCCTTTATGCTATTGTTGTAGTATGTATTCTGTATGTAATGTAAGGTTTCATTTAGTGTTCATACATCCATTAATCAGTAAACATTTTATCCTGGTCAAGGTCAATGAAGATCTGGAATTGTTCCAGGAGAACGACATTTTTCCAAAATATATACCCTCAACTGGTGTTTTGATATAATGATAATGATAAGCACTAGTGCTTCATCTGGCTCTAAAATCTTCCATAGGTGTTTGTTGGGTTAAAATTTAGTGAATGTGAAGGTAAATGCATATAATTATTTACATTATTGTCATATGAATCAAACCATTCAGTGAGCCCTTATTGTATGCTGGAAGAGACCACTCACATCAGGATACAACAGTCACCGGACTCTCTCACTGAAGCATTAAAAAAACAGTCTTTGTGATTGAAGCCACGTTAATGAACTCTTTTTCAAAATAAAAAAGGCATTTTCCTTTTGCCATCTTTATTCAAAATCAAGGTCAGTTGGGCCTGCTCTGTATATTATACATGGCATGGAGCATGGTTATTTTCTTAGGGGTGTGTTAATAAATAAATAAATGAATTAATGTATGAACTAATGAATGAATTAATTAATTAACAAAGGTACTTGTCTCTCAGAAATTTAGGCAAGCAATTCACCAAGCGATTTTTCCTCCTTCAGCAAGCATTATGATTACCAAAGTAAACAGTCATACTTATTTGTAGAGAGAAAAAATAGAAATACACTGCTGGCATGCATGGTATCATATCTCCATCATGGTTATTTATCCACTGTTGGTATTTTCTTTAGAGAGGCTATTCAGGGCAAATACAGTGGCACCTGGCAAGACGAGTGTTCCTTTATACGAGGAACTGTGATGTCTCGTCAGATCTGTTAAGGTCCCCAGTCTCCCTCCTTTGTGTGTTGTGATTATCTGCCCCGCCCTGGTTGCTTACACCTGGTCCCCATTACCTCTTGGGGATAAATGGGCCGCGGTTCCCCTGTTCCGTTGCCAGATAATTATATGCCTTCCAAGAGAGCTAACGTAGCCTATAGAAGCATTCTCAGATCTTGCCTATCTTCTAGCTCACTGCCACGATTTCCAAGTCTGCCTATCTAAGTCTTTAATAAAACTCTATTAGAACCACAGCTGTCGAGTCTGTTCTGCTTTTGGGTCTGTCTGTCATTGGTGCCTGCGTGACAGGAACTTGCTTAAAGAGGGACGCTTATGAGTATTTTCTGCACTGAAAGATGAGAAATGTTTCATAACACAAGGATGCCCTGCACACGGGGAAGCAAAACAAAGAATCACTCGTTCTTCACATGGTCATGCAGCATTGCGTCATCATCTCAGTGGCTGCAGAATACTGGGCGAGTCAAATGGCATCTGTTTCTCGTCGCGTAAGTATCTCTTGAGAGTTTGTCAAGTTTGTGCTTTTTGGTGATAATTACTACATCAAAAACTGTTATCATCGCACCTAAAAAGGATATTGGCAAGAACGACAGTAGTGAAAAGAAACACAAAGAAATTAACTGTCAAATTGAAGAAAAAGATTATCGATATGCTATGCTACCGTATGCTAGCGATGCCAGCACAAATGCACCGGACTCTCCTTCCAAAAACTACTCCTCCTCCCTCTCCTTCTCCTCATTTCACTTATGCCTTTTTATGGATTTTATTAATACATTTTTGTTTGTGTTTAAGTCCCTGTCATATATCTACGGTTTGCAGAACTTATGTGATGTATGACAGATTTCTATAAAATGCTGGTATTTGCTTTACTATCAATGTTTTGAACGTATACATAACTTATTAGTAGCTTATCCAGAACCTATCAAAAACTTATAGCTAACTTGTATCAAACTTATCTCCAGCGTATATTGATGTATTTAGACATATCTGATGTGTTCCGGATGACCACAGAATTTTTACTGAACATCTTTCTAACTTAAAGCCAGCGAATTATGGGAGCGTATTGGTAACGTTTAGGGCAGAGGTCGGCAACCCACGACTACAGAACCACATGCTGCTCTTTCATCCCTCTGCTGTGGCTCCTGTGGCGTATATTGCCACCAGACAAGTGACTCATTTTGACCCTCGGTAAGCTAGTATTGGTTAAATTTAATAAGAGAAAAGTTTCTTACGAAAAAAAAACCATTTAACACGTCGTGGACAGATTCATTTGTTTTCACTGCTGACAAAAGTGGTTTGCTGGCATGCTTAGTATGTGGTGCGAAATTAGCAAACAACAAATAATCAAACGTTGAAAGACATTTCCAGTATAAAGTTCCTTTCATTATTGGATGAAGTTGAGAGCACATATTGCAATCTTCGGCTGCACAACAAAGTCCGGTGGCTGTCCAGAGCGGAGGTACTGAAATGGATTGCTACGTGTCTGAGGCACATAAAACCTTTTCTGGAAAGCAACAAAAGACTGCAGGGGAAAGGAAGCACAGCCCTGCGTATGCTGGAGGAGGATTTGGCGTTTGAGTGCAAAATGACATTGTTTGCCAGAGATAGAGTAAAGAGAGGTACACTGCTTCACTTCCCCTCTTTGAGAGAATTTAAAGAAGCACCAAATCAGATAAATGATGAGTATTTTCAGCGTGCCATCATCGCAATGCAAACTGTGTTTCAGGAAAGATTCTGTGAGTTTAGGGAGGAAAAAACACATTATCCTCCCCCACCGCTCCTCTGAATGTCAATCCATTGCCGTTAAATATGACTGCATTTACAGATGTAAGTAAGCCCGATCTTGAGCTCGAACTGGCCGACATAGCTGACAAAGACGTGTGTGTGTCCAAATTCAGAAGCTTGACAGCTGATCGTGAAGATGTTGCCCGTCAGAAGACAATTCTTGCTCAGAAGCACAAATAGAGTGACATTGAAAACCTTCCCAAACCATGTTTTCGTTACATGGACTGCCATTCCCGACAAATATAAACATGGAAAACATTGCAGTTAGAGTCCTGTTGATCTTTGGATCCACATACTTGTGTGAGCAGGTTTTTTCCATCATGAATTAAATCAAAAGTAAACATTTCACAGATGAGAGCTTGCAATCCTGCGTGAAAATGAAAATGGTGTCTTACAACCCTGATATGGAGACGTTGCGCAGTGAAGTTCAGGAGCAGAAATCAAATTTATCACGTGAAAGAAATAATGTAATAAGCTATTATTTGGAAAAAATATATATTTTTGTATCGGACCCTGAACTGATGTTGTGTTTCATATTCAGGTTGACTGCTGTACGCCACCTGAGAAAATTAAGGAATGTCGGAATGCTGACACATATAAAGTAGCATTTTTTGTTTGCCCTTATTCCTAAAAAGCTTGAGTCGAGGCAACTGGACTTCTTTTTTGTGGTTTTTGAAGATGTTTCGCTTTTAATCCAAAAAGCTTCGTCAGTTGTTTTTGGATTAAAAGCAAAACGTCTTAAAAAAAACACAAAAAGAAGTCCAGTTGCCTCAACTCAAGCTTTTTAGGATTACCATGACCTGGATGATTGAAAATCTACACCAACGTTTGCCCTTATTAATGAAAGTGAATATGCTGCAGCTGTAAGTGAACTATGATTTCTTCGGCATGACGGTGATGATACTGCGATGTCTAGTGCAGATCTCATTTCAATCAGCGAGCGGCAGCCTTTTATACATCACGTGATTGATCATTGGGGATACACTTTTGCATAAGTTAGACTATCGTAACTTACAAATAACGTGTGTAAATTATCGTGTAACTTATTTACAACTCATGGCAACTTACCTACAACTTATGGCCAGCGCATGCAGAACGTATGAGTTATATGCTAGCATACATCAAAGATTTTGAGCATGCACAAAATATTTCGATGACCTCTCCGTACTACAACTTCTACCAGCATGCTGTAACTTACACAAACTTACCCATAACTTATTTGATGTATTCACAAAATTTTTCACACGTCAGCAAACGCTGGGTAAATCGTCAATGTTCGACAGGGGCTTTACTTTTGTTAAACATAGATTATTATTTATGAGTAAAACTTTTTAAATGTTTTATATTAGGCATATTTGGGGGCATTTTGCAGGGCTGGAATGCATTAATGGGTTTTCCTTTATTTCCTATATGAGCATTTTGCACTACGACCTGGATCCCGGAACGAATTAAACTTGTCTTGCGAGGTGCCACTGTACTGCATGTTCTAACATGAAAATAAATATGCAGCCAGCAGTAACTGATGTGGCTGTTTATGTCAGTCCCATTGTGAACTTTCTGACATTTGTCATGGTGGAATGATTTTTTTTCCCCTAATTTGCAATTAATGTGATTAAGTAAATACAATATTCTTACATAACATAACCTTGAGAGATTACATGAATAACATTGATTACCTTGTTACAGAGGCGCTTGTCAAGAAGATGAACAGTCAGTTCTCAATGTTGCATCGAAAGCAGTGGAAATGAACAAGCATAAGTATCTTAGCTACTTTGACATCTGAAATTATGATAGCTAGATGAGTAGTTCATGTCCAAAATAGGAAGTCTTCTGGGGTGTTCCTGGTATGCAGTGGTTAGCATGTCCTAAAAGTGGTCAAGGAAGAACAACTGGTGAGCCTGCATCTGTGTCACTCAAGACTCAATTATGTTTTTGGGGAGCAAAGGCTAGCCTCTGTGGTCAAATCCCACAGGAGTGCTTTGTTAGCAAACATTTCTGAAAAACAGTTATTACCGGCTATGGAAGAAAGGTGTAAGAACATACATTGCATCACAGCTTGCTGGGTATAGGGCTGCTTAGCTACAAACCGGCCAAAGTGCCCATGCTAACCCCTGTCCACGACTGAAAATACCTACAATGGAAATGTAATTACCAGAACTAGACCATGGAGCAGTGGAAGAAGGTGGCCAAGTCTGATTATTCATGGTTTCTTTTACATTATCTAGACAGCTAGGTGCTTGTGTGTTACTTACCTCAATAAGAAATGGCACCAAGATGGACTGTTGAAAGACGGCAAGGCAGTGAAGAATGTGTGATGCTCTGTTCTCCTTGTACACCCTTTATGACAGTGGAACTTCTAAAAGGCAGTGGGGTCTTTCAGCAGGAAAATGTACCGTTCCACATTGCAAAAAAATGAGAAACATACCAAAGAGCACCAATACATTGACTTGTTCTCCGAATTCCCCCAACCTCAATCCAATAAAGTGCTGGATGTGATTCGTGGAGTTCAAACCTCACAACTTACAGAACAAAATTGTTAAATCTACCACAGCACACCCTCAGCCCAGATACAACAGTAATCTTCTGAGGTGTTCTAGTCTTCTTTAATGGGTAAGAGCTCAATGGCGACACAAAAGGACCTTTATTTCTATATAATGGCAGTATTGTAACACTGAGTTATGGTGTGTTTATGGCTTGCTTTGTTTAGAACAGTTAATGCCAATTTAGTAATTGGGATACAAGATAGTTTGGCATTACAGGGTCTTTGGTTAAATGGCTAAATTATTATCTCTAAAGTTTTGTTACATTATATAACCCATTATATTTAATATTTGGTTTAGAAACATTTATTTGTAAGTATTTATTATTTAATATAGAAGCTTATTATTTTCTCTCATTTAAGCTTTGGGGCATTTTGCCAGCATGTAATTAAATCTGTAAGTCTTGCAACAATCTACATGAGCTTTGAGTAACTCATATTTTTTAATGATTACTAATCATTAAAATCATCAGGGCAGCCGTAGCCTAATGGTTAGAGAAGCGGCTTTGGGACCAAAAGGTCGCTGGTTTGATTCCCGAACCAGCAGGAAAAATGTGTGGCAGTGGAGAAGTGAGCTGCACCCATCTTCATGGCTAAAGTGCGCTTGAGCTTTGGATGGGTTAAATGCAGAGGCAATAATTTCCCTTGCCGGGTTAATACAGTATAGCAAAAGCAAAGCAAAAAATTATTAGAATTAAATCCAGAAAAACAAACACCAGAAAGACAGGCATGATCTATACCTTAGTGATATTACATCAAAAATAATGCTATAAAAAATAAATTAAGAACACCCATTAACAGTGAATAAAAAAATAATGAAACCTAACATGAAATGACATCAATTAGACGTGTGTGTGTGTGTGTGTGTATGTGTGTCTGTGTGTGTGTGTGTGTGTGTGGCCACAGAAAAAATGGGGAAACATGGCACCTTTGTATCAGTTATATACTAGTTTGTGTGGCTTCTCAGCCAATAGTAATGATCTCAACATATTGTAATTTGAAGGTTCATCCATATAAAATTATTTCTGTCTTAAGTTCTCGCTAAACATGTTGTGCAGAATTATTGGTTATAATTTGCATTATCTCTTTGACATTAAAACAGTGGATATAAACCAATAGCTCTTTTCAATAAGCTCACTTAGTATGGTGGATCAATTCCAGTATGCAGCACAACCATACACTAATTCTTAAGCCCTAATGAGACAATAACCATCACAAATTCTGCCCTTTTCTGTACTGGAGCACGCAGGGTCCACCAATAGAGGCAATGGAAACACATGCTTGGCATGGTAGAAACTGTGCAGGTGCACTCATGAGTGGTAATGAAACAAGTACAAGTGGAAATAGAGCAGGGTTAAAACTAAAGACAAGTACTGAGGCAGTAGGCTACAAACGTACTTTTTAGCCTGAGACCCGCAACCTAACGTCAGTGCAGCAGGGGGGAAAAGCCCACACAGTTGAAGAAGAGCATTCTTTACACATCCCATCTTATAGGTATATCATTTATTATCACTACACCACGGCATGACTATGTGCAAAGTAAATGCCGCACAGCTTTTTTTTCTTCTATTCACCTCCCGAATTGCTCAGAACACATTGCACTGCCTTTCTTGCATCTTGTAATGGAGGACTATCCATCATCTAAAAATTACCCTTGACACAAATTAACTTCACAGTCCATCTAGCATACAAGATGAGAATCTTGATACAATTTTGATATGGGATTATAACCCACAGAATCCTGATCACATCATTCCAACCACCAGATTCTGCAGTTTCTTTCATTGTATTGACTAAAATTATTTTGCTCACTGCTTAACTGTTAATAAAGGAGTTAGACATATATAAAGTTAGAGTTAGACAGTATAAACTTTCCTGTTGCAACCCAGTTCTTGTTTGTCTCTCATCAAAGGCAGTGTCTCTTCCACAGTGCATTCAGAGCAATATTGCCTGCCTCTTATGTGACCCTTCATACTGTAGTTCTCTCATGTGACCTTTCATGCTGTAGTCACAAGGATCTGAGACTTACAGCGACCATTCTGACCCTCCCTTTTAACAGGCGATTATTTGTGGACACAGAAAAAATAGGCTTCCCAACGAAGCGCCCTGGCACCCCTATTGTTTAAGGTCTATACCAATGACAAGCAAATCCACCAGAACTCCAGGAGTTTTTTCTATGCAGAAAATCTCCGCATCACCTCACAACAACATTCCTTCGAGGAATTAGAGGAAACTCTCACCGCTCTGGATTATCTCACCCCATAATATGCTGCAAACCATCTATGTGTAAATCTAAAAAAAGATGCAGCGCAGTGTTTTTCATCTGAAGGCCTGGAAAGCAAACCGGAAACTGAAAGTCTAATGGCATGGAAAATTGCTAAAGCACACTCACAAGCCAGTCTACCTTGGTGTCACTCTGGATCATACACTATCATGCATGGACCACATTGCCAATATAAAGACAAAGATTGGTGCCAGGAAGAACATTCTCAAGAAGATTGCTAACACCAGATGGAGCACAGATGCAAAAAAATAGCCCTTGCCCTCTTATTCTCATTGCTGAATAAGCATGCCCAGTCTGGTGTAAATCAGTTCATGCTTCCAAGGTAGACACAGCCCTAAATGGTGCTTACACAGCCATCATAGGGTGCCTCAAACCAACAAAGGTGGATGATCTCTATCTGCTGTGTGGTATTGCTTCTTCACAAATCAGGATGTAGGTCCTGTGTCAAAAGGAGAAGCTGACACAAGAGACTGGCCAACTCCACCTTATATTTGAGAGGAAGCCAGCACCTAAGAGACTTGAGTCTAGACACAGCTTTCTCCACTCTCTCTAGGCCCTCAACAACAACCATCATTCCCACTAGATGGACTTCTGGTTGGCCCACCTCCAGTCTGCACCGTACAAGGTATCCATCACCCCAGAGGAGTGCACCCTTCTGGATCCTATGAACCATGGCCCTTCTGGATGAGTCTATAAGGCTTCCACACTGCAACTGGTCGCTGCAAGGTCCTCATGAATAAATGGGCCCTCAACACGGAGTACACAACTACTTACAACTGTGATGAAGAGCAAACGTTGAATCACCTGCTGGTTTGCCCTCAGCTCCCCCAACCATGCTCTGCAGCAGACTTGGATACCCTGAACGACAAAGGCAAATCATGCATCCAATATTGGACTCGAGAAGAAAAAGACAACACATACACATTCTACCCACCATGATCACCGTGTTCTTAGGAAACACATTGGAGGCCATGATGAATGGTGGTGAATGTACATTGGTGTCCAGAGGTCGTCGGCAGGTCCCCATGATCATCGACACTCTGCAAGTGTTACATTTTTCCTGTAACATTTGATTACCGTTGATCATGGTGGTCGTATCAAAACGTACCTGAGATCATACAAAACTGAGAAATGACATACCGTTCATAGACATGTTGTTTAAAAACACTCATAGAATGCAAGAAAAACATCAAAGTTTGCAAAGTGGTCATGGAGCCCGAGAACCCTCATTGCGTTCTCTTTCCTCCATCACCAAGCCACATGCACCTGAACTGAACTTGCTGCGTCTCAGATTTCCACGCTTTCTTTTTTAGATGGATACACTGCACATCATTGTTTGCTGTACAGAATGTTGTGAAATATCAGAACAATCATTTCATTAATATGAACATTTAAAAAATTCTAATTAATCTGATTAAAAATCTAATTAATTATTAAAGAATGTTATTTAATTTTAATAATTTTATATGACATAATACATTATTTCTGGTTACTGGGGTTTTGATCTGCGATTTACTTTTCACCACCATTCTTCCTCCTCAGAGCTCACACACATGCTCTAAAATAACCACTCAAATTAGGTTAATCACTAGTTATTATCTTTTTAAAACAGTTTGATCCAGAGCTCTTTGTTCATCCATTGTTATAATAATCTGTCTGAGGGTTGGATTTTATGAGGTTCAGCTCAGCCATGCAGACTTGAGCAGGTGGACTGAAGCTTCAGGGCTTTATATCAGAACAGTATATGCTTTAGCTCCATTGACATTATCTGCAAGTCTTTCTGTCTTATTTTAAGTGTGTTTTGTTTGTCAAAATTGTGGTTGGTCCCAACCAAAGTGGCTCTCTCAACCTTTCTATAATTGTGCCGCACATGTGCTACCACATAAATCGAGTTGCCCATGGAATTCTGAGAGGGCTACCAAGCCTGACGAAATATTGGCTTTAGCAGGCAGGAAAGCAGAATTAGTGTTGCTGTTCCGCTTGCTTCACAGCAATAATATAGAGGTTTAGGTACTGCCTAAATGCAGAGCTCCCATATGATTTCCCTTACTTGACAAGTTTTTTGTGGGATCTCTCAAACCCTATACATGTTTCCTACGTATATCAAGATTAATTCATTTTAATAACTCGTTTATTGAAGAGAATAAAATTGAGGTAACCAAACATGCAATCTTAGTCTCGACATGTAATGTATGCCATTTAGAAACCGTACGTTTAAATATTTCAATTACACAAGAATTTAATGGGTTGTTTATTTGTAAATTGTTTACTTTGTAAAATGTATGATTTGCTGACCGAATCAATGACAATTAGTTAAAAAATGTCTAAGAAATCATTTATCCTAGTAAGAGTGTGAGCACGTATCCATAGGAAGAAAGAACCCCAATTCGAGCTCCCCTATCACCACAGGTTGGAGAGATGCCAGTCCGCTGTACTTACTTCTGTAAGCACATTAAACACACCAGAAATGTCACGCGATTCCTCAATGTGATTGGGATAAAAGCCTTTCTATTCAAATTATGAATACATTGCGTGGCAGTGATAGTTTATTTTGCCGGCTAAAAAAGATACCTACTGCATATGGCACATAGAATTCTGTTAACAGTGTTAAGGTGTGTGTTTTTTTTTTTTTCTTTCTTTTTTAAAGTGTATTTTATTTTATGGCTTGAAACAAGAAACAGTTTGGAGGGGACGATAGAGTAGAAGAAGTCACCATCACTTAGACATTCATTCCCATTACGAAGGTTATATACCAGCATCAGAAAAATTACCACAGGGTTACCATTTGTGCACGTACACTGGAGAGACGGACGTACAGACACTTCTTGACATTCAAAAAGCGATTTGCCGGTTAGACGATTTTTCATTATCTGCTGTAAACTATTATACTGTATATAATCAGATGACATGGCATCCTGATGAAGTTGTGTCATTTGGTTAAACTATGAATACCTTTTTGTAGTTTTTGTAGATAGATGTTATTTTAAGGTTGATAGACATTTATTTTAACATTTGTCCTTTGAGGAGAGATTTAATGTCCAGAAATTAAAGCCAGGCACCCTCACTGTCACATACTTGGTCCTCAAAATGTACACCAAAAACATAGTCTGCATACTATAATTGCAGGACATGAAATACAAATGTAAGTGGTAAATTGGATGTGTAACAGTATAAAACGATGGCATGATATGCAATCATATTAACACTGTGACAGCATATGGAGATTGTGTGCTTTGGATGTGATCTACTTGCAAGTTAAATCTACTGGAAGTACTTAACACGTTCAGTGGATTTACAATGATTTCACATTAGTGGCAAACATTTCTAACCTTGGCGACTACCCCCCGTTCTTGGAAAATAAGTTGCAATATGGCCAAACCTGAGACCAAATGTTTATTACCCTTGTTTGCTCAGTCTGTACAGGATGTCAGGAATCTCAGCCCTTGTTCTTTTTTTGCACACTATACAGATTTCACTGTATAGGCATTGCGCTCACTTAACAGTTTATATATGCTGGCACTGAGCCTGCAGAAGTGTTTCTTTGTGTACATTCAGGAGGTTCCTTCCGAATCATGATCATTCTGAAACCTGAGACCATACAAATTGAATGAGCATTTGAGATGATACACAATCCTTTACTGCAGGACATCCATTGTACTTACTATAAAATGTAAAACCTCTGTTTTTGAGTAATAAGGCCCCTAAGGGTGATGGAAAGTTAGTGGGCACTAGTACAAAAAAAGAAACAAATGTAAACACAAACAAAAAAAACAACAACAACAAAAAAAACATTTTGTTAGTACTAGATTCTATGAAAAATAATCAATTAGAATGGCATAGTAAACATGAACAAAAATCCTGAAAATGAGAATACCACAGTAAATTACAGGAAACAAAGCAAGGCTGAAAGAAGCGAAAAAGGAAAGCTAATAAAGCAAAAGAAACAAACAGAATTAGAGACTTAGTGCAAGATTTCACAAAAAAACAATTAAACAATCAAACAAACAAACAAACAAACAAGAAAACCCCAAAATACTCGCTAAGGTTCTAACAAGCCCAATATCCAAAAAAAACAAAAAACAAAAAACATTCATTAATTTTCTAAGCCTCTTAATCCTAATTAGGGTCGCAGGGAGGCTGGCGCCCATCTCAACCAACTTTGGGTGAAGGCAGGGTACACCCTGAACAGCTCGCCAGACCATTGCAGTGCCAACACACATACAACCATTCCCACTCACACCTAGGTGCAACTTGGAACAGCTAACTAACCTACTGTGCATGTTTTTGGACTGAGGGAGGAAACCGGAGTACCCGGAGAAACCCACACGAGCACGGGGAGAACATGCAAACTCCACCCAGAAACACTCCAAGCGTGGGAATTAAACTGCAATTGCTGTGAGGGTGACGTAACCACTAGCCACTCTACTGCCCTCCAAAAAACAAGTAAAAAAATAAACAAGGGACTTTACAGCATGACTGCCGCACACTGAGCACTTTATAACTATGGCAGGAACTGCAGGAAGTTTAAGGGGTTTAGAGTAAAGCAGTGTTAGAATGCTTGTTATTATTAATTCTTTCTGAAGAGGTAAAAAATTAAAGTTGGCTGAGTGGAGTAAATGGAGCTGATTCTTCTGGAACAAAGCTTTATGAATATGCTGTAGATTAAAATGTACTCAAATAGAGTGTAAGTAGTAAGTCTCTTCACATGCAGGTGTCCTAGTTGGGAAAATACGGTTAAAAAATGTAATTAACTTTGACAGCAGGTACAAATTTAGTTTTAGTCCTTAAAGGAGAACACAATGTTCATTGAGTATTCCAATTTCTATAAACAAAAGTAGTTAAAGATTGCAGTGAAGAGCAATTGTTGGTTGTATTATTTTTACAAAGTAAATAAACCAGGATTTTATTGCCCCTAATTAGCTTGATTAATTAAAGTAACGCAAAATCCTACAAGAAAGTCTGTGATCATGACGTCACATCACCCATAGCGTCCATAATCCATTGTGGAACACGCATGATAAGGTTGGATAACATGGTTTTTGGTTGTTCAAACCTTTTAGGAAGGAACAAAGATGTGCGTTACTTCATTTATACAAAGGATAAGTGGTTGAATCGCGAATGGATGTCAAAAACCGGGACTGATGTTGGTGACATCTGGAAGTTCCAGCCAAATCGCAATCACGTTGTGTGCAGTGAACATTTTGCACAAGATGCATTCGTTTGGGACCTGGCTGTGAAATTAATGGGATCGAAACTGAAGCTACAACTCAAGGAAGATGCTCTTTCAACATTATTTGGGTTTAAAAGACTCCAGCAGTGTGGGTAAGTGCCAAAAAGAGGATTAAGAGAAAAAAGAGGGGTAAGTCGGATTGACGTGTGTGTTTGAAAGTGGTTTGTGGTTCCTGGACACGCACCAGTTTTGAGTTATACAGTGATCTAGGTGGGCCTTATATTTTTCATTCCAAACAGAAATTATTTATTGACTTTCCAATGGACGATACAGATTCCAGGAAATGTACCAAAACGTTGAAAAAACCTGAATGATACACACTCGTTGTCTTGCTGGGAATTATAGTCGGAGTACCACTAGTAGTAGTCGGAATGTACCACTTTCAAAGTTGAGGAGTTACCTGCTTTACCAGCCGTTTTTCTCTGTCTTTCCTTCTTCACATAGATGGCTTCTTTTACTCCTCTTTCAAACCATCTCTCTTCCCTGTCCAGAATCTGTACATTGCTGTTCTCAAATGAGTGTCCCTTGTCCTTGAGATGTACGTGGGCCGCTGTGTCTTGACCTGAAGAAGTGTTGTGCCATCCGTTTGTACAGTTGTTGTTTAGTTTCTCCTAAGTACAGGTCTGAGCACTCCTCGCTGCACTGGATTGCGTACACAACGCCGCTCAGCTTCTCTTTGGAAGTTTTGTCCTTGGGGGGAACCAGTTTTTGTCTGAGGGTGGTGTTGGGTTTGAAATTGACTGGAATGTCATGTTTAGAGAAAATCCTTCAAAGTTTCTGAGACACTCCTTACACATATAGAATGACAACATTTTAGCTTTCTTGATGTGTCTTTGTTCTTTTTCTTTTTCCTTCATGTTGGTGGGCATAGTTTCAGCCCGGTGATAGAGTTTTGATGACAGACAATTTGTGTTCCAGTGGGTGGTGTGAATCAAAAAGCAGTGTGTGCTGGTTTCCTGTAAACTTTAGTTCAGGAGGATGGAAGTTTTGGCACTGAAATTTGCAGGAAACCAACACACACTGACCAGTACCTGCTTATTGATTTACACCACCCACTGTCATCAGAACTCTGCATCACCGGGCTGAAACTATTCCCAACAAGACCAAGGCAAAAGAAAAAGAACAAAAACACATCAAGAAAGCTCTGCAAACCTGCAGATATTCAAACTGGGCCTTTGTCAAATCAGCGAAGAAATCCAGAAGTAAAAACACGACATCCAACAGAGAGGAGAAGAAAAGCAGGGGAAAAATGTTGTCATTCCATATGAGGCAGGAGTGTCTGAGAAACTTTGAAGGATTTTCTCTAAACATGACATGTTCAAACCCAACACTAGCATCAGTAAAAATTTAAACAAGAATTTTCATTACAGAAAAATATCACTGGATACCTTTTCATTTCAATGTAGAGAGGATGCGCATGCACATTGTCATTGCCCCTATTTATTCCTTGCTTAAATTAGGACTTGAATAAATAAAGACTAGCAAATGCTTTTACTTCAAATATGATTTACACATACACTCTTCTCAACATAACTGGTAGACCCCGATGCTTGAACTGAATACACTATCCCAACATCTTTTATAACTACCTGGCAACCATAGGCAGCTATAACAGTACAGAGCTGTACATCGGCTTACCTGTTATTCCATTGCCGAGGTGTGTGTCCATGAAGCTCCTACATTTGTTATCAACACTTCATGAAGAGAGCTTGTCAGGCATACTGTGGGGAATATGGGATGGTGAGTAATACACAGTGCCCCTTCAATGCACTGCAGAGTTTGTTTCAGGGCCCCGAGTTCGGAGCAGCACAGGCACTCCACTCGGCTGTTCATTATATGGCAATTTTGACCGCAATTATGCCACACATTATTTTCCAGCCGGCTATCCTGGTTTGAATGATCTGTGTCTTCCTTGGGCTTACTATCAAGAAACTTCCCTGCAGCAGCAGCATCTTCTTGGGCCAGAACCCGATGGACCAGCTCAAAAGAATGGGGGACAATTCCTTCCCCAAAATGACTCATGATCAATCCCATTTTGTATACACACACTACTGTACAGTAAATCGACAGCCCCGTGCGGCAGCTTGGGGAATAGCCAGCTAAACAGTAAGTACTGGGCAATGCTACGTCATCATCACGTGATTTCCCCAGCACTGTTATTGTTATTAAAATCCTATTATATTAACAACTGGTGACCCAAAATGATCTCAAGTGGGTGTTAAAGTGAAGAACATTTTGTTTAGTCCTGGTGGGTTCTTTTAAATATAATAAATTAAAGCACATTTTTTATGGTTCTTATTTGAAGAGCACGGGACATACAGTATTTATTAATCTTTAATAATAAAATTAGGTCACTAAGAGAACGAGGAAAGAGGCAGTATGATCAACTATTTGTGACCCTATTATTTTACTTCTATAACTTGAAGAAAATATGGTTGTGTTTTGAGTAGAAAGGTGAGTTCTTATTGAATAGGCAATTAGTTTTCTCATAGAAAAAAAGGTAATTGACTAACATTTTTCAGTTTTGCTTTTCCAAAACAAATGTAATGCTACCCCAAAGGTGTGAAAATGAGGTTTGTTGTTTTCATTCACCAGGTGATCATCAACAGTGTCAAGCTAGTAAAGGTTGCTGTGGCAGTTAATTATCACAATCATGTCATTGTGGAAGTTGCTGATGCATACCCTGAGGAGAATTTTTGACATGCTTCAAATGTGAATGGGTAAAATTGCACCACAACAACAAGCTAGAAGGGGATAATTAGCCATAGGCATACATCTGAATACAGGTATCATCTTTTACAATGTTTGAAAACATTACATTATTGACTTTTTCAGTGGAAGATCATATTTAGAAGCTCTTTTTGTTTGGACGTTTTTAGAAAAGCGCAATTTTTAAATAATCTCAAAGGCGAGTTTCTATAGCACAACTTCATAGATAAAGTTATCCAGGGTACTTTACAAAAATTAAAATAACAATTAGAATCAACTGAAATTAATTTAAAGCATAATCACCTAAATATGATGTGAATGTTGAATGTATGCAGGCAAGACCTCTGGACACTGCAGGTACTTTTTCTCTTTTCTGTTCAAACCATGCCTTTATGGTTTTTATAGTGTCTTTATGTCTTATGTTTTCTTTCCCCTACATTATGAAATTGAAAAATTCAGTTTTTACCAGCAACCCACCTTGTGTGATGACATGGCAGTTTGATTTAGGAGGAAACAAAAAGGAAATCAGAAACAAAAAGGAAATCAGAAATATTGCTTTATGTGGAACGTTGTCAGATCAAGCTAATGATTATATGCTCTCAGTTTAGAGGTTTGCCAGAAAGTGCTTTGTTCTTTGGAAAAGTAAAAAAAAAAAATTCTCTATACTTCTTTTACCTTTCAGTTCAGTCTGCAAATATTGCACTATCAAGCCCTGCTGCTTAAGCTAAAATTGGTCTGTGTGGACAAGCTGGCCAACACTGACTTTACCATAATCTGTAGAATTTGCACATGAGATGGAGATCCATATCCATGTTTTTTGTTAGAGCATCTATTTTGAAAACTTGTGAGGCAGACAGACTCTAAGAAGTCCAAAGTACAAAACAGATTCAAAGGTCAAACCACAAAATCAATGGCAAAATCACAGCACAAAATGTTCAAGAGATGCAGAAAAAAAGCTCAGAATTCATAGGTCAAAGCTTCACAGCTGGACGTTTTGGGTAGATAACAACACCATCTGTCGAATGTTAGCTGAGAGTGCTGTCTGAGTAGTTGATCGGTGTGCAATTCCTGCTCTCTGCTATGAGCTAGCATGAGCTGTCCCCAGGTTTGTTTCCTGTGTTGTATCCAGTCATTTCCATCAAGCACCTGGGTAGAATAGTGTCTGTGTGTCGCCACTCAAGCACATCACAGCAATGTGGGCATAGCTCCCACTCTACTCATATGGAAGCATATGGCCACTGTGACAGTATGTTTATTCTTAACTTCACTACATCCCCGTTTGATAGCTTTCATGGAATATGGAACAGCCATAAATGTGATTAGTATGGTATATACTACACAGGAACAGCATAATCTCATTGGTTTACTATTTAGGGAATAATAGACCTTAGTATATACCACATGGGAATGGCACAATCTGATTGATCTGCTACCCTGGGAATAGAAATCAATATTCCGAGTGGATAATGCTTGAATCAAAATGGCAGACACACAAATTTTCACGGGCACTCGAGCTGGCAGTGGCTTCCCCCACACACCCCTCTAGTTTCGCCCCTGATTTTGAACAAAATTATATGCCTGTACAACGGGTGCTGTACGTGGTTTGATTGTTATGTAGAGTGCTTATTTATGTAGTAACAACTTATTGGTATGAGTTTGCAGAGGCTTGGCATGTCTTACCCTTAAGCAAGGTCCTTAACATGGACTGTGATAAACATAAGAAAAGGATGCGTACAGACAAGAAAATGTGATATATA
>JBCNYH010000013.1:22500067-22512417 GCA_039654325.1 Tandanus tandanus
TATATGTATGTATATGTATATATTTAAAGTTTGGCCAATGGGTTGAACCAGCCAGAGTAGGCATAAACCAGCTAATCACTTTCTGTGTCTTGTGCTGGCCTAGGTAAATTATCCAACTCCATATACAGTAATATAAAGCATAACTTTTGTATAGGTAGTCATTTATTGGCTAATATTTATCTAAGAAAAAGTGCAGATATTCTTGAGTTCAAGTGGAAGCTTTATTAAGTCAACAGGAGCTTTAACTAATATATATTCATAAAAGGCTGGAACTTTAAGATTTTACCTTTATGAATTACCAGTCTTTTACTGAGCACATTTATACAATTTGATATAAATCAATGCAAAGCAGTTTGCTGGCAATTTGACTAATAAGATCCTGAAGCAATAGAAAGCAGCTTCCAACTTTCTTTAACAAACACTTAAAGGCTCCACATAAATGTGGGGGCTAATTACTGCAATATGTATTTCTTTAATTGTTAGAATTTTTTTTTTTTACATTTTTTTATATTTTTA
Organism: Tandanus tandanus; assembly: GCA_039654325.1. Taxonomy (NCBI): domain Eukaryota; kingdom Metazoa; phylum Chordata; class Actinopteri; order Siluriformes; family Plotosidae; genus Tandanus; species Tandanus tandanus. Next base: position 22,500,584 of record JBCNYH010000013.1, read on the forward strand.
GGTAGTCCAAATCTATGATATTTACAGAGTATAAAAACACTGATTATTATAATAGAATTAGACTACTTTTTAGCTTTTATGGGGCATGGTGTGACCTAAAAGATGAGACAGAAGCCTGAACTTTACTGAACTGAACTTCAGTATTGTGTTCAGTAATTTATTACATTTTAAGTATTGGGCATTCTAGGTTAATTTAGAAGAAATTTCTGTTTTTAACGGAAATTGTGAAAGTTAATACTCATATTTGAAAATCCAGCGAATTGCTATAGTAAACAATAGGAATTCCAATGTGAAAACATATAGGAAATAATATGAATTTCTATAGGAACCCATCCTATAACCTATATGAAATTATATGAATTATTATAGAAATCTCTAGGAACATATATGAATTACTATAGTAAACTATAGGAACCCATGTGAAAACCTATAGCAAAGTATATGAATTACCATAGTAAACTATAGGAACCTAAGTGAAAACCTACAATAACCTATAGAATTTTCTACAGTTCCCTATATTAATACCTATAGGAAAGTGACCAAAACATCATAGGAACCTATAGGTTTTACCTATGGTTTTTAACATCGGAAACTACAGGATTTTTTTGGCTGGGAAATATTGAATTGTTGCTGGAAAATATTGAATTATTGAAAAATATTGGCAACTTGAAATATTACCAAACATGTTTACTTTTTACAGTTTGAGAAGGTGACAAATTCAAGCTTTCCTCATACAGTAATGTCGGGGCATGAATTTTTCTTACTGTGAAGTATACAGTGTCATCATAATCTTAAGAGCAGACCTATTATATTTTATGATAGCCTTTCAAAGGTGTACAACACATCTGTTAGGCAGTCACACCACAAAAAAAAAAACAGTAAACACTGATAACAACAAAAGGTGAAACTAAAAATGACCCAGTTTTACTCTTTATTTTTTCTGACTGATTTTAATTTTTTTATTTATTTTGTTTGTTTGTTTGTTTGTTTGTTTGTTTTATTTTATTTTACTTTAACAAAATGCCTTATCATTGTGTGGCAGCAGGGTGTTTACATATGCCTGCCGAAGGTGTGAACCTACACAAGTTTTTAACTAAGACGAAATTGTGGGAAAGTTGGATGACAAACAGCATACTCAAGTCAAATGGAACTCAGAGCCATTGGTGCTATGAAGTGCAACACTTTAACAACAAATTAGTATTGCCGCAGCATGAAAGGAGTCCAAGGCACCTCAAGTCCACAGCAATCCCCACATGTTTCAGAAGTCATCATTATTTATTATTGAGACTGCATTGTTCAAGGTAAAGCTATGGAGAATTTTTTCCCAACACTCATAATGAGCATTTAAATGGCAGGGAATTGGTCAGTGATTAATGAGGACATGACATTCCCACAAATAAATAAAACATTGTACAACAGGGTGAGTACACTGGGTGTAGAACTGGGTGGTCTTCAGATATGCAGAGACGTCTGCTTTTTGTTTACAAAGTAAAGCACTGCAGTCTTGAGAAGTTCTGGAAAAGCACATTTGACTGTACAGGTAATACTCAAGGATTGGAAATACAAGGATATTGCTATCATTGCTATTATTGCTGTAGCTTTTGTTATATGTCACAGCCGCATTCTCTATCAATATTATCTGGGATCACAAACAATTGTCCATTCCTTACAAATTCCCAGAATAATAAATACTGTTGATCAAACAGGACTGTCAATCAGTTTGACACATAACCTTTCTCCATGATTCACCTTCCAACTTCAAAATAGGCTTCGTATGACAATACTCTCATTTCCCATGGTTATAGGGACATGATTTCATGCTTTAATGACACAGTTACAAACCATTCAGTGTTCTGCATTCAGCCGACATCCACCGCTAATCCTTTATCTGCCTAACTTTCCTCTTGGGCTTGTTCATCACCGACTTATATGCTTTTACTCTTTTCTTGTTAAGCTTTAAAAAAAAATACAAAAAAACATGAACACTGGTTTGTCATCATAGTCATATATCCTATGAATGGGTTTGAAGTAGGTTTGCATCTTCCCTGTCCAATGCCAAAACCTTTACTTTCCTCAATGGAATACGTTTTCTCTTAAACAAAAGCTATTTTTGAAATACATAAATTATGATTTTCATGAATAGGATATAAATGTTTTCAGTATAATGGCTAGGGCCTCCCTATCATTTGCAGATTGATGTTTTCTTGAAAGCATTCAGATTAGATTATTCTATGTCCGAGGGCACTGTTATCTACAAAATAAGGAAGGAGACTGTGCATATTTGTGGATGAGTTTAAGTACACTGGAATTGAGAATCTGTGGTGAATTTTTAAATGAAAAATGTGACAATGGCGACCCTGTACTTTTGTACCTTCAGATCTGTTTACAGAAAGAAAATAAAACAAAAATGTGAGATGCTTTATTTCTTGGCATCTTCAGTCCTTAAACACCTTTAACTGAGAAGGAATGGCAACATTACAAAGAGGTAAATGCTTTACTATCCTAACTTTTTTAAACTTGTTGCAAAAATTTTATTCAAAATAAGTCTTTATTTAAAAAACAAACAAACAAACACAAAACTAAAAACAACAACAACAAAAAAAAACATCATAAGGTAAAACATCAAATAATGTCAAGATTCCGTCCCGTCTTCCTCCGTATCTCATTCATAGCACTTCTGGGTTTTGAGTCTGGGTTTTAGGTCTTGTTGTTAGCACTTCTGGGTTTCTTATTGTGTATTGTTATCTTATTTGTTATTGTGTAACTTATTAAGTGTCTAATGGAGATGACTATAATTGCATGCATGAACCATTACACAGTACGAAGCGTTAAATGTGTATCCTCTGTGTTCAGTATATTGACAAGCCTTGTATTCCTATGTGTTTACCAATCTAGTGTTTGACTTGTTTTGCTACTCACTCTCATGCTTAGCCTGTGATATTGCCTGCTGTGTGTATGATCTATGCCTGCCTGATACCTGACATGGGTTTAGTTATACCTGTGATATTTGATTAGCATCATCATTTTACCTGTGCCTGCCTTGATTTTTGGACTGTGATTATGGATACCTTTGCCTGGTTGGTTAATAAACATTTCAAATCTGTTCTGCCTCTTTGTATCTACCCTTCACGTCTAGTGCACAGCAGCATGACAAATGTGGTATTGTATTGTTCTGGGGTCACGGTTGGGCAGTTCTTAGCACTCTCACCTTGCATCGAGAAAGTTCTGGGTTTGAGGCCTTTCTGTGTGGAGTTTGCATATCCTTTCCTTGCTTGTGTAGGTTTCCTCTGGATACACTGGTTTCCTCCCACAGTACAAAGGCATGCACATTTGGTCACCTGGCTACTATAAGTCATCAACAGGTGTGAATGTGAGTATGAATAGTTGTTTGTCTCTGTGTTAGTCCTACAATAGACTGGCGACCTGTTTAGGGTGTACTCTATCTCTCAACTGAAGGCAGCTGGGATTGGCTCCAGTTTGTTGAAATGACGGAATATATTGTTTTGTGTGCCATGCAGGTCAAAGATTATAAAAAGGAATCATATTAAACGGTGCTGCTTTTGGTTTCATGGGCAGCATTAAAACAATACAGAGAGTGTCAATGGTCACATATCTGATGTACCATTACATTATAAGTATCAGCGATCAAAAAAATGAAAAATATACATACCAATAGGTAAAATTATGGTATTAACATTTCAGGGAACATATATTCCATAATCACAGAATATATTGTATCTCCCATACATGGGTGGTGCTTTCATCAACTTTCCATCAACTAGTCCCATGTCCCCACTTTGCTGAGCTGATGCTGATTGGCTATTATGTACTGTTGAATTGCATAACAATTGTTTTTAAGGATGCTGAAATCTGTGTATGCATAGCGCAATAGATCAATGTTTATTTTTGAAATCTTTTACAGTTGCTTTTTTCCCTAAATCTCATTTCAGCTTTCAAACTTCAAATGAGCATAAAAGCCTAAATGTATGGAGCATGGTTTACGTATAAGTATCCCTAAAAGACTCTTACAACACAGCGCTTTTAGGTCAGATTCTGCAGAGCTCACCTGATATGTCTGTCATGGTTAAATAGTTATTTTAAATTATGTACTGCATAAGTTCAGCAAGATTGGCTTCCCATTGTCATGTTTAGTCTCAACCATTTTACTAATTTACTAAACTGCTTGATCGTAGTAGGATCCTGGGGAGGTTGGAACCAACTCTGGGTGAGGGTGGGGCACACCTTGAACACCTTGCCAGTCCATCGCAGTGCCAACACACACATTCACCCTCACACCTAGGGGCAATTTGTAACCGCCAATTAGCCTAATGTGCATGTCTTTGGATTGTGGGAGGAAACTGGAATACCCAGAGGAAACCCATCCAGCACAGGGAGAACAAACCCATCCAGCACAGGGAGAACACAAGTAAACTCCACACAGAAACACTGTCACTGAGCCTGAGACTTAAACCTTCTTGCTAACCACTATGCCACTGTGCCATCAAGAGACATGCCATGAAATCATCAAGCAGATTCAAACAATGTAATACAACAGGTGATATAAATGAAAGCAAAAATCAGGTAGTGAACAGACACGAAAGGCAAACCAAGGCTCGAACTCCTAGCAGTAGAGACCTCTATCTGGAGTGCTGATTTCATTCAATGCCTAGATCTTTATATTAGAATAATTTTTTTTATATTTTATTGCCCTGACAAATACATCAATGTGCCATGCCTTCCCTGTCTGGTTAAATATTCATTTCATAGTTTTATTAGTTGTGTGTTTATTTATTACACTGGTATACAAATTTTTAGAAGTTGTCTGCTTCAGAAACAAAATGTGTTCTTAATTATGGATTTTGGTATGCTGAATTCAAGTAACAAAATAAAATGGCTGATTGGCTGCTATTTTCAAGATATTTAAGTTTTTTATATTTGATATCTACGTAATCATATTGAACATGAAACTACATGCAGTTGTGATAATGTGGCATATTCTTGTCCGCAAAAATGCAAGAAAGTATTTCCAATTTATACAGTTTTGGCTTGCACTCAGCCTCAAGGAACAGAGAACATTACAGAAGTGTAGGGGATGTGTATTTTATAGCCTACTCTTTCATGTTTACTATTAGTGTAAAATTCAAAACAAGGGCCCACTTGAGAATTTTCACCCTCCCTGAGCTGATACCATCACTTCACCCAAAGACCTACTGTCAGCATGGAGCTCTGCCAGTTCACTGTAGGATGCTCTCGCTCTCATCTCTCTCTCTCTCTCTCTCTCTCTCTCTCTCACACACACTCTCTCTTTCTCTCTCTTTAACACACACTCACACACACATGCCTTTACAAGGGCCCTCTTTAAGCTAATATTTCTATAGCCAATTACTTTCACACCTGACTAACTGAAAAAGTTTTCACACCTGACTAAATAAAAAAAATGCCTGCCTTAGTTTCTAAAGCAGTAATTTATTCATTCACACTGAGCTGGCTTATGCAGATATATTTTTTCTACACATCCCCTACTGCTACTGTTGTCCCTTTTTCTAGGAAGTGGTTACAAATTACCTTTTATTAATTACCCCGTAGAATGACACATATGTGAGACTTAAAGATGTTCAGAGAACATCTCATGGTGATTTTGGATTTTTTTTTTTTTTATTGCTTCAAAACTGAAGTAGGGAGTGCCTATAAATTATTTATGAGCAACCTATTATATTTAAGTAGTGTAGTGAGAGTTGCTTGACTCATTTAGCCAACTCTTTCCTGCTAATGCAACATGAACTAAAATAATTTTACAAAAATACTTTTGTTATTTCCTTTTAATCTAATGTAAAGTTATTAATTGCGTAAAATACCTATCACAACAATCTCCACATAATTTTTTAACACCATGCCAAATCAGCAAGCAAAATACAGACCAAAGAGGCATTGAAGAAATAGCAACAGTAAGTTCTTAGAATTTTTTTTTCTAATCTGAGGTGCTTTTTAGCATTTCCATAAACAAACTAAAATACGACTGAACAGAAATTCAAAATGTCTGTCTCCCAACACCTTCAAATATTTTGTAATTAATTTGTTTGTTTGCTTATTTATGGTATTTAAGGTATTTAAAGCAGTTATCACTGCATTCCAGGAACCTGCCATTTTGTAGATTAATTAACGCTTACTCAGATTTGTATGCTTGCTCATTTTTCCTGCTTTCAACACATAAACTTAGAGAACAGACTGTTCACTTTCTGCCTAATACATTCCACTCCAGGGCAGTGTCACTATTACAAGATAATGTTATTCAGCTCACCTGTAAGTTGTAAATCTTTTGTTTTAGTTCTTAATGTTATGGCTGATCCAGGTCTATTCATCTCCAAAATGGCAGGTCTTATGGGCTGTTCCTGGTAAGCAGTGATAAGTACCTACAAAAGGTGGTCCAAGGAAACACCAGTGAACTGACAAAAGTATCAGGGGTGCCCAAGGCTCAGTTGGGCATGTGGCGGCAAAGGCTGGTATGCCTGATCTGATCTCACAGAAGAGCTGCTGTCACACAAACTGCTGAAATTGTTAATGCACTGCTGCATATGGGGATGCCTAGTTGCAGACTACTGAGGTGGTGATTTGCATGTGTATCACAGTACTTTTTTTTTGGCAATATAATCTTTTCCCAAGTCAAGACTAGCATTTTTAATGTTGCTGCTGCTCAGAGTTTTGAACACTCTCCTACCCTGTTCCTCTGATAAGGAACAGGTTCTGTTCTGGTTTTTGTGGAGCATCCAGGTACAACTATTACAAGAAAAGCCCTACTGAACAATATTTTGATGTACCAACAGCAATTTCCTATTGACAACTTATTTGTTAACTTTGATATTACTCAAGTATCACAGTAAGACTAGAGCCAGCCCAGACCTCAGCTCAAAACTGATTGGACACATCCCTAATTTTCATGTTTGTCTATTCTTGTCAGTTCTCAAAATCAGTTCCATGCAGACAGTAACTTTGCAGTTTAGTCTAGTCAGTCTTGAGAGTATTCAGAAAACTTTCAAAAATAGCACTGGAAAGGAGTATTCATGGATTCACTTATAAGGTTCTTCAGAGGAGTGATGGTATCAATTTGGAAGAGGATGCATGGAAGTTGCATGAAATTTTAAAGACCAGAGCGGAGCAGTGGAGCAAAAGAAAGTTGGGAAAAGGAGGGGGTCTCCAGAGAGACTTACTGTAAATAGTTCATGCCAGGCCAGCTCACCACCAAAATGATCAACTTGTTCAAATGTTCAACTCCCGACAGAACCCATGAAACATGCATGCCAAGACACAGAGCAGAGAGCCACACCATATCAACACATGACACCATCTCAAAACAGAGTGCTAGCCAAGTTCCAGGACGGAACATCACTACCGGCAATGAAATTCTTCATGGTGTGCAGCAGGGGTGTGTGTGTTAAGTTGTCTGAGTTTGTCTGTTCGCTACAAAAACAGAGGTCACTGAGCTATGTCCATCTAACCTGAACAATTTAAACATTACATATTCTCTTTGTAGCAAAACTATTTTTAACTAAACAAAAAAAATGCAGTCTTGACAGTACTGTTACTATATGCCTGGTTGAACTATTTTGGTAGATGCAATAGGTTCTATCCAGCTGAAGTAATAATCCTATGTAATTAATGTCCTGACTTTGAGCTAATCATTTCGTCACAATAAATCCATACACAGATTGGGTGTTAAAACATCAACTCTGTGATGAATTAAATTCCCTTTAATAAAATAAATAAACTCCTGCATATTATTTAGAGTTGAATGCAGCACTGTGGTCAGGTTATTGGTTAGCAAACATCAAAATAGGATCGTATATATTATTGGTGACTTCAAATATATTATTTTAGTCACTTCTACAGTGGTGCTTGAAAGTTTGTGAACCCTTAAGAATTGTATACATTTCTGCATAAATATGACCTAAAACAACATAATTTTCACAAAAGTCTTAAAAGTAGATAATGTGAACCCAGTTAAATAAACGAGCCACAAATATTTTACTTGGTCATTTATTTATCTAGAAAAAAGTTAGAATATTACATATCTGTGAGTGGCAAAAGATTGTGAACCTCTAGGGTTACCAGGTATTTTGAAGGTGAAATTAGAAATCAGGTGTTTTCAATCAGTGGGATGACAATCAGGTGTGAGTGGGCACCCTGTTTTATTTAAAGAACACAAATCTATCAAAGTGTCCACACATGTTTGTTGAAGTGTATCACAATGAAGATTTCTGAGGACCTCAGAAAAAGGGTTGTTGAAGTTCATCAGGCTGGAAAAGGTTACAAAACCATCTCTAAAGTGTTTGGACTCCATCAATTCACAATAAGACAGACTCTGTGCAAATGGAGGAAATTTAAGACCATTGTTAGCCTCCCAGGAGTAGTCAACCAACTAAGATCCCTCCAAGAGCAAGGCATATAATAGTCGGCGAGTTCACAAAGGACCCTGTGGTAACTTCTAAGCAACTAAAGGCCTCTCTCACATTGGGTAATGTTAATGTTCATGAGTCCACAATCAGTAGAACGCTAAACAACAATGCTGTGCATGTCAGGGTTGCAAGGGAAACATTCCAGCATAAGAACCTTATCCCATCTGAGAAACATGGTGGTGGTAGTATCAGGGTTTGGGCCTCTTTTGCTGCATCTAGGCCAGGACTGCTTGCCATCATTGATCGAACAATGAATTCTGAATTTTACCAGCAAATACTAAAGGATGATGTTAGGACATCTGTCCATAAACTGAATATAAAGAAAAAATGGGTCATGCAGCAAGACAATGATCCTAAGCACACAAGTCATTATACCAAAGAATGTTTAAAGAAGAATAAAGGTTGGTTATGACCAAGACCTGACCTTAATCCAAATGAGATGTTGTGGAAGGACCTGAAGCAAGCAGTTCATGAGAGGAAACCCACCAACATTCCAGAGTTGAAGTTGTTCTGTACGTAGGAATGGGCTAAAATTCCTCCAAGCCGATGTCCAGGACTGATCAACAGTTACCGGAAACATTTATTTGCAGTTATTGCGGCAAAAGGGGGTCACACCAGACACTGAAATCAAAGGTTCACATACTTTTGCCACTCACATATATGTAATATTGGATCATGTTCTTCAATAAATAAATGACCAAGTAAAATACTTTTGTCTCATTTATTAACTGGGTTATTTTTATATACTTTTAAGACGTGTGACAATCTGATGATGTTTTAGGTCATATTTATGCAGAAATATATAAAATTCTATATGTATCTAAATGCACCACTATATGTATGAGGGATAGAAAGGATTTGGTTTAGAGGATACTGGTATTTTTTTTTATCTTATATTATATTATATTATACTATATTATATTATATTATATTATATTATATTATCTGATATATAATATATTAATCCTGCAAGGGAAATTATTGCTTCTGCATTTAACCCATCCAAAGTGAGCACACACACATACACAGTGAGCACACACACACGCGAAGCATGCCTTTTCACTGCTGTCAGAGGAAGCATCTGTGGCATCGAGCACTCCTTGGTTATTTTTTTCCCCCCAGGACAGCTCCCAAGTTTTTCTCTGTCACTGTCAAAAAGCTTTACAGCAGTTACATGATTTCTTTTTCACAGTTTAAAGTAGTCTGTGGTGAACTTTCCACTGGTTTTCGCTATGCCTGTGGTCCATAGTCAAGGTTAAAAAGAAAACAAAAAAGCAGGCTATTTGTTGTAGGTTCGATGGATCCTAAGAGTTTGCCTTGGCAGTTCACCAGTATTATAAAATTTCCACGACTTAACGGCTCAGACTATTTTATAAGCTGTTGGCCAAAATTCTCCAGAATTGCTGAATGCTTTTAAAAATGAGTTTAGAGCTTTATTGACTTCATTGAATTTCAGAGTGCCTGTGATGGAAAAAGGTTTGTTGATATGTTCATTTCAAAGCTAGTTAATGCAAGAGCAGCTCATATTTCTGTTCAAAATTTCTCTCTAAAGTAAACAGCAAATTGAAATATTTAAGTTGGGGCAGCAATGCACTAAGCACCAGTAGTAGTTTGTTAATAATGGCATCTTTTCAAATACATTCACAGTTTGAATAGTGAAGGACATTGTGTAGGCCAGTGACTTTTCCCTAGTGTGTAACAGGGTTAAATAAGACTGTGCAACTGTGCACTTACACTGTTTACACTGTAGCTGTCTGATGTACTAGAAATGATGAGTCGCAATTTTTTCAATGGCGTCTACATCCATATTTAACTGGATGACAAATTGTTTCATCTAGAATGCTTGAAGACCTCCAGTAAGATTTAAGAAGTGTTTCTCAGAGAGCTACTTTTTACAGATGACATTGCACTCCAGCCTCCTTAACATTTAAGAAATAACCAACTGTTCTGTTGTTGCTGCCATTCAGTTTGGGCTGAAGATAACCATCACCAAAAAGGATTTAATGCTTTAGCCTTCACTGCTGGACAACAACAAACAGCAAACAGAGCTTCAAGTCAATGATTCTAAATTGTTCTATCAAATTCACATAGAGAGTGCCAGACCTCACAGTAGACCACTACACTGAATGGTGTGGGACTATTAGTGTTGAAGCTATCATCACTTCATTACAGCTGAGAAGAGAATGAGTCCCTGTTGAATGAGAGTTAGCTCAGGGAAAACTGAAGAAGGGTGGTTATAAACTTTGGCTGATGATATCCTCAAGCTTCAAGATTATTTATTGATTGTCATTTCACCTATGTAAATAAAATACATGCATAAACAAACAAAATTGCATTTCTTAAGAGACACATAAAAATAGCTAAAGTTGATCTAGACATATGGGAAGAACAAGCACAGTCGAGAACAATCCCATGGTGTGGTTCATTAATCCAGACATGCAGTCTGAGAAATGAGAAATGCACCTCCAAGATGCAATGGAGTATGCCACTCCTGGGCTGGACTCGCTGCACATATGATCCTCCAACTGATCCACCGGTCCTCCCACTCAGACATCATCAAATCAGATAAACGGCCAGACAGAAAGATAGGATCTGTTGTATGAGGGTCTTTAAATAAGATGGAAGCAATATCATTTTAAAATGAGTTTAAACTTTTAATTTGCATTGCACCTGGAGCTACTTTTAATTGGAAATATGGGATGACAGGTGATTCTTGACCAGGTTTTGGACTTGCTAAGTCAATCAACAAGTTCCAATCCTTCAAGCAATTGGTGGTGCTTTTCAATACTTTTAGATTCCACTGTATAACTGAGTCATTTGTTTCTGATTTATACTGTGCTTGTCTGCTGTGAGGTTTTCTGAAATGAAATGATTCCTGAGATGTCAAACATGAAAACACAGTGAGCATCAATCTATAAATGACTCAGTGATGGATAACAATTTGCTTTGTAACTATGTGCCACCCTGCATTAATTGCCGAGATTAATTTTTTTACAACTTCTTCCCATGCCTCCCTGTTTGTGACAGGCTCAAGGACTTAACTGAAATTAGTTTGTTCCAACTTTCATTAAACAAGATGAGGAGCGATTTTAAAAAGGTCAACAGTTAAGTAAGTCTCTGTAATGATTCACTATTAATTAGTCCCATGCTCATTATTAATGGGTGTTGCAAAGGAGTAATTTAAAGCACATTTATTTGGAAATTATATGTGCAAGTCTGTTGACTCAAATAAAATGCTGTCAAACTGGATTTACTATAGCTTGTCTGTTTCTCTCTCTTTTTTTATTTAAATATATATAAATTCAGAGACCCCTCCTTGAATCGCCACCTTATCGTGGTGGAGGGGTTTGCGTGTCCTAATGATCCTGGGAGCTATGTTGTCGG
>JBCNYH010000013.1:22563093-22584805 GCA_039654325.1 Tandanus tandanus
GGCGAGCTGTCCAGGGTGTACTCTGCCCTCGCCCAGAGTCGGCTGAGATGGGCACCAGCCTCCCCGCGACCCTAATGAGGATTAAGCGGTTCAGAAAATGAATGAATGAATGAGTTACATAGAATGGCCACAATTGCTATGTAAAATGCATATATGCTTTGGCTTCAATAGGAATATTATTACCCCTTCAGGGCTTTCCTTTTTTTGGCATCTGTTGTTCTCATTCCTGCTATACAAAGGGATCCCTTCTGCCTCTTCAGTCAACACTGCACTGGAAGCCCCCTTTGTCTCACTAAAGCAGGACCCATCCCCAAAAAAAATCACTCCAATTAAACCTTAAACCCTGACTAATTCAAAGCAAAACCAATGGGTGAGGTGAGTCACCTCGACTCTTTGTTTTTCTCCCCCAAATTGGATAGTGACAATCACCAGCAGATATTTGTTAACATCCCTGATAACACACCTCAAACTTACACCCTCCACATTCCTACATTAAATTATGCTTTTGACTGTGGTTTGATGACATCCTGAGTCTACCAATGCCTGTTTTAAAGGCATGGCCAAATCCTGATCAGCATGGACAAAATCCTGATCAGCATGGCATCATTCATTGAAGCATTTCTGATCCTGAAACGGTCCAGGGTTTCGGCAATGCCGGTGGGTCTGCCTGGACTTTGCTATAGTCCCGGTGAGCATACTTCTGAAGAGAAATGGAGATTGACACTAGGAAGTAATAGACACGGAAATAGACATAGAGAGACATGTAATAGACAGAGAGACACATAAGGAAGGAACACAGGTATATTTTTTGCACAGAGACAAGGAGAGGGTGGAGAGTAAGACTTGGATGATGGGGATAAGAGAAAGAAAGAGAGCGTGAAAATTAGTGGGTGGGGCATGTACCTGCTGCTGCAAATGTTGCCAGATGATCAGATGAGCACCTCCTTCAGTTTCACCATATGATGGCACTGGACCTACTCTGCTACTCCTGCCAGAAGCATGGTGATTAACTGCTACAGCATCATCATGTTAAGCATCTAACTGGTGTCTCGTGCCTCCTTCATTAGAAGCCACTTTCTGTAAGCATACTTTAGCTGCAGAATGTAAAGGGCCAGGCAACCTCCTCCAGAGACAGTGATTGGAAGCATTGGTGCTACTCTTGGGAGCACCCGACCTGCTGGCAGCTGCTGGGCCATGTACATGCATATCCAGTATTCCCAGAGTCTAGCTGGAGAGGATTTATAGAATGGTTATTCACAGTCAGCTGGTGCTTAGCCTGTGGTAATAACATCACTGGCACTGGGTAGAACTGATCCTGACATTGTCAAACAGCTCTTAGTTCAGTTGATTGTTTCCCCTCTATTAATCATATCATAATCTGCCATAGACAGGGATGCAAAGGAATGGATGCTCAGTACAGCACAGTTAGGAAATGGAGGGCAAGGTAACTAGAGAGTAAATGGAAAATGCGGTTGAACAAGAGTTGTGAGGTGGACTAGATTTGTGTCTTAGTTAGATTTGTAGGGGGTTTTTTTTCCTGTGTGAAAAATTTTGCATCTAATTTTACAACTTTAAATTACAGTATTTTTGTATGGCACCTCAGCAGGATGAAAGCCCAGTAAAATTTTGTAAAGCTCTTTATCAATTAAGGGTTACTTTATTCAGTTGTACTAGAGCATTGCTAAACTGCTATTTCATTGACAAGTAAGAGTCTGTCACTGTTCTTGAGTGTGGAGCTTCCTGGGATGTTGTGCCTTCTTGTAATGCAAACAGATTATATTACAAGACAGTAGGGATAAGACACTTTGAGTGTAAATGCTTATTTCTTTGTGTTTTTTATATTATGTATGTACAGAAAGTTAGGTGGAATTCAGTGACATTGATCAAGTCTGAGGCACATAATTCATCATCCATTCATTTTCTAAGCTGCTTAATCCTAATGAGGGTTGCGGAGAGGCTGGCGCCCATCTCAGCCGACTCTGGGCGAGGGTAAGGTACACCCTGGACAGCTCGCCAGGCCATCAAAGGGCCAACACACACACATCCATTCATACTCACACTCATACCTAGCGGCGATTTGGAACAGCTGAGGCACATCTTTATTTTTTTTTTGGTTTATTTTAAAAAAAATTTTAATCTTTATAGATGTAAGCTGCAAGTGCATACACAGGGAGGGGAAGAAGAGCTGTGTAATGGCAACTCTTAAGATCATACTATGCAGAAACAACAAAAAGCAAAATAAAAAGAGATTTTTTGAGTTTTTGGTTACATATTTTAACCATTACAGGTCTGAGGCAGGTCAGATGAGCTCTGCATTTCAAGCCAAGCTGAGCGTTATATAGCTATTGGCCTTGGTTTTACCTACCCATTTAGAGTTTAACACATGAACATGGAAATGTAAGAAAACCACCTTTCATAAAGGTTTAGTATATACTTTGTTTTTATATATGTTGATGCATACCACACAAACTAAAAGGAGAAAATCAATCTTACATGATATTTTTATGATTTTCATTTATATTTTAAAGCACGTTAATTACACTGCCAAAAATTACATAAAAACTAACATTTAATGAGGGGATGCCACCACTTGTCTTAAAAAGATCCTTAAATGCAACGAACTGTCAGTATACTCTTAATGATGCTTAGGGAATCATCTGGCATATCCGGTGTCAATGTTTAGCTTGGAATTCCTGCTTTCCAATCATATTATATAAGTACATAAATCCCACAGTAAACAAATAAAAATCCAATTTTTGAAACCCCATCGGTATTAGCAATTTTCTAGAGATGCACACGCTCACATAAGCATTCACATAAGCTTTAACCCTTTTTACTTTTACTTTTATTTGCACAGTACATATGATGATAATGCATGTTGTTGGAGGGTGGCATGGTGGCATAGTGAATAGCTGTTTGGACTGAATTCCCTGAATCTTTCCAAAGTATTATGTACCATAGACAGAAATGACCTTAATTCTCTGTAATCTTCCACTGAGAAATGTTCCTTTTGAACCGACTAACAATTCTCTCATGAATTGTGGCACAAAGATGAGCCACAACCCATTCTTGCTTGCAAGAACTGTGTGTTTGATATATGCTACTTTTCTACTGAATCATGATATATTTAAGTTTTCTTATTTAAACTCTATTCCACCTTTTGTTGAGTGTGTTGTTGGCATTAAAATCTAACTTTGCATATATTTACAAAATATAATTAGGATGGTCAGTGTATTTGTCTTTTTATCACTCAATCAAATGTTGATGATTTACCATATCACATTTTTTTTTTTTCATTTTTAAAAATATTACAACATTTATGGACATGGGATTTGTAGGTTTTGAAATGATCTACTTAGGCTTATGTGTCAATATCATAGAAAGCTCAATAATATTTGTACAGCTCTTTTAATCATAAACATGGATGCAAAGAACAGTGTAAGACAACAGATGTAACAGTTGTCTAAAATGTAATATATAGAGCAGCAGTAAAGAAATCAAGGAAAAACTTTCTTAGAAAACATGAGGAAGAAACCTTAAGTGGAAGTAGAGTCAAAATGGAAGCCATTATCCTCTGTAATGATACAGTGGATAGTGGAATAAAAATACAGTTATGGTCCCCACCTTTTACCCAAAGGGGTATGCTTAAGCTTAAGCTTCAATATTAAATAAGTTGGAAGAATACTCTCCATAAGCACTGTGTGAATGAAAGTCCTGAGATGAACACAGGCTACACATCTACAGTATTCTGGTTAACATATTCAAGAAAACAGAGTGAATCAGGCATGCAACCTGATGACAGATGACAACCCCTATTATATGCCCTTGCCATTACAAATTATACAGTAAGATTAAAGAGGAGTAAGTGAGGGTAAGAAATAATGACATTGCAAGGTGAAGGCCTTGCCCAGAGCATAATCATGAAGGTGCTGTCAAAAAATTAAATGAAGATTTAGCACATAGTTAATGTGGTTCTCATATCTACTTTTGGGTTGTATTGTTGCCTAAAGCTCTGGAAAGTCCTGTGTTACTGAATTTTTGTCAGGTTCAATAGGTCAAACCTAGGCTTTATGATCATTTGGAAAAACTCTCTTTCTGGAGGAATCTTTAAATACACTTTTTAATGTTTTTTTTTTTTTTTTAAGGTTTTAATTTTTTTATGCCAAAAATTTATCAAATGTGGAACTGAATAAATGAAATGAATGAGTTTTGGTCACATTTTTAGTCTCAGGTTTCTCAGTTTGTTGCTGTGTTTATATAGACTGAAATGTAACCTATGATGCATATCCAGTATTCCCAGAGTCTAGCTGGAGAGGATTTATAGAATGGTTATTCACAGTCAGCTGGTGCTTAGCCTGTGGTAATAACATCACTGGCACTGGGTAGAACTGATCCTGACATTGTCAAACAGCTCTTAGTTCAGTTGATTGTTTCCCCTCTATTAATCATATCATAATCCACCATAGACAGGGATGCAAAGGAATGGATGCTCAGTACAGCACAGTTAGGAAATGGAGGGCATGGATAGAGTAGTACAGAGAGGGACAGAGACAGCTGTGTAATGTAGCAGACATCCTAGTTTGGACAGTGGTGCAGCCTGGAAAAAGAACCCTCTCAGAGGCTGTCATTACTTGTCATTCAGCCTGGCTAGTGCCCTTAGACTGGCCTGGTGTAATTGTCTGGAAGAGAAAGCGAGAGCAAGGGAAAAAGTGAAATGATGGGAGAAGTGAATGTACAAAAAAGGAAGTCGACTGATTGGTCAAAGACCTCACATTGCCAGAGGAAGAAAATAACTGGGTGGCAAAACCTTAGGGACCGCTTGATAATAAGACCAATCATGAATATAGCATAGAGTAAAATCTTTTTGACAGATTTACCATAAACAGATTCTGGTTTTAATATAATTAAATACAAAAAGTTTAGTTTTTCCCTTCTGGTACCCTTTTAGACTGCCTATAATTAAATAATGTAGTTAGAATTGTGTGTAACTTATGCAGGTCAGATGTGTGGTAGCGACATCATACATCATGTAGGTATTTCTCATTGGCAGTGACAGGGAGACTGGTTAGAATTGATTGAATAATAAATATAGCCAAATCCAGAGAGGTCATTAAAGAAAAGGTTCCAGTATCTTCAGTATACTTCAGTATGTTCAGTGTCTTCAGGTTTCAGCATCTTTCACTATGAAAGTGACCCAAAGGCATACAGTCAAGACAATGCTGGTGTGGTTTTAGAACTGTTGGTGTCCTTGAGTGTCCCAGCCAAATGGGTTTACATTTTTAAGGAAGAATGTGCATAGATGGGCAAAAAAAATACAGTTCCTCCATTTTAAATCAAATCTCATGTTAATAACACCACAATATCATAAAATGTGCTCAATATATACTGAATGCACTGAAGGGGTTGAATTTTCAGAGATCACTGTAAATCCTGTAGTCAAATCTAAAAAATAGGTGAAGAAAATTATACTGGAAAATTCTGCAACATAGCCAACATATAATGAAGATCACTAAGTTGGCACTATAGAGTTAGTAGTAATAGAGTTAGTTACTAGATTGGTATTGTCACACCAATTTGTGGCAGAGAAGGAGGCAGAAGCAAGATGCAAATGAAATTAGTTTTTTTAATGAATAATCAGGGAAAGGGTTCAAAACAAAATCCAGAACTGAAGTAGAGAAGCAGGCAATGGTCACATGATTAGGAAAACAGATTATCAAAGGCAATACAGTGGACCAAATGAGAAGGCAGGCAAAAAGCATACATGAATGACAATGCCTGCACTGTTAGGCACTGATAACAACATACAGAAAGAATACTTTGAAAAAATGAACATATGCAAACATGATCCATATATAGTGCAGGTAATCAGTGGAATGGGAGCAAGGAGTGACAGTCACGTGGTATAATATTTTGCATGTTTTACATAAAATCAGGGTAATTTCATCAAATATACTTAACACATACAATATACATAACACATCCTAGCTAATTAATTATGTATTATTTGTGTGATAGGTTGTACTATAAATGTTGTTAGTCTGTGATACTCTGATGCGAATTGGGAAGAGTATATGGTAAATATTGTGGACAACATCCATATCTTCTCAATCAACCCAGTTTAAGAATGTATACCTCTTTGTTGAGGGGCTGGTGTTGTAGTGGTTGGTTGGTTGCTGGGCTCATGATTGAGAGGTCATGGGATTGAATCCCTGTTAGATCCCCACGTGCTGACTCCTGGGCAATGTCTTTACCACAAGTGTGCCTCTGTCCAGCCAGCCGTATAAATTGGTACCAGTGAAAATACTGGGAAGGTAACCTGTGATGGACTAGCATCCCATCCAGGAAGAATTGAAACCTATTTGCTTCACACCACAGAAATCAGGATAAGCCCCAGCCTGATGAGCCAGTAGGCTTGGGTGTAAAAGCCAAAGAGACTTTACCTAACTTTGTAGTAAATTTAATTGCATAATGTATGAGAATAATTCAAAATGTAATGTGCAGTGCTCCATTTTTTAGGGAGCTTTAATATGAGAATCTTTAGGCAGCTCTTTTAATGCATGTGCTAGGTGAGATAACGGTACATATGTTTAATTTACTTACTACAGTGAAAGACAGCTGAGTCCTTGCAGAGGTTCATTAGTGCAATATATTGAGTAAAAATTGTAAGTAATTTTGTAGTTTGGCTCACACAAAATCTTTCCTACTGGTAATTGGGAGCTATGGAAAATTAAATCAAATTGAGTTAACAGAAATGGCAGTTCCACTTAACTGTGCTAAATATTTTTAATATTGCCCAAAATGTTGGACAGTTAAGAATGTTTTACTGATGGGCTCCCATGGTAGACCCATGGTAGCTTTTTTTTGCTAGCATCATCCCCAGTGTCATGTTAACAGTGGCCTTGTCAAGTTAAAATGCTAGAAATGGTGTGTCATGCAGTGCTGACAGCATTCTGCTTATGTGGACATACAGGAGCTTGGATACATTCTTCAGGACTGGCTCTATAGCATAACAGAAATACACATTAGCATGGCTAGTCACAAATACAAAAAAGATTCATTATTTTGATCCTCTCCCTATGGATGATTAACTAATCTAAAAGGAATTTACATGGATTTTTATTCTGTTGTGTGTAGGACAGTGGTGGCTCAGTGGTTGAGGCTCTGGGATACTCATAAGAAGGTCATTAGTTCAAGCCCCAGTACCATAAAACTGCCACTGTTGAGCCCTTGAGCAAGGCCCATAACCCTCAACTGCTCAGTTGTATAAATGTGATAAAAATCGCTCTGGGTAAGGACGTCTGCCAAATGTCATAAATGTAAACTGTAGTGTAAAAGTAGTCAATCAGTCAAGACACATATTCTGTCCAAATCTGCTTCTTTCTGATTCACTTCTGAAAAATAAATTCAGTTAGTAACACAATCTTATATTTGGATTAGAATCCCATCAATAGCAGCACCATTTGTTTTATTTTGTGTTCCCCTGGGCAAATTCTCACCCACAGGCGCTCCTGTACTGACATGACACATATTTCCTCAATACATGTACAAGTTATTGCTTTTACGTGGTGGTGGAACCCGGCTGAAGCAGAAACCGAAAGCTGTTTTTTTTTATTCAGGTTTGATGTGATAATTTATTTAAGTTCAATTAGCAAAAGACTGGAGACAAATTTTGAATACCAAAGGGTTAGTGAAAATATATTTGCAAATTTGGTTCTTCCTATGGCCATGTTGTTCCCACAGTGGCATATTGGTTAGCCCTTCCACCTCACAGCAAGGTCCTGGATTTGAGCCCCGTTTCTGTGTGGAGTTTGAATCTTCTCCCATCATCCAAAGACATGCACATTAGGGTATTTGGATATTCTGTGTCGTCCACAGGTGTAGATGTGAGTGTGAATGGTTGTGTGTGTTTGCTGGCCCTGCGACGGTCTGGCTAGCTGTTGTTTAGGGTGTATGCCATTCTTTTGTTTTGTTTAAGATTTATTAAAAGGAAGACAGACTAGTTAGAATAAGACAATTATGTAAAGCATTTTTTTATATTGGAGGGTTATGTTTCAAATAGAAATATATTCTGTAATCAGGCTTTCCCATCTGAGAGTCTGTATATTCCTTATTTATTTATTTTTCCTCAAAAACCTTGCCTTATTAGTAAGGTGTGTGATTATCCATTTATGGGAGCACTGGGCAACTGATAAAGACTAATGTTTTCTCAACTGGAAGAAAAAAAAAAAAGAAAAAAAACAATACAAAAAAATTAAAAAATATATATATATAGAAACAGGAGGCCCTGGTTCAGGCTCTGGTTCTGAGTTAGAAAGGATATTTTGTTTATAGTACCCTCATTGCCTATCAGCTGTACAGTCTCTTCTGTAGCAGCTAATGAAACTCCTGGGACAGGACAGAGGGGCATTGCGGCAACAGCAGGTAGTCAGCCTGAAAAAAAAGGACACATTTCTCTGAATAGTGTCTGGCCTGCTGTGCCCTCATTACTGAGTAGCATCCAGAGCATGGACCTTATCCAAGCAGTTCTGTCCACCTGCTTCAAAATGAGCCAGACACCTATCAACTTTTCTCTCCACCTGCTTCTAAATGAACCCACACATCTACTGTTTTGACATTGGAGAATGATGACAATGTAATTGACCAGGATAGTTGTTGGAAAGTGATCTCAAAAGGGCTTGATGGCATCCTTTTTGACTGTGCTCCTTAGGTCTTTAAAGAACCCACTTCAGATCAGTTATGAATAAATGCAAGGCTTCGAAAGTTTAATTGGAAAGAATTATTCTTCTTGTTGCTGGTAGCATGCAGTGCATTCAGTAAACAGCATCCAGTACACACTGTATATACACATATTTTTGTGTGAAGAACCGCTTTATCATAGTGCACTTGGCTTGTTTTTAGCACTATGTACTTTAATTTAGTACATAGTGCACTTGGCCTGTTATCTTACTGCATGCATTCATGTCTAAGACACCTGCTATCTCTGCCAGTTCAGCTCACTGGACTGGGCTTCTTAGAATATCTTCCTCTTTGTATAAATGTGTGAGTTAAAAAAGGTGATGTCTGATATTATTGTCTGTGAAGGTTATAAAAGGTGCAGTGTGATTTTTTTTCTGTAATTGGAAGGGTTAGCATTGGCTATGTAAGTATGATAAGAAACGTACTTGGTTTCTTTCTGTCACTGTCATTAACTTTCATACCAAGTTTAATAGCATGAGGTGGGAATAAAAGCACTTGTTAAATATTTTCCGGGTAACACAATGAAACTGTAGTACATCTGTAGTTGTAGTTTCAAAATATATTGCGCTCAGTGCTCCAGACCAGTTTGTTTGACCAACCTGAGAACTTGAGATTTTTTCCATAAATCTTAGCACAAATCTCTATAGAGATCTATAGGGATTTCTTTTTTAAGCACCAGCTGTGTTTGAGCATCTGCTGGAGGCATGCACTCTGATTAATACTCCTGTTGTCAGCAAGAAACCGGGCACTTACCGAATAACTAAGTGTACCAAACAGCATCAGGAAAACAACAATGAAATCACAACAAGAAATATTTAATAAATATTAATTAAATAAAATATTTTATTTATGCCCCAGCTTCTACGATACACTACAAAAATGGGGATAAAAGAGCAAGAAATTGGAAAAGGAATTTTATTCATGCATTTTCTTAAATCTGTCTCATCCTTTAAGACATCCAGTACAGGAGATTGAAACTGTAAGTGCTCAGAGGATATCTATGGAACTGAATTTCAGTGACAAGATCTGATATTACAGATCACACTAAGCTACTTATCTATCCTAGAGGACTTTTCCTCTCAAGTTATCTTTTATGCAAACAGAGTAAGAGCCATCATGCTGTTGGGGCAGAGACTTCCAAATGTATTTCAATATGAATTCTTATTACTGTCTAGTTAATGTACTACCATAATTCTCGGAACGATTTAAATCAAATAAAAATGGCTCCTATTACTCGGTCAAAAGTTTTAAAACATCCGCATTTTTTCCCCCGTTTTTATAAAAATTACTGTACATCTCAGTGTAATGTGTAATGTTCAGTTTAATGTTTCAGTGTACTCCAAAATTAAAAATTAAGACCAAAAAAAAAACCAGGTGGTCATGGAATTGTTCTGTTAACACAATTTAATCTAAATTTTTGACTCATCAAAGTGACCACCTTTTGCAAATAATAAAGCTGAACACACTCATGGCACTCCTTTAATGATGGATATAAAATATTACTTGATTTCCATTACCATAAATTACCATAAATTACATCAGAAATATTAACAGTATATTTGATTGGATTTACAGGTACATCTATGTTTCAACCCTTACCTATGTTCAGAAGATTTCGGTAGGGACTGAAAGAATGAGATCAAGCGGCTGAATTGAATTTCTTTTGAAGGGCATCTGGGCTCAGCTTTAGAGATAGGGTGAGGGGATCGGAATAAAGTCGCTGCTCCTCTGGATCGAAAAGAGTCAGTTGAGATGGTTCGGGCATCTGATTAGGATGCCTCCTGATTGCCTCCCTTTAGAGGTTTTCCAGGCAGGTCCAACTGGTAGGAGTCCCCAGGCCAGACCCAGAACTCACTGGTGGGATTATATATTCCATGTGTCTGGGAAATGTCTCAGGATCCCCTGGTAGGAGCTGGAAAGCATTGCTGGGAAGAGAGATACCTGGGTTTCCCTTCTAGACCTGTTGCCTCTGTGACCTGACATTGTGGAAGAAAATGGATGGATGGCAGGAGGGAGGGATGGTAATCAAATATTATTCTGGAAGTTCTTCCCAACACTGTTGCAGATATTCCTAAAAAATGTTGCACTTATTGGTTGATTTGCCTTAACCCTTTGTAGAGCATTTCTGTGTTGAATTTGCATGTTGTGTCTGTGGTAGGTTGAAAGGTTGTTCGTCTTTGTGTTAGCCCTGTGATAGTTTAAAGTAGCCAAATTGTTTGGAGTGTACTCCGAGTAATTTCTGATTATAGTTGTAACTTTATGACTATTAAATCAAAGTGAAATTATCAGTGATTGAGTATAAATTTTAGACAAGGACAAGGAAGGCTATTCACAGGAGCAGCGGGTGATTTTCATCTGAAGAAGTCTCCAAACAGTAGCAGGAAATCAGGATGTATCAGGAAGTTTGAGAAGGCAGAAAGAGTCATGAGCCTTATTTGACTCTAAGGCATAAGTTCCAGTTTAGCATTTGCTCAGGACATTGAGATTTTAAAATGTTTCAAGTAAAGTAAACAAAAATCTATCATATCCCCAAGAACACTCATGGAAGCATAATATTTATTTATATATAAAATTTCCCATGAACCCTTGTTCAGAGTGGGTTATATTCATTTAATTTTTACAACTTAGCACAGACCTTAACCCTTATCTGCTATTTCAGTTTCCCAAAATTAAAATGTTAGAAAAAAATAAATAAATCAATCAAATGCACACTTACTTATGCTCCAGGAGTTCGGATGCCTTCTCTTTAATTAAAAAATAGAAAGAAACGAAGGCTTAGTCCAGACCTCTAGGCTGAAAAAGGCATAAAGCCTGCGGTGGATCCAGGGTCCGGTTATACCAGGCATGTTACATTTTGCCAGACCTCCTTGCAGAGGGGGGAGGCTTCCCCTGGCACTACTCTCTCTCTTTTTCTCATGCGCGCACACACACACACACACACACACACACACACACACACACACACACACACACACACACAAACACACACTGTCTCTCCTCAGCTAACCAGACAACATGACACAATTGGCTTAAAACACTACATGTGTCACCTTTTTTCACTGAAAGTGATCTTTCCCAAAGTATGCACTGAATCAAATGTTTTCTCTTCTCATATCAGTAGTATTATTCACTGTAGTGTTTAGCATTGCTTTTGCCACTGGCACAAGCATAGAGTGAAAAATATATAATATTTGTGTTCAAAGAGAGCAATTTCTCTCATTTTATTAGGAACACTAATAGGCAGCTTTGAGTTTTGATGAGGCTCCGATGGTCGTAAACCATTGATTAGTGTATACTATGAGAGAGTGGTGCGATCTGATTGGGCTGCTCTTTCGGGATCATAAAATCATTATCCTGAGAGGGTAATGCCTGAATCAAAATTACAGACCCCCACAATTCATTATGGGCGGGCAGCATCATCATTATCATGCTTTAAAATGAAACAATAAACCATAAAATCTAACTTGCTCTCACTAGTTATTATTCTGTTTTCCATACTATATACCAAAACACCTTTAGGTAGCACTGTATGGATGCATGAATCAATCTATGTTCACAATTATTGTGAAGAAAAACTCACTTCCTCCTACTTTGACAATATTCCTAACTTTGAGGATTGGGTTTTCCAGCAGGACAGTGCACCATGCCACACACCCAGGTCAGTAAAGTTGTAGACGGAAGGCCACAAGTTTGAGACCCCATCATGAACAGCCCATTCTCCAGGCCTGAACCCCTTTGAAAACTGGTGGAATGTGATCAAGAGAAAAATAAATGATCACAATCCATTAAACAATGCTGAACTGAATAATTTTTCCAAACCAATAGAAATGTGAAAGACTGGTGGGGAGCATGCCCTAAAGTATGAAAGCTTTGATTTTAAAAAGTCAGGGTTATTCCATCAAATATAAATTTTTGAACTCATCCAAAGTTCAAACATTAGTATTGTGTTTTTGTAAATGGAACATGATTTCTATGCAAGCAGCACGATGGCGTAGTGGTTAGCATGTTTTTTTTTTGTGTGTGTGTGTGTGTGTGTGTGTGTGTGTGTGTGTGTGTATCATTTTCTGCAATTAAATGCTTTCTGTGACAATGGGCCTCATTCATGATTTTCTTACATCTTAAGTTCTTGAAAAATGTTTATGTCGGATTCATGATGCATTCTTAAACCTCTGATTTATTCACAGCTGTGGTGAATCCCATTGTCTTTGTAAAATGAAAGCATATGCCAGTTGCTCTAATTAGCATAGGGGAATACCCCTAAATCCCCATAAAAGAACATAGGGGAGTGTGCACACACAAATATTTATGAAGATGAAAGAGGGAGAATCTAGGGGAAACAAAATTCTTTACCTATTCTGAAGTGAAAATACTGCTGCAGGACATCAATTCCAGGTGAGATTTTATATTCAGTAGTGTGAATAGTGGCTACATGGCTGCAGATCAGAGTCAAGCCTGGCATGCATTAAACACACAAAGAATGCGCAGAGAATGCAACGTGAATGTGTGCCAGTTAAGAATAAAAAAAAAACAGAAATGGTCTGGCTTGAAATTAGAGGACAAAAAAATATATACCATAAATTTTAAATAAAACATACACTGAAACTGATTTCATTCTTATGTAACTGAAAATGTTTATTATAAAGTAATAATACCATAAATGTAAATAGTGCCTAAATTTATATTGTTCATATATGTGTTCAGTTTATTGCTCTAAAAATGTTGTGTAGACCAGCAACAGGAACAACATCCTGTCTTGAATGGGAGCTGTTAATAGTCAGGATAGGGGAATTAAATATATTGTCTGATCAGTAGATTCATATCCTCCAGGACTTGTGGGAAGATGTGGCTGATACCTGTGATCTTATACCCACCTGGTCTGATCAGTAGATTCATATCCTCCAGGACTTGTGGGAAGATGTGGCTAATGCCTGTGATTTTACACCCACCTGATCTCCAACCTTCCTGTGAAATGTCCCTTTGGCCAAAAACCCCAAAAATTTGAACATGTGGTGGTACTGGATGGGTGTGGTACAGGTTGGGTATGGTACAGGTGTTGCACAGCTCCATGAGAAAAGCTCTTTTATAATTCTAGGTGGGCTTCAAAGATGCATTTTCTCCTCTGTGCAGGAGCTGTAATTTATACTAGTAAGAATAAATATGATTAATTTATTCGTTTACCATATAAATAGTGTTAGCAATTATTAAATAAGCCATGCTTTTCAATAAACATAATTGACCGGCCATTAATTGATATTTATTTGCATGGTGCATTGTAACTAAAAGAAAATAATAATTTTCAAATTTATTTTTTTTAAATTACGCATTGTGGTGTAGTCACAGAAACAGATAGTTTTGCAGGAGCAATACATACATGCATACAAACATAAATACATGCATGCATACAAAAATACATTTGCATGTTTTACACAGAAAAGAAATGTAAGATCACACAAAGCTTCAGGTGTAAATGTGACCAATAAGTTTTTTTTCTACTTTTTAAGTTTCTTCACAGAACATATAGTAGTCCATAGTCTACCAAGGACCAGAAATAATTTTTAGTTTTGCATTTCCCTAAAGTCTAAATTCTCCTAAGACAAAAATCTGTGGAGTGTGATCCTATGAGGCCCAACCAAAAATTAATAGGCAAGAGGTGTTTACTCTCAAGTGGACATGAGTGGTTGGTTAGAAATATTATTTAAAAACATGGCCTGTTTCTTGGGTTTGTTATTTCTTTTTGAGTGGAAATATGCTCATGAAAGTGTTATGAAAGTGTCACACACAGGTCTGATTTTCAGTTTACTTATTTTGTCTCCAACTTATTTCAAATGATAATTCAACTGATATATGGGTTTCATAAAATTACAAATATTAAGATGTCACACATCATGAACTTTAAAAATGTTGCTTTTCCATAGCATCACAGATCGTTGCTTCTGTTACTTTTGACGGACAAATCCATTCATTTTTCTGCAATTTCTGCTGAATATATTGTATATATATATATTTTTTTTATATGTAGCATTTGTCATATTAAAGAGTAATTAAAAACAGTTTAAATTTTTAAATTAGCACAGATTGTGGCTGTATTTGTCTTCAAAAACATCACCATGTCTTCACTGGTATATCATCAAACTTTCCACTTTTCATCTTCTTCATAGCTGCTCTCACTTCATTCTTACTAATCTCTCACACTTCCTGGTTCACTTTCTTAATGTCCTCCAGTTATCTCTCTCTCTTGATTTATCAGCTTTCCAAAATACTCTTTCTTCTTCCCCAATGCACTCTCCTCACTTGTCAGCACACTACCATGTGCATCTTTTATCACCCTAGCTTGCATTGCGTCTTTTCCTGCTTGATCTCTCTTCCTGGTCAGTCTTAATAAGTCCTTTTCTCCTTCCTTTGTGTTCAGTTTTTTATACAAATCATAAGCCTTTTCCTTAGCTTTTGCTACCTCTCTCTTCACCTTGGGCAACATCTCTTTGTGCTAATGTTTATTCAATATTTCTCTCTCTGAGTGTTCCACTTCTTTTTCGCTAATATATTTTCCTTGATGCTTTACTGAAATTCCTTGTTTCACCACCAATTCTCTGTCCTATTTCTTTTATCCAGATGCCACTCCAAGCCCCTTCCTAGCATTCTTCTTCACCACAACCGCTGTAGCTGTCCAGTTATCCAGCATCCCCTCACTGCTATCCAACACCTGTTTTACCTCCTCTCTGAATTTCACAGAGCAGTCTTCATTCATTAACTTCCACCATCTGATACTTGGTTTACTTCTCACTCTCCTCCTCTTCACCTCTAAAGTCATCGTACAGACTTTTATTCAATTCTGTCTACCAACAATATCCCCTGCCACTAACTTCTTTAAGATTGTGTCTCCTGCACAGTCCACCTGCAAGCACCTTCCTCCACTCTTACATCTCCCTCTATGTTCCGTACACTTCTTAATGGACATCTCAATTTGCGTATGGTAATCTTTAGTCAGCTCTCTAAAGCATCAGCAAAATTTTAAACAACCCCTAATGTTTGGACAGCCAATAATGCCAATGCCTAAAAGTCAAAAATATCTGTCAAAAGCTAGCATACGAATTAATGAGTCTGTACAGTCAGAATATACAATATACATTCCAAACAATGCCAAAAAATACAAGTATTATGGTTTAAATCTCATTATTTTGCTCTAGCATTGCTTCAGAATGGTATACCATTACTGATTTCACAGTTTTACTTTAATGTAAGGTAACTATACATACCTACATTATTACTTGCATCATGGGTAGCTGTTGAACCATGTAAATTGCAGATATGGCCACAAAGCTTACATAGGCATTTATACACTACTGTCTTGTATATCTTAGTTTTTGACAGTTATGAGAAGGCTTATTGTGATATTATAATAAATTCATATCAGTCGCACTTACAAATGAAGTCCGTGAACTGAGCACACTTTATTTCGAAATAGAGTTATGATGATGGTTTTCACAGAAGCCTGTATATGGTGACATTGAAATGGCAAAGTGAAACAACCTTGGTTTTAACAGTCAGTATAATGTATGCAAGGGTGAATTTTAATATACTACATATAGTGTCTTATTTATTCATCCTTTTTCAAAACATAATTTTCATGTATTCTTTTTTCAGTGTATTTATGAATTACTATCAGTATAGCTAATATTAATCTAAAGGGGAAAAAAATACAGACTTTTGTAAAAGAGGCCTCATTCCATGTTACAAAACCCTTTTGTGAATACTAATGTACTGACTAATATATTTTCTTTTTTTTTTTCAATTAAAATGAAGGATTGTGCACAAATTGTGTATGTTATGTCTTTAGAGGTTAAACTAATAACTTAAACAGCAAACAAGAATGAATTTCACAGTATTAACCATTAAAAACAAGAATAAATATACAGCAATGTGAAGTAACACTTTAGCATATCTCCACTCATATTAAAATGGAGCACCAGATTGTATTACTAGAATATATTGCAGTGTGGTACAAACCAAATGTTTGTTAAATAGTCTTGTAAAATGCAAATAAAAGTGTTGTGAAATGCAAGAAATCATGGTCAATACTCCGTAGGAGCAGGCAGAAAAAAATGCATGCATAGTTCCAATGTGAGGTGTATGTTGCATCATAGAGAGTTTTCTATAAGAGCTTTGTAACCAAGTATGGTGTAGAAAGAATTCTATTACTAAGACACATTTTTAAGAATCAGTCTTCCAATCTGCCGTCACAAAGCATCAGTAATTAGTTTTTATATTTGGTCTTTAAAGAGTCATCTCCTATGAACTGAAAACATATGATTGTATTATGGAAGTGGCCAAATGGACAGTAATTACCAGCTTAGTCAAGTCTAGTCCACATTTGAATATCTGATGAACACAGTAAGAAAAAAGTGACAGTTGAGAGATATCAAAATAAGTATAAGAGAAACATAGCTATCAGAGATGCAAAATCCCTCAGCTGTCCAGTTCTTGAAGCCCAACCAAAGTTTTACTGTGGCAAGGTCAAAGTCAAACAGAGAAACTAGCCTAACAAGCCTATGGACACCTACACAATATAGGAAACGTGCATGCAAAACTTCAGAATGGTCAATAATTCTGCTTTAAGTAGTATTTTAAACCATTTGTCCTTTTGCTTTTTTTTAAATTCAAGCCGCTCATTTTGCTATTATCCTCTTAAAACTTAAAATGCTGCTGGGGTATGTTAGGAAGCTTTGCAGATTCCTCTCACTGTCAGAGCTGTCCATTGTGTCAGCTATACACAAAGAAATGAATTTTAAATTTCAAGGGCTGACACCTTTGTTTAAAAATGTCCTTCACCTGCCAGCTACCTGCCTGTATAAAACGCTTTGTTTTGTTGATTACAGAAGCAATTTGCTTCCACAGATTGGAAAAGCCATTTTCCCCCTTGTCAAGATGAAAGGATGTCCATTGGTGGAATGACAGAGTTGTGGTAGTACTTGCTTAAAGTCTAAATTGAATGCCTTTTTCTGTGTGACACATATTGTCTCACCCTGAAAAAAATCCCAAAAGCAGCAAGACACACAGATTGACAACTGCTCTTTTTTTTTTTAAACTAAATTTTCTCCTAATTAGATAACTTGTGTTCTTCCCCACTGGCTATCTCTCCCTATTATAAGACCACTACCAAATGGGGAGAATGTGGGCAAGAACATGTTTTCGCTGAGACGAATGAAGCCAGTCACAACTTTCTTTTTTAGCTATTCCTACATAACAGTCACCTAAACCTGGGACTAATAAAAAGAGGTATTGGCCTGGCCTGGATGTCCCGGCATGGATAACCTTTTGATGTTCACACCAGTATTCTAGTGACATTCTTGGACATGCTCAGATGAAAATATACTTCCTGAAGATGGCCGACATTGTGAATTGTGCCTGTGCACAAAAGTGGACTTGTGCCTGTGCATGGACTTTGCAAGCGTTTATCTTTTAAAACTGGGAGCAGTATAGAGATAATATAGTGTTCCAGTTCAAAATTAAATGATTCACCAACTTTATAGACTAGATAGAGCTGAATTTTAACAATATTTTGGGTGAGTACACAGACATTGTCAGCCAACTTGACAATAGTAGTAGTGGTACAGACACCTGATCAGTCGAGGACAGCGAGCTACCCAAATTTAGTATCTCTCACACTGTGGTCATCACATACCAACACCAGTGCCCTGAATGCCATTGTTTATATCCAATGCTTTGGATCTAATCAATGCTTCATAATGGTGCAGCACTTGTACACAACTCCCAGTGCAAGGCTACTACCATAGAGTTCACTGAATAAAACAACTTGAAATATGAAATATTACCATGTATGGACATTAATTTAAGGTAGGTGGACATTTATTAACACTTGTTCTAAAAACTGACCGAGTTTGATTTGTATTTTGATGAGGAGAACAGTCTTTTTTTAACGTTAGGAAATTACCATCAGGCTTTCACATTTGTTCTTGCATTTACTGCCAAGTTTATCATAAAATCTACTTAAGACCTGGACACTGCGCAAGATAGCCATGCAAAAAACTTTGAGGTTACACATAGCAGCCATCTCACTGAAGAATTCCATTCATAAAATCAACTTTAATAAACCTTTACCCACCGCTAACTGCTCATTAATTCAGGACAGCAATCAGCACTTTATCCAACTCAGTAATATAATAGATAAAAAAGTTATGTTTTGCCATATGGTGAATAAATACATCTATTTAGCCATGCTATTTTACACTTCCACCTTTCTCAATAGGAAACATTAAATCACAGCACACCACCATGTTGGCTTCCCTATCTGAACACCGAACATGCCTAATGTTTTGTTAGTCTTAGAGGTTTTTAGCAGAACACAATCATTCCTGTGTCAAAATGTAAATTATTTTATGGAGTTTGGCTGTGATGACTGGCAGAGAAAAAAAAAGGAATATACTCCCAGCATGAATTTAGTAAATGCTCCCTGCTCAAAATTTCACTGAAATCATTGAATGTCAGATTGAGACATGATTAAGATTTTAGTGAGGTTACCAATCCCTCTCTATTTTAATTCAAGACTAAATATACTTGTAGGAAAGTGTAAACTGCATTCTTATGCATATATGAGATTACAGATGACTACAATTAACTAGAGTCCCCTAGGAACCAGCTTCTTTGGACCTTGCTGACTCCTCGTGTTTGTTGATGTGTGAAAGACCAAGCCGATTTGATCAGTTCCCAATTTAGTAATTTGATTACATACATTAGAATAATTACAATACATGTGATATTGCATGCGGTCGTGTTTCACAAAGTCTGAGTGATCCAACCTCTCCAGCAATCAGACGATGTGAACCCCATCTGTGACTCCACTCCCAGACTTCATTGTCTTGCATGTCCATCTTGCTATCTTTAGGCCACACCTACAGAATATCTGTAAAAGAAAGCCTGAGTTCAAGTATGGGAATCAGTCTACAGACATACGAATGCAGAAATACTTCTATATTGTGAATAAAAGAACACAACTCTTATTAATTCTAACAATTTCCCTTTTACCACCATTCTATGGTATAAACAACAATACGTGTGCTGTAAGCATGATACTTCATTGCACATGAGCCATTGTGTATCAATAGATTAAACATCACACCACAAATGAAATAATAATAATAGCATAAGCATATATATTTCAATAATATTATCTAAACAACTTAAATCTAAACTATAACAAGTATAATCCTTAAAATAATGGAAGCTAAATCTTCATGTGAGAGCATCTTCAGAACATCTGAGCAATAATTTGCTTAATGGTGCCCGGAGCTCCTAACCTTTAGCTCAATCACAACACATATCAATATAGCACAATCATGTAAAATATGAAAAATAATAAAACCATTTAAACAAGCGTGTCTTCAGTGTCAATTTGATCGAGAGAGCCTCAGACAATTATAATAGCATTCTATTTTTTAAGGTTTCTTTAGTAACAGCTGCTTCAATGCATAACTATCATTAATTCTAATAACAGCAAGGTAAATTTAGTCCCCTTTGAGAACAGTTTAGAATGGTACGCATAGTGACACAGAAGAAACGCTTAACATTTATTTTTGATGAATATATCCAAACATAAATAATCAAGTAAACTTTCCAGTAATTTAGCTAGATAAAATAATATAGATATGTATAAATGTAAAATGTAAATTCTTGTAAAAAGAATGAGAATGGAGTTGGAGAAGAGAGAATAGAGGCTGGGAATTTAGAAAATTTTAGAATAACTTTTATGTTTTTTTAGCTAAGGTCAGCTTTTGTCCAGCCTCCACTGACCTCTTATGAATTACTCTTACTATTTAAGCAAATTTGTTAATTTCACTCAATGTCCACAGCGGAGGATTTGCTGGGGAGCAATGTCTCATATGATACCAATTAATTAGTCCAATTGATTTATTAACCTGCACAGCATGTGAGGTGACTTTCTTCTATCCACTTTGGCTTGTCCCACTTAGCCTTGAAAGTTTTAATCCACACCCAGTCTCCTACATTGGGTGGATCTGTAACATCATTTTCCTGAGTCTTCTGAAGGTTCAGCACCTGTATAGTGAGAGACTATGCCAGAGTGGTTAATGATCATACATAGTAACTTATTTCTTATTCTATCTATTACTGTTGCTACCTACTGTGTCCATCTAACCTACTCATACCTTCCTGCCTTTTACTGAAGCTCTTTAATAACTCCCTCCATCAACTGTAGTCCTTCTCTTGACTTTCTATCTGTCACCATCTGTCTACTTACTTATTACTACATATTCTATACTATATATAGAGAATACTACATATTCTCCTGCTTTTTTCTTTTCTGCATCAGCTTCTGATGTCTCTACACAATGATAATATTCCTTTCTGATATCCCCTGCATTTCAGTATTGCCAACTTTTGTGGGAGGTCTACAGCATCAATTAACTCAATCATGTGTTTTAGATGTTTCATCGGAATATGAGAGTCTCTGTGTTGCCCAATATTAAACTATAATACATAAAAATTTTCTGGAAGCTATTCCATCCTCCCCCGTTCCTGATAAGGATGGCATTAACATGTCGTCCTTTTCAGAAACATCTTAATGAAACAATCGTGTAGTCAGGATGAGAGAGTGCCGCAGCTGATGCCATCAATCGTTTTATTTGCACAAACCCAGCTTTAACTTCGAATGTCCAGATAAGGGAGGGCTAACAGATTTATAGCCCCTGCTTTGTTTATGAGAGGGCGCGTAATGGGACAGTGTCTATAGAATAGTCAGGAATGTTTCGGCTATTCCCTGTAAGACAAAGAAAAAGATCATTTCCCTGACTGATTGTTGTTTGGGATGATTAAGAATTGAAGTTCTGTATAAAGCTATAAGTGTCGTGTTAACGACCCAAAAACTTTACCTGTGGCCGGGCCACTTGCAGTTTCTTTCTACTAATTTTATAGCAATATATGCTTAAAACTCCAAACATATATA
>JBCNYH010000013.1:22618134-22632581 GCA_039654325.1 Tandanus tandanus
TGATTTTGTTGTCAGCACATTCAACTATGTAAAGAACAAAGTATTTAATAAGAATATTTCATTCATTCAGATCTAGGGTGTGTTATTTTAGTGTTCCCTTTATTTTTTTGACCAGTATATAAGTATTCAATGGAAATTTTGTCTTGCTACTGTGAACTTTTAATATTTTTATAGGTTTTATAGGTTTGTATGCAGTATCTGCAGTACTTCCATACTGTTTTTAGATATAAAATAATATAAAAATTTTACCTACAGTGACTGTAGAAATTATCCCATTACCTAGAATTGTTCAGAAATGCATTAGATCCTTTCTACATAATGCTGCACTTTTTATTGTTCATTCATTCATTCATTTTCTGAACCTCTTAATCCTAATTAGGGTCGCAGGGAGGCTGGCTCCCATCTCAGCCGACTCCGGGCGAGGGCAGAGTACACCCTGGACAGCTCGCTGGGCCATTAAAAACTTTCAGTGTTATCAGGCTTTTTTTTGTTGTTATTGTTTTTTTGGGTTTTTTTGGAGGGGGACTGTGGACATATTTCGATGTTAGCATATATGTGCTCATTACTGATGTGTATCTGTGTGCTTCTTAGAACCTAATATTTGGCTTTTGTCTATGAGAACTAAGTGCTCTGGGTACAGAAAATAAAAAAAAAACTGTGTCTGTGTCTCCCTGTGATTCAGAACTCACAAACACTGGTTCCCTGCAGCGTATGTTTTCTCATTGTTTTAAGTAAACCCAAAGCTGATTCCAGATTAGCCACTATGAGGTTTGATGATATATATGATTTCCTGTTGTGAATTAGATTTATAGTGTCTAATTTATTACACCAAAGCAACAACATGGCAGCTCGTCAGTAATCTCCAGCAGTGTTGTATGTGGGCATTATTTCACCTTAATCTGTTTGTGCTACTCATGTGGCATTCTAATAAAATCCAACATGTCTGACCTTTTCTTGTGATAAATGCATGGATCTATAATGTGTTTACAGCTTGTTGTATTCAGAATGTAGTTGTGTATGCATAATGAGTATTTAAAACTAAAATTTTTATTAAGACCTCAGGCGTAAATACAGTCTTGCATAGGGTGAAGTTTGATTAAAATAGAGGTGTGTCTTAATTAAACATGATTCTGACCTTGGACTTATCTGGTCATTTTTCTTGCATGACATCAGATTAATGCAGTATGATGTCCATCTCCACATTGTGAGAGTTTGTTGGGAAACAAATTCACCTGGATTTGCCTCATTCATTTTTTTTTCTTCTTTTAAGCATTATCTCTGCCATGGAGGTTGTTTTTGTCTGCAATGGTTTGTCAACAAACAAATGTTTGTTTAATTCAGCAGTTTTCACATATTTTCTGGCAGCAGTTGCAGCCACATCTCAAAATTTCTTCAGGAACTTTTCTACCTTGTTGGGCTGTGCCACACCTGTGTTATGGATGAGCACACACTTAAGACACCCACCTCTGGCAAAATAAACCACTTCTGCTAATGAATAAATGTGGTAATATCAAGACAATATTTTTATATTATGGGATATTATTATGGAATTTATATTATTATGCAAATCTGAAAAATAAGCAATTATAAAATGAGGTGACGTATGATATGGAGAATTATTCGATCGAGGAGGTGTTATCTGCTGGGGTGTTATCTGCTGAGGCTAAAAGCCCCTAAGAGATCTGAAATAATTCTCCATATCATACATAATTTAATAATTGTTTAATTATTCATTCAAAATATTTTCAAAGTAGACAGTCATTTACTATGCTAGCAGTGGGTGAGTTAACTGTGTGGTAAGGACTAATGAGGGTGTCCAGAGGAAAACGTATCATAGCCAGTTTCCTCTCTGAGGAGAGCTATTGGCACATGACATTCAATTAATCCATTGACAATGATGTAATTTGAGGACTGTTAGGGTTGACAGGCGGAAAAGGATCCACACGCAGACAGAAGAGGAGTAGAGCACAATATTTAATAGATAAGCAGACAATTCAAAATGGCAGGCAAACTCGTGGTCAAAAAGCAGGCAGTGGTCAGAGATATCCAAGAAGTCAAAACAGAGGCAGAGGTATCCAAAAAATCACAAAAAGTTAGCAAGAATGGTCAAGAAACAGGCAAGGTCAAAAACTACTAGACAGAGATATACAAACGCTGGAAAGGCACGGGGGAAAACTCTGGCACAATCTGGCCCAGCTTGTGGGGAAATGCAGGGCTTATATACACAGACAAGTGAGGCAGGCAACGACACAGGTGAGCCCAATAATGAGTCTATGGAAAGCCAAAGGGGACAAACAAAAGCACATAATACTAGAACACAAAGTTAACTAGCAGGAGTACTAACAGACGACTTGAAAAAAAAAGTTCAGGTGGAGGAATTAGGGATTCTCATGTGAGAAAAATAAACAACTTGGGGTCCTCAAGGGCCCCAAAAAAAAAACCTTTGAGAGACCCTTTATATGAGAATATATTAATGTAAAATTTGCCAGTTTGCTAAATGTTATTTACTGCAGTATAAAATAAAATTATATCATTATAATCATTCATCATCCACATTGTTGCTAATGAATTAAAATGAAACAAAGGGACAAATATTAATTTGTGTTATGTTCTTTCCTTAGCAAATGAAAACCAGTGAATTTAGGATTATAGCCATTGTAATTTAGATCAGCAGACAAGGCAGTCTGTGATTGCATATTGATTTTGGATTTGTCTATTTTCACTTGGACAAATTGAATTATTAAATGAGCCTAGTAGTTGTTGACAGGGAGGCACACATGAGTACTGTTGGGATGATAAAAGAATGCCTGCTGTACAAGTTGCTCTTTAAGAACACCTTGAAGCGACTTATCTGGCATGAAGGTACACTGGAATAGAGCCAATGAGATCTGATTATAATGGACAGCACTAGGCCAGTGGGATCCTTCATTTAATTATATTCGCTATGCAAGTTCTATTTTTATACAACTTCCTGTCTAAGTATCCCCTCCTGTAACTATATATGAGAAAAATGTCTGAACCGGTGCTTGATACTTGGCCTGCATGGATATACAGGAGCCCTTACTGACTTGTCCTGCAGAGACAGGCAAGTGAAGGTGATTCTGATTATGGTTATGGGAGGACACCTCATGCTTTATTGATGCATAATAAATATCCCTCTGAAATATTTTGCTTGTGCTGGCAACTGCTTAAAAGTTTATTGGAATACATAATCTGTGTGCAAAGAAGAATTATAAATAGCTCAAGCACAGTGACAAACAAATATTAGAGCATTCTACTACTTTAATGCAAAGGTACATTATGGAATGAGGAGCATTATGAAAGTATGAAGGCACAGAGAATAATTCGGGTACAGTGCAATATAGAGGTTATTTCACCAGCTTGGATATATTCCTGAGTGCTTGACTTTTTATTAGACACTTATGTTGAATTATTAATGCTATATTCTTGAGAGTAGGTGATCAAAGTGGCAAGAGTTTTTTCCTCCCCGAATGTGGAAAAACTTAATGTTCTTTGTGAGAAAGGATAGAAAAATAAACAAGCCTTGGCTTCTGAGTGGCACAACAGATAAGTGCTTCCGACATCATCAGGATATCAAGTTAGAATCCCAGTGATCCCACAGCCATCTGTGACCAGGAGCCAAAACAGAATAACTAGGCAGTTGTGGGTGTCTGGGAGTTCATGTACGCAAAAGAGGGTTATGCTGCCCTGTGATGCAATAGTTTGATTTTGACCAAGTTACTAAGGACATAAGAGTGTGCCATTACTTTTTAATCAAACCCCCAACTCCTGTTGCCAGTTCTACTTTGCTGTTGCTTTGCAACAATGGAAATGATTTAGAGAGGTGCAGTTGCCTCCTTTAAACTTAGCTGAACAGCAGGTCAAGGGGTTTGGTGAGGGTGTTGATGGTACTCTCATGTCATGCCCACTGTTGCTCATCTGCTTGCATGTGAACAATAGACAGATGCATCCTCCTCATCTGTATACTCATAATTAGTGGCAAACAGCTGTTGCCAGTGGCTTTCTTGACCTCCCCTTTTCGATACACAAGCGTTCTGTTGCAGACCACTGGGTTGTTCGCATCCATGTTTGTGGTTTTCTTGTATGCAAATAAATAAGGGTGTGGTGATTCAATTTTCATGGCAAAGAATAGTGGGTCAGTCCCTTGGGCCATTTTTTATACAAGTGAGGCATAAATTCCATATTCCAATGTGCTCTTTGTTCTCTCAGCACCACTGTCGTTTTGTGGATGTGTGTTCAAAGCAAATCAGCTTGCAGCTTTCCAGCTAAGCCTCACAGTTCTGCAGTGCAAAATTATTATCACAGTGTGTTTTAGCAAGATGAGTAAATAATCAGTGTGGCTTTTCAACAAGACAGTTTTGCTAGAATTTGTGAAAATAAATCTGTTTACACGATAAATATTAATTCATCAGCATGTGCTATCTTTGAGGGGTTTTTTTTTTCTTTTTCAGCTAAAAAAATAATCTAAAGTCAATTCCTATATTTAGAACATCATATCAACAGACAATAGACCCTGGTTAGGGGGCTGAGTCAGTGTAAACAAGAACAAAGAATTTGAGAAGCAGCTGTGGCTAGTAGAGTGGCTGATTCCATATTCTGTTTGGTGTATCATTTGGATTGGAGAGTTTTGTGTTTTTTAAATTCAGCATGTAAGTTTGTCTGCTTCTAAACCAAGTGTAAATTAGCATTACCCAGTAGTGTGGGGCAGTATGCTCACATGTAACAGAGAAACTCAATACATTTGAGTTGTGTGGATGCAATTAAAGTGTGCCAATTTTGTGCCACACTTTAATTCCGTACTACTCTATGATATTTTCATTTACCCAATAAGTAAAAAAAGCAATTTTAATGCCTTTCATGCCTTTTACTTGCTCTGACACACTTCAATTATTTAATATGAGTTACACTTATTAACACATCTTACTCTTTACTGTCACTTTTTAACACATGTGACTGGCCAAGCTTTTTGATGCGCCCATCATGTAATGCTGGCTTAATAAACCACACTTAGCTTTTCATGCAAACTGCATGTAGTCAGCAATCCCAGACCTAATTAATATGATGAGCAATGATCTTGCTCACCTGCACCATAATTTCACATATATAGTGAGCACATTTTACAGGTGCATGTGCTTAATGTGGGCATGCTGTCAGGTACACATAAACTTTCACAAGTATATTCTATTTCTACCTTTAATTAGCTTGCAGTGGTATGATTTGATCATGACTGTGATGTATGTGATGTCCCCATCACACATTATAAACAGAATGTGGTAATTGAGCACACTTCAACAAAATGACAGCAGTGCTGAGAAAACAAAGAGCATTGGAATATGGATGTTTATGCCTCATTTGTATAAAAAATTACTTCATTTCATTTAAAAGTGACTGCCCATTATTCTTAAGTTGAGCTTAATATGTTCTTCCCATCCAAGTGGGCTTGAATTCCCTTTTTGAATCGCCTCTAATTGGTAGCTCATTGATTTTTCTGTTTATCCATCTTGGCACACAGAGAATGAATGCAGTAGATGATCTTATCCATAACTTGAAAATTACTTGGCTAACTGGAGATTATATTATCCAACATTTCATAATACTCAAACAAACCTCTGAAAGGCTCTGAATGATCATTAGATATGTTGCCAGAACAAAGCAATATGGTGTGATCAGTGGAATAAAGATCTGGCTAGGTCATATTCAGATTACCTCAAAGTCTCTATCGGATTCAGAGTTTTATCTTCTGCTTTGTGAGAAGCTCTCTGGAGAACCCACAGTTATTACTCTATTCAGAACTCCAAATGAGACTGCACCTGTAAGTACATCTGTGTTTCCAGGTGGCAGTTGAAATCCTATGGCCTATTATTCCCACATTAACTCTTCATAATGCCTTTTAAGATAAACTACCGAAAGTCTTGAAACGCTTTTTTTTTTAGCATGTTTTTTCTGAATGATCAGTGGATACGTGTGCAGAACAAGGCCGTGTGACTTACCTCAAAATCCCAAAGGGATTCACAGTTTTATCTTCTGCTTTTGCGAGAAGCTCTCTGGCAGGACTGCAGTTATTACTCTGTTCAAAAGTTCAAACAAGACTGGACCTGTATGTATCCTTTAACAGTGGTAGCTGAAATCCTATGGTTATTTCCACACATTAACTCAATATAGAACAATTCTTTGATGGCCACATTTTCATCTGTGATCACAGGTTTCTCAGTGTTTGACTGACTAACGTAGTGTGTTTCCATCCTGATATGATCAATGCAGAATATCAGGTCAATTAGTGATTTTGTTACTGTAGTGAGATTGAGAATATTTCTCACTGATTCTGTGTAGTGTAATTTTTTTTTAAATGAAGAAAAAAAAAAAAACTCCACAAAGAGTCAAAAATACAGAGACAGTGCATGTAATATTTTGGGGTTTATTTATTTATTTGCTGTTTCTTTTATTTCTTTCTTTTTCAACTTTTACATATTTTGTTATGTATTACCAGTGCAATGCTCTAAAGCAATCAGTCAGTATAACCTTGCATTATAATGTGCAGTCAGTAAAGATGGTGTGATCTTTTATTAAACAGGAGTTTTGTTTCTCTGGCACACAAGGTGCAAGGAGCAGGTGTAAGATCTCATTATACCCTACTTTGCCATATGGCATGATATTTGCATAGTTCCCCTTGGAATTGGAAATCTTACAAATGGTGTGTTTGTTCACATACCACAAACAAAATTGAGTTGGACACTTGCAAGGTGCTCACTGGGGAGGCAGGTTTAACCTTCAGACCTAGTGGCAAAAGGCCCTGACAATGAACAGCTAATGTTTTGAGATTTCTGAATAATTCATAAAAGCCTGTACGTATTATGCTTTGAACTGAATAAATAAATACACTGAGAGTTTAAAGGCTTAATGCAATCACTGCGGAGTTACAAATAACCACCGAAGAAGACACTGCACAATGTTAGTGCTCCTAAGGTTAAATTTTTTGCAAAAAGTTCAGCAAAACAATGTCACACGAGGATGAAACCTTGAGAGGAACCAGACTCAAAAGGGAAACCCATCTTTATTTGGGTGAAACCAGATAAAAATACAAACCGTGTAAGAGAAACTTCACTACAGTCCAACATGAAGTTGGTTATACCAATTAGCAAAAGAGTTTATTTCACCAGCAGTGATAAGTGGTCTTTACAGTCTCCGAGTGCACATCTGGGTCCATATGGATCACCAGCAGCAGGAGCGAGAAGCGTCCAAGATGAGAACTTCAACCAGCAGCAACACACCAGGTTGGACCACAGCACTCAGAAAGCAGAAGGACCAGGATCACTGGCATCCCAGAAGCATCATGTGTACCTCAGCAAAAACACAGAGAGAGAGAGAGAGAGAGAGAGAGAGAGAGAGAGAGAGAGAGAGAGAGAGAACTGTTAGGTATGCTCATAACAGTGTAATGGTAAAAGAAGAATTTATTAGTGCTGAGTGCAAACAGGGACTCCGGCATGACTGACTATGGCAGACATGAGGGCACCTTGTGACATTAGGCAATCACCCACTCCACCCCTGATTTACACTCACATTCATACCCAAGTCTAACTGAGAATATCCTGTTAACCTAATCTCCATGTCTTTGAACTGTGGAAGGAAACAGGAGCATCCAGATGAAACACATGCAAGCATATGGAAAACCCCACACAGAAACGCCTTTGCCGGGCATGGGGCTCGAACCCAGGACTTTCTTGCTGTAAGACGCTAACCACTATGTCACAATGCAGCTCTTTAAATAAATTAATTAAGAACTTTATTTGAAATTAGTCTTACAATCATATTAAAAGAAACAGAATTTTTACTGTATGTTCTCAAATTTAAGTATCAGCTCTGAATTGATTCAGCTCTGCTACAGCAGAGTTCAAGAACACAATGGTGGATTCCCAGTTTGCTGGATGCTTGCTTATTTGTCATCGTCCCATTATTCTACACTTACCTTAAAAACTGTAAGTAGTGAATCTGTGTGCCTCTAGAAGCTACTTTGCTACCTTGTAGGGCAGAGAGCAATATACTTTTTTTTTTCTTGGTCCATCAGAATCACCATAAATCCCACAAAGTCCTTCTGAAGCCCACACAGTGAATTGAAATAAAACATCAAAGCATTTTTTTTCTATGGTGTATGAATAGTGTATGCAAAATGCATTTATAGTGGTGTGTGAAAATTTGTGCTCCGTTATATTTCTTTAATAAATAGGACTTAAAACATCATCAGATTTTCACACAAGCCCTGAAAGTTGATAAGAAAGCACCCAATTAAATAAACAAGATAATTATTTATTACATACAATGTATTTATGGAGGAAAACCATCCATTGTTACATTGTGCATATGTATATAAGCAGATAAATTTGAAGCATTCTTGAGATATCACATTTACAAAATTGGCTCAGGTAGACAGATGTATGGATATACAAATGTACAGGTGAACGGATAGACAAATGACCCAAAAATATAATGCCTCTGGCACTTGATGGTGTGAAAGCATAAAAAGACTTTTACCTTCTCAGGACCACTGGCTTGTCTTAATGTGTTGTCTGCGCAGCAGCAAATTATTACACTTGTCCTGTGTTCATTACTAAGTGCAATGCTTTTCCTGAAGCATATTTGATACCACATTTGAATAGGTCA
Source organism: Tandanus tandanus (assembly GCA_039654325.1). Classification (NCBI taxonomy): domain Eukaryota; kingdom Metazoa; phylum Chordata; class Actinopteri; order Siluriformes; family Plotosidae; genus Tandanus; species Tandanus tandanus. The sequence continues at coordinate 22,626,811 of JBCNYH010000013.1, forward strand.
ATTAATCCAATCATGTTGCTTGTTATACCTGAAAGCAATTCCTTTTTATTAACTGTAGGGTTTTTACTTTTCTTTTTCTTTTTTCTTATTTTTCCTTTTTTCACACTTTGGCTGGCATCATCCCACTACTCTTTACTCTCCAAATGAAGATGATACCTATAAAGATTAAGGAGTTAATGACAACTTCTGACTGAAGCTGTTATTTTCTAATTATTTGTGAGAGTAAGAGGGTGAAATGTTTCATTCTGTTCGGGTGGATTCATTTAAAAATAGCACTTACAATGCGAGGGAGTCAGAAAGGACAAGGGGAGAAAGGTGAGACAGAAATGCTGCTTATTTTCATTCATTTATTCATTTTCTGAACCTGAATTATTCCTAATTAGGGTCACGGAGGCTGGTCCCATCTCAGCCGACTCTGGGCGAGGGCAGAGTACACTCTGGACACCTCGCCAGGCCATCACAGGGCAAATGCTGCTTATTAGTTAATTAATTTGTAATAGATGTGCTCTAAGGTGAACAAGCTTTACAAAAACGTTTATATAAAACACATATACATGAACAAAAATTAATTAATTAATTCATTCATTCATGCATTTGCCAAACCGGTTAATCGTACCATGGTGGCAGGGAAGGTAGAGCCTATCTTAGCCAGCTCTGTGTGAAGGTGGGGTCCATCCTGAACAACTCACACACACACACACAAACCATGCACGTACACACTCTCACCTAGGGGCAATTTGGAACAGGCAATTAGCCTCATGTCTTTGTATGTGGGAGGAAAGGGGAGTACCCAGAAGAAAGCCAATCAAACACGGGAAGAACATCCACATGCCAAACTCCACACAAAAATGCGCTCACCGGGCATGAGTCTTGAACCCAGGACCTTCTCTATTCTGTGCTAACCACTATGCCACTGTTTCACAGCCATAAGAAGCTATTAAAGACAATTTTAAACTTAAAGGTTGAGAAATAAAACTATGTGACACATGGTCCCTGAAATATTTCTGTCCAAGTGTTATCCATGTTGCCTAGGAAATATGTAAAAGTTTTTTTGCAAGCCATTTTTGTCACTATACTTAGATATATTAAACATACAGGCAAGCAGAAGGGTGGCATGATGGTGTAGTGTTTAGCACTTCTGCCTCACAACAAGGAGGTCCTGGGTTCAAGTCTTGTGCTCGGCAAGGCTGTGTGAAGTTTGTGTGTTCTCCTTGTGCTTGCATGTGTTTTCTCTGAGTGCTCCAGTTTCCTCACACAATCCAAAGACATGTACATTAGGCTAACTGGCTGTCAGCTGGAATGGGCTCTAGTCTCCCAATAACCCTAATGAAGAATAAAGCGGTTCACAAAACGTTATGACATGACAAGCAGTGAGTTATTAAAATAAACAAATAAATAATCTATGATCTAATCTAGGGGCAGTCTAGGGGCAATCTAGGGGCAGAACCATTGCTGTTGTTCCTAAAGAGTAGACTGCATTGCCGTCAGCGTGTTTCTGCTGTGCGATGTCCTGGCAAGCTGTACAAGATGTACTCTGCCCTTGCCAAACGTTGGCTGAGATGGGTGCCAGCCTCCCCATGACCCTAATCAGGATAAAGCAGTTCAGAAAATGAATGAATGGATGAATGAATAATCTAATCTATGGCACTGTGAGATTAAAACGTGAGAAAAAATATTGAGTTCCAGATTAATAACCAAGCATGAATAAATCAGTTTACAAGATGTTAAACAGCACATTGGGCCACATGAGGAAACTTGATGTGCAGATGCAATAGTTTGTAACACTTAGTTTACAGAGACTATAGTTCATCACTCCAGGAACTATCAGCTATGCACTCTGTGTAAAGCGCAAATTGTATTTTGAAAAACTGCTGTGGAGTGCTGGAAATGGTCAACCAGTGAGTTATCAAAAATGCAAGCATGTGAGTAAGGAGAAATTGCAAATTCATGAATGAAGATAATGTGATAGCAAATGAAATTTCTGTTAAATAGAGACATTTCTACGAAGACCGAGTATTGAGGACATTAATGAAACAAATATGCCATTTGGTTGCAAATTGGGTATGAAAAATTAGCTACGTACAGAATAAAAAACCTATTTTATAAATTATGTTCAATTATGCTAAATTATGCTCTTAGTGCATTTTGTTTGTATAAATATTAATGCCAAAATCACACTGACTATAATATAAAAGCAGTTAGTGAATTTCTGAAGCCTGTATATTTTCAAACAGGCAAATATTTGATATGTATCTAATCTAATAATTCTGTTAAGGAAGAAAATAACATGACTGTGTCAAAGAAATAAATCCAAAATATCATCTTCAATCTTCAATTAATATCATGGGGAAACAGGCAGGAGACTGGCACATCTTCTTCCCACAGGGCAAGAAGTAATGAAGTAAATCTACCAGTGACCATCATCAGTGTTCTGTTCTTGCCATCTTGTTCTTTATCAAGATTCCTTCTGGTGTTTTTGGCTCCTTTAGTGATATAACTGAAACCAAAGTCTGTGGTTTCTCAGATTACAGTTGAGACATCATAAGATTTTAATTACATTATATTACACTACATAAATAATACATCAACATTCATAATTAACACCCTTCAGTTTGTGTTTTGCACATCTTTTATCAAACTTGTGTTAAATAAAAGAAAACAAAATGATTGCCAAACAAAGTTAGAATTTTTCTTTCAATTAGAATTTACCTTGATACAAGCTGTACTGGGTTCTAGAAGCGAGGAGCAATTGGTAAAAGCTATAATAGGGTAGAAATTAGAAGATATTTTGGACAAATAGTTATGCTTGACACTCAACAGTACACCAAAATATATAAGGTAAGGTAATAATTTGTAATTTAATACAAAAGCACCGTCTTGCGTACTGTCTTATTAATACCTTTATGTCCAAATGGGCAATAGAGAAACTTGGTGAAAGAAGAATTGTCAATTTCCCTCTGTGATTAATAAAGTATCTATCTATATATGTATCTATCTTCAGTGGTGTGAAAAAGTGTTTGCCCCTTCCTGATTTCTTTTTCTTTTTGCATTTTTGTCACACTTAAATGTTTCAGATCATCAAACAAATTTAAATATTAATCAAAGATAACACAAGTAAACACAAAATGCAGTTTTTAAATGAAGGTTTTTATTATTAAGGGAGAAAAAAATTCCAAACCTATATGGCCCTGTGTGAAAAAGTGATTGCCCCCTAAACCTAATAACTGGCTGGGCAACCCTTAGCAGCAACAACTGCAATCAAGCATTTGCGATAACTTGCAATTAGTCTTTTACAGCGCTGTAGAGGAATTTTGGCCCATTCATCTTTGCAGAATTGTTGTAATTCAGCCACATTGAAGGGTTTTTGAGCATGAACAGCCTTTTAAAGTTCATGCCATAGCACAGGACTTTGACTAGGCCACTCCAAAATCTTTATTTTGTTTTTCTTCAGCCATTCAGAGGTGGACTTGCTGGTGTGTTTTGGATCATTGTCCTGCTGCAGAACCCAAGTTCGTTTCAGCTTGAGGTCACGAACAGATGGCTTGTCATTCTCCTTCAGGATGTTTTGGTAGACAGCAGAATTCATGGTTCCATTTATCACAGCAAGTCTTCCAGGTCCTTTTACCCAGTCTAAGGTAAAAGGCCCAGGGTAATTTTGGTCGGCCGGCCACTCCTGGAAAGGTCCACCACCGTTCCATGTTTTCGCCATTTGTGGATAATGGCTTTCACTGTGGTTCGCTGGAGTCCCAAAGCTTTAGAAATGGCTTTATAACCTTTTCCAGACTGATAGATCTCAATTACTTTCTTTCTCATTTCTTCCTGAATTACTTTGGATTTCAGCATGATGTCTAGCTTTTGAGGATCTTTTGATCTACTTTGTCAGGCAGGTCCTATTTAAGTGATTTCTTGATTCAGAACAGCTGTGGCAGTAATCAGGCCTGGGTGTGGCTAGAGAAATTGAACTCAGGAACATCACATTTTGTGTTTACTTGTGTTGTCTTTGACTAATATTTATATTTGTTTGATGATCTGAAACTTTTAAGTGTTAAAAACATGCAAAAAAAAATAAGAAATCAGGAACGGGGCAAACACTTTTTCCACACCACTGTATAGAAGAAAACATATGCAGAATATAGGTAATTCTGTGGACCATGGGAATCCTGTGGGATTCACACAGGATGGCCGTCAATTTCATTATTCATTATGTGACTGGGAAGGGACAATAGAATAAACAGTAGCAGACAGAAAATGAATCATAATAGGAATAGGTCAGTTTTTACATTTTTAAATAAATGTACTTTCTTATATGAATAAACACTGTTTTTTTTTTTACTTTGAACATGGGAATGGGATGCAATAAGATATTAGTAATTCTTTTGGGCATTGGAAACAACAGATTTTTTTATTGTTCTGTCATTGGGTTCTTAATAGATGAAAATATGTTTGAGGGAGTTGGATGTTAACAGGTGTTAAAATCCACTCCCACTCACCCTCTAATGCAGACATTAGGGGGTGGTGAAGGCATGCCATCCCACACCAGGATCATATGTTCCCTATGGTGGAATGGTCATTAACCGCTCGTCATTGCTCCAATCCAAAAAATCCAACTCATGACCACCATGTCACTTCAATCCATCCTTGCTACCGGCAACTCCATTTATTCCCTGATGGAAAGTGATGACAAACCAATTGGGGACACAGGGGTGTACAAGTGTGGTACATGATCACACAACATCACGTAGATAGGCAATCTGGAGTGATAAAAGGGCCTGATCCCCAGATGCATTGTGTCCTCCATGATCTCCTTCAGGCACCACTGAGTCCTGACTCACCCACTTTTAAGCACATATCAAACTAAAACTCAACAAAAACCATGGCTCTTGGGGGCATAATGCAGAATGCATTTCTAAAACAATAATTTTTCTCAGTGTTTGAAAAAAGATTTTCTGCTTAATGGGATTTTGGATTTTAGATTTTTATATATTTTACAGTTTCACATACTACATAAGGAATAAAATACTCATTCACTGAAGGCAATCACTGGATCACTAGTCCTTATCACTGAAAAGTCCACAAGTTTGAGAGTCAATGGGACTATTTAGCAACATCCACCAAGCTTGAGGCAAAAATAGTTTAAGTATATACTACACAGGAACTTAAGAAAAGCAGTCTGCTGTTGTGTGTTTAAAAAACTTCATTCTAAGTGGATAATGCTTGAATGGAAATGGCAGACAAAAATTCATGGGTTGTAATGGTCAATGATGCTGCAATCGCAGAAATTCAAAATCACTTGCGGAATGTAGGAAAAAAGATTTTGCCATTTGGTTCTGAAAGCATATTCATGTTGTGAATTAATTATTTAAGTAACTTATACCTCTAAGTTTTTTGTTAGCTATTAAACATCAATGAGTTGCTCTGCTTTGTTTGGACTGTTAAATCTTGACGTTTTCATGCACATGGACCTCATCTCCACCTCATCACAGTGCTGCTGTTGTTTGTTTTGTTTTGCTTAAGTTATTGTGTAGTATATATCAAAACAAATATTCACCTGTTGCACTGCCAATCTGATCAATGGGGTTCAGGTCAGGGCTCTGTGCATGCCATTAGAGTCCTTCCAATTTAATCTTGCTATACCATAGCTACATCCAGAACATGTTCTATTAATAATCATGAACATCCTGCACATAATTACAAAAGAGTCTGAAATGTGCCAACAGCTATCTGCCTTCATCTTCTATTGAGTATTCTATGGAAAAAATAAATAAACATAT
>JBCNYH010000013.1:22673355-22683394 GCA_039654325.1 Tandanus tandanus
TGTGTGTGTGTGTGTGTGTGTGTGTGTGTGTGTGTGTGTGTGTGTGTGTGTGTGTGTGTGTGTGTGTGTGAGGGGATCCACACCTTTCAGTCCTTTGACTAACACTGTGTCACTTGAGTTATATAAAAGTTCAACAGCAGGGTTGGTTAATATGAAGTTGGTCATGGTTTTATAAAGGTTTCTATTACCTTCAGCCATTGAGAGATAGGATTTAGTAACTAGCCAATGTAGTTAGGGAGATGCATTTCTTTAGCCATGGCATGAAACTTTATGATCTTTTAAAGCTGGTAATGGAGGTTTGTTGAGAACAGTGTCTTCCTCCACTGCTTTATGAAGTTTTTAGGCTCAAAGGAAGGACCCTTTGGGTTAGATACAGCTTGAACCAAACTTTTTGTACCTTCTTGAGGCCTCTGTATAAACACAGAATCTATAAGATGAAGAGGGAAGGGTTTACATGCAGTTTTCCAAAGTGAGATTTCATGAATGATATTAACCAAATGTCTAAGAATGAAGAGGTTTGATAATAATATTTGTGCATGGCTGGAATGTTCCTACAATTATAAAATGTTATAGGAAACCTTGGTGTTGGGTTTTTTTTGGCAAAAGGACCATGAGAATGTAGGGGTTGATCATTTCCTTCCGGTGAAAATAAATATTTCTTTGAGGTGTTTATCTCTGAATAAAATTATTACAATAAAGATTTCATGTTACTAATTTTTCTGTGTGAAATGAATCAAACCAAACTTTTTTCTGCTTTTTTTATTTATTTATTTGTTTGTTTGTTTTTTTAGTAATGTTTACATGAGGTGCCAATTATCACTGAGGTCGTTGCATCAAGATTAATTAAACTTCCACATACTGCTTGTCCATGGAAATTTATGAAGGTACCTAATTCACCTCATCTTTATATGACTGAAAACTCAGGACATTATTTCTGTAAAAATCCTGTGAATATGCCTGAAATTCCTGTGAAATTACCCACAGTATACATGTTAAATGGTGGAACATTGAGACTGAATGAAAGATGTTGATTTGTGGTTTGTTTTAATTCAGCAACTGGCACAGATCAAAAAGAGTTTGCTTGTCAATCTGAAATCATTCAGTGTACTGCTGATCTATGAATAATTGATATCACATCCATTGAAGGTCCAAATTACTCATGTTCATACTTCTTTTCATTGTAAAGTAGAGCAGTGCATTAATGTCTGGATACATTTTGAAAGGGAAGGAAATTGTAAAAAAGATGTTAGATGATAGATCAACAATAGATGGTCAGATAATTTCATGGCTACATGGTAAACTTATCTTTGTGTAAAGTCTAAACTCTAAAGTATATTAACATTTTTGTAATTTTATTTCTTTTCAATTCCATAATCCATTCTATGCACCACCTCTTAGAAGCTGCAATGGTCAACAGCAGCCATCCATGTTATCTGAAGATTACTGCGGCTAACATCGCCAATTTTGCTTATTATTGTTATTAATTACTAATAAGCTAGAGGCGATAGAACTTTTATTCCTAACGTACATTATTAGTTAACTTAATATTGATATCCTCAGGAATGATGACATTAGAAAAAGATGATTAAAAACAGAGAAGCTGACGTTATTTATTTATATGGGGCAGTGGTTGCTCAGTGGTTAAGGCTTTGGGTTAGTGATCCGAATGTCAGGGTTAGTGATCCGAATGTCAAGCCCCAGTACCCCCAAACTGCCACTGTTGGGCCCTTGAGCAAGGTCTTACCCTCAGTTGCTTAGTTGTACAAAAGTGTAATTCGCCCTGGATAAGGGTGTCTGCCACATGCTGTAAATGTGAAATGCAACAATTGTAAACCTGAGGTGAGGTAATTAATAACTGAAGGGGTTAGAGCAAAAAGGAGGTAAAGTCATGGTCATTCATTTCAGAATTAGTGACTGTGACAAACCATGAGTTTTCGTCTGCCATATTGATTCAAGCACTATCCCATATTTGTGACACGAATAATGTCTGTTAGAATAGGGAAATAGTATATATAAAATTAAATTATCATTATTTTTTCCTTTTACGTCAGTGCTTTTCGGTGTTGCTTGGTATTAATCAAAACAGAACAAACAAAATCAAACACACAATCTGTTAAATCTGTGCCCACTGTAGCCCCAAATTCTTGGCTCTTCATATCTGAGACAAGTGGAACCCAATGTAACCTTCTGTTATAGCGCTCAAGGTTTGATCCTTCAAGGTTCTGATGTGCCTCAAGGTACACATGCTGTATATTCTGGGTTGTAAAGCACCACTTCAAGTTTGAGTTACCATAACCTTCCAGTCATGTTAAACAAGGCTGGCCATTTTGGCTGACCTTTCTTATCAGCAAAGAATTTCCTCCCACAGAACTGGTAAACCCTAGACCCTACAGAGTGTAAAGTCTTATGAGATCAGCAGTTTTAGTCTTACCAGCCAATCTGACACCAACATCTATGCCATGGTGAAGCCCTTCTGGATTTTATGCATTCCATTGGCTGTTGAATCATTTCATGAATGAATACAGGTGTACATGTTGCTTTTAAGGTGGCAAGTGAATGAAAATTAATTGGTATTATAATGAACCTGGTGTCATATTTAGACAATAATATATACCTTAAATTTTTTTATATTCATTTTATATTTTGCAAAGACATATGTTTCAACATAGTTTACACACCACGAGACACATGTGAACAGGTCCACAATGTAATAAACCCAACTCCATTAGCCATGCTTGCTGAAGTTTCAAAGTATGTAAGTTACATTTGCATGATGCATTCTGTTCTATTCTCTTGTCTTGGCTTTATTGAAGTATTCGGATTGGCATCTTAAGCCATTCTTTGGCTTTTCTTGTTGCTATGGTGACAGTGCGTGCACCACCACTGAGTTGTGCAGTTCATAACACAGAGAATTTGCTTTTCTCTCACCCTTTCACATTTCCCTGTCCTCCTAGACTTTTCTCACACGCCCATTTCTTGTTCTATAAGTATGCATGGGAAAACAGAGGAGAATTGGCTGCTGTTCAAAAGGCGATATGGCCAAGCATGGCAGAACTGTTTGCCAATTCTCACACTGATGCTCCCATGCACACGTTCCGGTTACATGGTCAGTTGCAGGGCCAATTCTTTCATTATAGAATACTGATTCACAGACAAAATTATTATAAGCTCAAAACCAACTTGGCTGCTATAACTAGTTTTTCCCCTCATTTGCTTTAATAATATAATAATATGCAATCGATTTAAATAATATAATATAATATGCAATCAAAGAGCAAAAGCAAGACACGTGCAGACTTGCACAGAGCTGAGAATATAGCTTTCTACAACCTAAATTGTCATGAAAGTTGAAAGGGTTCACAATTATACAGTACTTCAAAACTCTTTTATTTTGGTGTTTGGTTGAAATTCTTTTTTTTTTACCCTGCTTGTCATTTCAAACACCAGATGACTGCTCAGACCACACAATATTTTTGTAATCCATATTTGATACAATGTCAGATTATGAAAGCATAGTGCCACACATATTTGTCATGTCTTGGTCTGGAAACTGGCAACATTATGAGTTTGACCCTGATCACTTATTATTTGTGTCCTTGCATGTTCCCGAGGAGTAACAAGTAACTGTCAAATATGGCTCCAAAATTGTCAGTGAACGCAAAGGAGGAGGAGTCACATTAGGGGAGAATATACAAAATATTCTGGGTGTGATAGAGATTCCCAGATTCCACATAGATGTCCTTCAAAAATGACTCACTTTATAGGGAAAGTTTGGGTATGCACACAAAGGAGTGGGCATGTTCTCAGGGATTTCCCTTCTTTTGAGCCTTTAAATAAATATAAATATATTAAAGCATATTTTTAGTAATACATCACTAAGCCAAAATGAATAGCCGTAAGTGCAATTGGGCTAAACCACATGTTTTGTTACCTGCATCCTTGAATTACTATAAGAGCCATTTTCTACCATGTCTCATTCTTCACTAATGAGCACCAGTATCAGACTATGCAAAAGCAAAGCAATCAGGAAAAACATTTTGCTCCATTACTCAAAACTATGTAAAGAGATTTAGCCCACTTATGCTTGATGCCATTGTAAAAATGCTAGCTGTGCTTCAACAAGACTGAGAATGAGATATCTTGCCTCTATTTTTGTCCTAATTTAAACGAGAGTCATTGGCCCTCCAAGGGTAGACTGGTGCACATTTGGCTTTCTTCAAGCTATATTTCTATGTGGTAAAGCCTCATTTAAAAAAAAAAAAAAAAAAAAAAAAAAAAGGCTTGATTTAGGGTGTTATCTGGTGGTCAGAGTTACTTATTCTTTGTTGTTTTAGTGCAAGTGACAAAAAGAATGCTAAGATTCACTCGCATTGTAAAGTAATTTCTTCATAATGGTGAATGTGAAACTTCCCAGTGGACCATGTAAAGGTTAACCTTTGTGACTAAACTGCACATGCATGACTGGTGACCTAATTCCTTTAAGGGCTGTTTTCATTTCTGTTGTTCACATTTTGGTCTAATGCTGGAAATTTGACGGTCACAACAAAATCATGTGGAAAAATTATGCTAATTTGTGGAGTGTGTCCTGTTATTACATTTAACCTCTAATTTTTGTGGATCAACTGGTAGTTTCTGAAGCAATACTGCCTGCTGATTCAGTGTAACGCCATTCTTCAACATCATAGTAACTACTTCTGTCCGCTGGGTATGGAAAACCAGGTATTCGAAAATTTTACATTTGCCTCTGGGGACCTTGTGCACAGCCTGTGTACCTTAAACACTGTATTATGCAGACTCCATCCTGTTCCATCCAGTCAAGAGAAGAATGGAATTGCACTTGTATAACTAGTCCCTTTATAATTATACTAATAATTTATATTATATTTATATTTATTTGGTTGGCAGCCATGGCCTAATGGTTAGAGAAGTAGGTTTAGGACCTAAAGGTTGCTGGTTCAATTCCCGAACCAGCAGGAAAAATGTGTGGCGGTGGGGGAGTGAGTTGAACCTTCCCTTCCTCCACCTTCATGGCTGAAGTGCCCTTGAGCAAAGCACCTAACCCCCAACTGCTCTCCGGGCACCCAAATGTGTGGCAGCCCACTGCTCCGAGTGTGTGCTCAGTGTTTATGTGTGTGTGCTCATTTTGGATAGGTTAATACAGTGGTGATAATTTCCCTTGCGGGATTAATACAGTATATCAAAAATCAAATAATGTTTTAAAAATTACTGAACATGAAATGAATCAATTTTCAAGATGGCCCACCATCCAAAAATATAACTCATTTCAGTTGAAAACTTTAACACCATTAATCTGTATGCATATGGCTCTATAATTTTTCTCGCATGAACCCATTGTCAAGGTTTTTTTTGTTGTTGTTGTTGTTGTTTTTTTATTTCTCTTATTGTCTGCTTGACAAATACTTATTAAATCAAATTCCATGAAATCTTAAAGTAATTTGGCGGATAGTGTAGGAGGGTTTTGAACTCTGACGGGTCAGTGTAGGTTGTCTGGTTGTAGGGTAGGGTTGGAGGGTCTGGTTGTGTGTGCCCGATGTCTTGAAAAAAATTTATGACTATGTCAACAATTACACTGATTCATGAAGGGATTGATAATTGAAATGATGACTTTGAGTCAGTCCTTTTATTGTTCCTGAAGCTTTGAATACTGAATGAAACTGTTGAAAGCTTACTAGAACTAACAATGGAGAAGAGTTTTCTGAATAGTCATGCTTGCATGATTGTTAGGGTTATTCTTCAGTGAAAAAGTGCATAATTTATGCACATTGTTATAATGCCTGTTTGCTTTGGGGGAAAAAATTGTAAAGAACTTGATGAAGGTTGTAGTACATTTCAGAGGCTAAATTATGGTTCTCTATAGTGAGATATTATCAACATTTTTTGGAACTTTAACAACAAAGAAAACTGTAACATGATGCAAAGTAATTGATTTTACATTGCTGGGGCAATCAGTCAAAAATAAGTGTTAAAATATGGCTAATATGGCATTTCTGTGTGGAGTTTGCATGTTCTCCCCCTGCTTGTGTGGGTTTCCTCTGGGTGCTCTAGTTTCCACCCACAGCCCAAAGAGATGCATATATGGCTCACTGGAGTGTGATTGTGAAGGATTGTGTGTCTGTGTTAGCCCTGCAATGGTCTGGCAAGCTGGTTGAGGTGTACCCCATATTTGCCTGTAGTTGTCTTGTATTGGCTCCAGCCTTCCTGCAATCTTAATAAAGGATAAAGAGGTTTAGAAAATGAAATGCCTCCTGATTCTCACTAACCTAAGGGGTAGTGACAGTCAGCGGCACAACATGCTGTCTATCATACTGTCATGAGGAGCCAATAGCTTAGGACTGAAAGGTACATGGAGATGAGATTCACATACATTGTGCTGTAGCCAAGCAGTTTCCCTGACCATAACATGACCTACAAAAGAACTAACAAGAAGAAATCTAAAGGAGATCATTTAGATCTAGAGAGTGTTCCAGCATAGAGAGCAATGGCATGAGAGCATTCCAGCAAGAATAGAAAATGAAAACTCATTCTAGGTTACACTAATACACTAATAAACTATTTTGGCTGCACATTGACAGAGAGCAATCTAACCGATGCAGTGGTTTAGTAAAAAACTAAAAGTTGTGCCACCATTTACGTACATGAATTGCCTATCACAGCAATTAGCAAAAGCAAGTATTCATGCAATTATTTACATAACACAAAAGCATTAACTATTTATTGTACTAATTAATTTTCTGTGTAGCACTATGGCACAGTGGCTAGCATGTTTGCCTCACAGCAAGAAGGTGCTGGGTTCAATTCCCGGGCTCAGGGCATTTCTCTGTGGACTTTGTTCTCCTCGTGCTTGAGTGGGTTTCCTGCGGGTACTCCGGTTTCCTCCCACAGTCCAGAAACATGCACAGTAGGCTGATTGGTGGGTCCAAATTGCCCCTAGGTGTGACAGTGAGTGCAAATGGTGTATATAATTAGGATTAAATGGCTTAGAAATTGAATGAATGAATTAGTTAATTTATTTTCTTGCATATTTTCTTTCCTTTTCTTACATTATGTGAATGAGCTTTAACATGGCAACTAAAGTTAGGCCTGACTAGTTTAGCTTTCAACAGATGCTCAGCTGAGTCATTTCACTGTTTTGCTAGAACAACAAATTAATATTTTAAAAACTCAAAAAAATTGTTTAAACCTGCCTTCCACCGTTACACCACCTAATGCATGGGTTAGCCTTTTCTGGCCTATGGGTAATCATAAGCAAATTTCCTGGGCTTCTAGCCTTAAAGTGGCCCAGAGGAGTCGCAATCAAGGCCCAGAAGTGACAGTAGAAATGGTAATGGCCTTGGTTCACACAACCTAGTTTGGTTTTGTCTTGATAGTGGGATCGCAATTATTGTTAACCACATTTATAACATTTGAGCATTAGTTGTTAAATGTAAATACTGATCTTGGAGTACATAGATTTTGATGATGGTATATTTTCTGGCTGATTATTGTCGAATAATATACGATTAGAGTGGGAAATAAACTAAATAACAATAAATGTATTTTAAATTTTCAATTGATTTTAAGTATTATAAACTGATCATAGCAAATCGCTCTTTTGTATAGAAATATTATTGTCTTGTTCATCCAATAATGTTTAATGTAACCTTCACTTGAAATTGTTGGCAATGTATAATGAATAATAATAAATAAGTAAATATATATATATTATGTACTTACTTACTTATTTATTATTATTCATTATACATTGCCAACAATATCAAGTGAAGGTTATATTGTATATTATTGGATGAACAAGACAATAATATTTTTATACAAAAGAGAAATTTGCTATGATCAGTTTATAATACTTAAAATCAATTGAAATTTTAAAATACATTTATTGTTATTTAGTTTATTTCATGTTTTTGGCATGGTATTAAATAATAAATAGTTCACTGTATCTGCTTGTTGTTCCTACTAAATATTGACCAACTTATGTTTTCTGCTTTTTTGAGGACTCACTCATTCATTTGCCAAGCCACATAGTCCTGTTGGGGTCGTGGGGAGGCTAGAGCCTATCTCAGCCAACACTGGGTGAAGGTACACCCTGATCAGCTCGGCAGACCATCGCTGGGCCAACACACACACACACACACACACACACACACACACACAAAACCCACACTCACAATCACACCTAGGGACGATTTGGAACAGCCAGTTAACCTAATGTGCATGTCTTTGGACTGTGGGAGGAAACTGGAATACCCGGAGGAAACCCACACACGCACAGAGAGAATATACAAACTCCACATATAAACACCCTCACCGGGCACAGGGCTCGATCTTCTTGCCGTGAGGAGGGCATACTAAACACTGTGCTAACGTGCCACCTTTCTGGTGATGAATTCAGCACTTCTCATAATTCGTTTTCAGTCTGGCTCATCTAATACACAGACACTCAGCACGCATGCATACACAAAGCGTGTCCACTCTGGCCTTGTAGACTCTTACAGGAAGTAATTATTGAAATGTTCTTAATGTCACATTAAATTGAAATGCTAAAATTTTTGTGGCTGTTTCCCAGGTAACAATGGCAAATTAATGAATAGAATAGTCTAGAGGGTCATGAGTGCCATGCTTCTTTGTTCTTTGATCTACCTCTAAGCTGGTCCTAAAAAGCAATACACTGTGTGTTTTCTTTTACTCAATGGGGAAAGCACTGTAGGCAACCTTAAAGATCAGACAATAGCATAGCTTTTATTTTTGCTCAACAACATTAACTTTTTTATAATATGCTAATATTTGATGTGGTTATCATGAAATTAATTTGTTCTCTTTTTTCTGTCTCTTTTTTTTTCTTATAGGCATCAGAGTTAGGGATGCTTTCTGTCTACTACACTTACATCTTCACCTCACTGGTAAGAGTCTTTGACCTGTTGCTCTCTTATGCTGAATTAATGATGTGCAGTCCTGCTATAGTAGAGATGCCCTTTATGATATGCATACCTTTTTAACAAAGGCTTGCTGTTCCCCCTTGTGTGCTTTCTATTACTCAGTGAAAGCCGAGTGCAATCTGTGGTATTTAATTGCAGTTTTTCTGGCAATAAGACTTTCTTTGCTTTGTAATTGCTGCCAATGCATTTAATCTCTTGTTTGAGAAACTGAAATTATGAAATTCCCTATGGAAAGTAAACAGAATGTTAAATTGGTGGGGTGGTTTGTTTTTTTTGTTTTTTTGAGAAACATCCATTTCATTTACCTGCCTTTTATTTGCTGGGGTACATAACGTTCTATGCATAACCAAATTAAACAAATTCTCCTAGGCTTTGTATGAGCTCAGACTTTAAATGGCATCCATCTAGCACTGGCTATGAAACATAGTTCTGCAGTGCTCCACTTCTGTAGCGCTTTAAGGAGCTTAATTTCCAGTAATATTTATTTTCTGTTCCTGCATACCCTCTGGCTTTCCTGTTTTTACATCCTAAAGATTACAAAGCAATTCGTCCACTGCCAAACTTCTGTCTTAATTATGTCATTATTTCCTCTTAAAATGGCCTGTGAGATGTGAACAGTGGCAAGTATTTTGATAAAACAGACAGAGGTGGGTTTTTTATTTCAATGTGTGATAATGAGACACTCGTTATTAGCAATGATAACTAATCCCATTTACTCACATTGCAGCCATCATGCTGAAAGATTTGTCTCAGGATTCTGGGCCATGTGTATAAATGGGGAGTGCGCTCTACATTATTACTCTACATTAGAGCAGCAGAGTGTGTCTGCTGCCCATGGGCTTTTCTATTGTTCAGTGAGTGTCAAATGCTGTATTTAAGGGTACTAGCATTAAAGCTTTCTTCCCAGTGTGATACTTGTTTATGTGCCTTTGTACCATAGCTATAATGAGAATAACTCTTTAAAAAAAAAAAAAAAAAAAAAAAAAAAAAAAAAAAAAAAAAAACCCCCCCCTCTCCTCCCCCCCTTCCCCCCCCACCCCCCCCCCCACAAACCCCACACCACACCCCAAACCACCCCCCCAAAA
>JBCNYH010000013.1:22706285-22720703 GCA_039654325.1 Tandanus tandanus
ATATATAGGTTGTATATATTATATATGTATTGAGTCCAATTTTAAGGTCTGGCAGGCACAGTTCTAATGAGCAGGCAAACAGAACATCAAAGGACAGTCAGGAACGTACAGTGAGGCATGCATGAGCATGATCAAACATAACCAGGTAAAAACACAGGCTATGCAGAGATCAGAAATGAGTAAGCAGAACAGGTCATAAACAGGTCATAAACAGGAAATCCCCAGAAAGGCCATGCAAATACTGGAGTACTGGTAGCAAGGACACAATAACAATGCTTCTCAATGTGTATTCCCTTGGGTGTGTATATATAATCTATTATACACCGGGTAGTTTGCATGTACGCTGCTCACTGAGCTTCCTGGGGTGAGCTGTAGGTGCGTTGTAGGTTTTCCACATTAGAGACCCTGAAGTAACTTCTGTGCTGCAAATGAAGCTAAACAGAGAGATGGCGACAGCACCATAATGTTAAAAAAAAGACTTTACATTTATGATCCACATGTTTTTTATGCCACACTCCAAGCTGTGGTTTGTTCTTTATCTGACAATACTACAAAGTGTATTATTGTTGTGTAATTGAGAAATTATTTACATAAAGTACATTTCCAGGGTATTAGTTTGAAATATTCGATTGTGGTAATAAATAAAGTGTGTAATGAATGATGCACAGTAATATACTACAACACACACATAAGTCACACTAACGTGACTTGAAAGCTTGTATTAGGTGATGGTAAATGATTTATCTATATAAAATACAATCACTATTGAAACCAAGGAAAGCATAGTTACTTTGGAAATAACAGTACAGGATTATAGTGTGCTTACTCTGCCTTTCATGTGGGTTGTTAAAATGTCCTGTAAGTTTGTACTGTTTGACCTAACCATGGATGTTCTGCTTATGATTTCTGAAATCTGGTTGCATATTGATTGCTCTTTGTCAGCTTGATTGCAGTCTCCCTTCCTCTGAGACCTTAATTTAACCCTGGTGATGGTTTTGTTATATTTGATTACATCCCACAATGCCTTTTATAATCTTAAGAGCAAGCAAGACTGGATTGTACGTCCTGTAACTGTAGCATTATTGATAACAGGATAATTATAGTTTCATGTTCATACATGCTGCTTATATGATACAGTTACAATTTAATTACTTAATATGACTTGGGGTGGCACAGTGGTGTAGTGAATAGCACATCTGCCTCACAGCAAGAAGGTCCTGGGTTCGAGTCCCAGGCTCGGCAAGGGTGTTTCTGTGTGAAGTTTACATGTTCTCCCCATGCTTGCATTGGTTTCCTCAAAAGTCCAGTTTCCTCCTACAATCCAAAGACATGCATACTAGGCTGACTGGCTCTTTTTGATTGCCCCTAGATGTGAGTGTATATGGTTATGTGTGTGTCAGCCCTGCAATGGACTGGCGAACTGTTCAGAGTGTACCCCACCTTCAACCAGATCATACAACCCTAATAGGATTAGGCGATTTTGCAAATGAATGAATGATGTATGAATTAATTGTGGCTTAGCTCTGAAAGCTGTTTTGATTTTTTCCTTAACACTTCACTTCTCATACTTGCACAAATAGCACTCATTTATCATAAGATGCTTTTGTTTTGCTAACCTTTGCTAGTCCTGTGCCAGTACTGAGTCTTTCCATTCATTTACTGTTCACAGCCAGAAGCCTCTCTCTGTTCAGCCTTCACTTGCACAGGTTTTCCAAAAAATAAAAAATAATGTCTATCCTAAAGCTTATCTATGTGATAAGCTGTCTTTAGGATCATTTATAAAGAAGATTTTTTTCAAATTATTGCTTCTCTGAGCTTGCCCATCTGAGTGGATTCTCTTTTGTACTTGCAGAGCACTATTACTTTATTCTTTCATGAATAATTCTCACCTGTGTGGCTTTAGCTTTATTATGTATGTAGGAAACTCCTTTTCTCATTTTAATGCAATATTTGGCGATTTATACATGAAGGCTATTATTAGAATTAGAAAATGTTAGTTTGCTGTATTGCAGATTTTCAGTCCCCAACTTTTCTGACTCATGAATAGTTTCAGCAGTCTTCGGTGTCTGAAAAGTTCAACCCAGATCAAAGTGATCAAAGTATCTTCTATCAAAAGAATCTGGGGAAAATATTTGAGCATCGCTAATAACTGGTGCCAGAGAAGATGGTCTCAAATCCACATTCAAAAAGCCCTTCATGGTGAACGAAAGAAATAGGATTAAAATGTAAGCGATATGCAGGTTCTAATCATTCTGCGCTTCTGCTGTTTTCTGTCACCACCCCGATTGAATCATGCATACGTCCATGACGCAAGGATAAAAATAAACTGATATCTAGGTTTAAAAGCTGACAGGGTTGACTTATCTCTGTGAATACAGAATGATTCACCTTTGCCTTCATTTACATAAAATGATTTAAGGTTATTAAGGTTATTATAGAACTTATAGTATTAGTATTGAGGGTTATGATTTTTTTTCAATCTATAAACTGGACCCTGTAATTCCAAATAATATATTCTTGAAGGAAAATCTTACCCCAGCAATTCAGAATTAATAAACAAGCATAACAATAAAAATTACATTAATTATTTATACCACAGTTTTTATTTTCACATTTCATTAATATCACATTTATTATTTACACCACTATGGAGGTTCGATGTCCATAGATATTGTAGTACTTTTAGCATCTCATACAACAAATAATCACACTACCGATCAGCCCCCATACAACATATGACGTGGCCACCTGCTTTCTATTTTACCTAATGATAATTACTATTTTTGCTGTGTGTCTGATTGTCACTGTTAGCTGTCAGTCCTTGTTGTGTTTATGCTATTGCAAGGCATATCTTGTTCTTGTTTATATATTTTCATGTTCCCAGCTATCGTATGCTTCAATTTCTACTACCCAATTCCTGACAAGTACTTGAATATAATTTAATGTGGGGCAAAATTAATTCACTTAGACAATCAGATGATTAAGATTGGAAGATATCTTAACAGCAAAACATAATATTAGTCATTTAAAATTCATCAAGGATCCTAATGTTTTATGTCTTTTTTACTAAACTGACTCTTCTCCTTTGTTCTACATGGGATGTAAAGCCACTTTACCAACATAAAACTATCCCAGTGTGCTGTAAATGGTGGTCAGTGACTCACTGGTCTTCTCATAATGAAATAGAGCAGGTCTGTTCATTTTTGGTTGAATCTCAGGTATTGGATGGGATGCTGCTGAAGCCATTATATCAGATAAAAGGGCAGTAGAAACTACAGAACTGGCATGGATGAAGTCCACTGAATGGTATGTGTGTCAATTACTGAACCATAACAGACACTGATAGTGGGCCAGACAAGCAATGGGGAATAAGATATCCGAACAGGTTGGCCACATTTAAAGCTTGCACAACTGCCTAGTTCATGAACACTATTTAATTGAAGAACCTGGTGATGTTTTGATAAATTATATGTACATAATTTAATACATACCTGCTACATTTGTGACACCTACGTACTGCTGTCTGTTTTCCTGGCTGTCTCTGTCCCTGTCTCTCTCTCATTTTCTCTCCACTTTACACACAGAAAAATTGTCAGCCAAGCTGGATATACTGAGATAACAATGGAAAAAATGGTGTCCATGCCACAGACCAGTCAGCATTCACGCAACTTAAACTTTATTTATTGCATGTAATTTTCCCAGGAGTTGAGAGACAAAGAGTGTTGTATCTTATCCAATAAACATATAGCAACTCATGATATAATACATTGAAACTAATTATAAAAGATATATGTTCCAGATGCTGTAAAATAATTAGGCAATGGAAGATTCCCTCATGCAAAAAACTCAAAAATATGTGCAGCTACACGGTTTTCAATCTATGCGTATTCTGCCCTTGACTTAAGTCAATTGCTACTACATGGTGAACTCAATATTACTTTTTATGTTGGTAATAGACTTACTTTTAACATTATCATACACGTACAAATAAAGGTTCAGCATTCCTAACTTTCTATCCTTTGTTTTAAACTGCAATTATTTTACACAGTGTGTACATGACTGGTCCACTGTGAGACCAGATCTGTCTCCTGATGAATATGTATGGTGCATCATGAAGAAGACAATCAGACAATTTAATTGACAACAGATAACAGTCCATTGAGCAGCAGAAGTTTTGCATCAAGCAAGAATTGAAAATTAAAACTG
Source organism: Tandanus tandanus (assembly GCA_039654325.1). Taxonomy (NCBI): domain Eukaryota; kingdom Metazoa; phylum Chordata; class Actinopteri; order Siluriformes; family Plotosidae; genus Tandanus; species Tandanus tandanus. The sequence goes on from JBCNYH010000013.1 coordinate 22,710,492, forward strand.
CAACTTCAGTATCTTCCATTTTCAAATGATTAAAAGTGTAGTTTAAAGGAACTGATGTAACAAATGGTAAACATGCCTTTTCCCCATCTTTACTGAGAATAGCAGAATTCTCTTTATGACATAAATCTTCACAACTGCATCTGAACCACTAGTCACAAAACAGACTCAAGGCATCAATGATCTGCTTGTACAGGGAATCCAAGGTGCCTTATACATACATAGAGTCCCCCATTTTAATAAAGCATGTTCGACCACAACACACAATGCCAGTTATAGTCCTAATGGTTCCTGGTTATGTTTAAGGCTTATGTCTTGCAGTACTTGCTGTTATGAAAGTGTTATGTGCAATTCAAAAATTGTGATCTTTGGTCTTCCTCTTCTCTGTGTGGATGACAGTGTGCTCATGGCTGTTTCAGACAGTCCTGGCACCAAGCTGAAGAGATTGAGGGAGTAGTCAAAACCTTTTTATATTTTATATTTCACATTTTCCATGTGTTTGTGTGTCACGGCCATGATATTAATCCATGGAAAATTTTGGCAAATTACCAGTTCAACTAAAATGTGTTTGGTTGTATGAAAATAACTGATGTAACTATGATGTCATGTAAACATGAGCATGCTAAGAGGTTCACATCTTGTCAATGTGCGGCAAACAGTGCTGTCCGTGGTGCTGAAATAACAGCATATTTTTCTATGGAGTACATAAATCTTATAATTAAGTACATCTGTATTGAAATTCAGGACCAGGATTCACCCACGTGTTTATTTATTTAATTATTTAGTTAGTTAGCTAGTTAGTTATCTATCTATCTATCTATCTATCTATCTATCTATCTATCTAACTGTATTTTGTATTTAAATGCAACATACTCAACAAAAGTTTTCGACAAAGGCATGTTTACCGTTGTGTTACCTCATGTTTCTTCATAATTTCACGTCTAATCATTTGAGACCAGAGGGTACTAAAGTTGCAATTTTGCAATTAGAATTTTTGTCTATTTTTGTTTGAAGCAAGACTTCAGCTGCTCAGCAGTCCGTTGTCACTGTTATCTGAATCTCCTCTTCATGATGCAACATACATTTTCCACAGCAGACAGATCTGGAGTGGCAGTAGGTCAGTCAAGCACACACAACTTGTTTCTATGAAGTCACACTGTTGTAGCTTGGACAGAATGTGGTCTGGAATTGTCCTGCTGAAATAATCATGGACGTCCTGGTAAGATATGTTACTTTGAAAAAAATACCAATTTTTCTGAAATATTTAAAGGTGTCGCAGTTTTTTTTAACTTTTGCATAGCATGAATGAAGTTCAAACCATATGAAATGGTTTAGCGAGTAAAGAAATTTAAAAAATACAGTACACTTATACAACTTAACAAAATGAAGATAAGTACCAAGTGCTATTCAAGTATTTATTTCATGTAATATTGGATAATATTGATGAGAATAAGTAAACAAAAAACAATATATAGTAATAACAAAAATACCAGTCTCTTTTTTGAGGAAAAAATGTCAATATTTAGTGTGGCCACCCTTCACCTTGATTACAGCATTTAACCTTTCAGGTATAGTGTTTACATATGTTTTAATTTCTTCACTCATTAAACCATTCCATATGGTTTAAAGTTCATTCATGCTATGCAAAAGTAAAAAAAAAAATAAAAAAAAAAATTTGTGACACCTTTCAATTTTTCTGAAAAATTGGTATTTTCTGTGTTTTTGTTTATTAGCTGGGGCAGTGGTGGCCCGGTAATAAGGTGCTGGATTACTGATCTTAAGGTCAGGGGTTCAAGCCCCACTGTCACTGGGTTGTCACTGCTGTCCCCCCAGTGTAGCTAACTGGGTTATCAAAGGCCAGCTAAGTCTCTCACCGTCTGTGGTGAGAGGCATGTAAAAGAACCATTGCTGATTTTCGTCAAGAGTATGCTGCATTGCCGTCAACATGTTTCTGGCCTGCGATGGCCTGGCGAGCTGCCCAGGGTGTACTCTGCCCTCACTCAGAGTTGGCTGGGGTGGGTGCCAGCCTCCCCACGACCCTAATTAGGATTAAGCGGTTCAGAAAATGGATGAATGAAATGTTTATTAGCCATACGTTTACCTCAATATACTTGTCGAATTTTATTTTTAATTTTTTTTTTTTTTTTTTGGTGTTCATTGCCTACAATAGCATTGTTCAATACATTTTCACCAAAAAATTATAGAGAAGTAATTTTTTACTTATTTTTATTAGGAGCCCTTTTAGAAAAAAGTGGTGGTGTATAATCTTCACTGCACACTACTGTATACTTTCACACACAGATCTCGTTCATGATATGGGCACTGATGCATATAACCCAAACCCCTGATTTTTTTGTGACTGTTCAAACAGGTGAATATTGTTTCTTTTGCATCCAAGCATGTCCAACTTCTTGAAAAGGTTTCCTAAATTAATGTTACATCCCATTAGTGTAATGTTTTTTGCTTTGCAGATATGGCTCATAGCATCAGCAATTATATTACAAGGCAAGGTTACAAGGAGGAGGCTCATGAGGACAGGTGAAACAGTGCAGACATCATCTGATTATTACAGGCAGTTAAAAAGTAATATTTCATGTCACTGATGAGATGCAGTAAATTTGTCGGGTGCATGAAGAGGTTTTATAAAATAAAAAAGAGGAGACTGAAATGTTCTGCATCTGGTTGTGAACTGTGTAGATAATAATGTTTTTAATGCAATTTTCAACTAGGGCCACATTTTGCTAGTAAACAAAAGCTCAGGATTTTATGGTATATTTATGTTCAACGAGATTGCTTGAGCCAATTAAAGCCAGAAGAAGACATGGTGCACTTGCATGTGTGTGCACATGATGAGGATGATAATACATCCACTTTGTTTTGAGCCGGGAAAACCCCAGTTTGGGATTGTGATGAAACCTTAAGCTGTAAGACGATAAGATACATTATTGTAAGATGATGAGATGTTTAAGTGAACTGTTAATAAGACGATAAGCACTATTGAAGGAAGAGTTGAAAACAACTGGTCACTACAATGGGAAACAATTACCGGGGCAGGCCATAGAAGAAAAAAGAAAAAAAACACGTTAGGACACAGTCAGGTGACATGGGCAAAATGTGAAACACAGAAGCAGCTCTGTTCATGCTGGGAGGTGTGATGTGCCAAGAGAGAGGGGGAGAGCACAACTTACTGGATGTGAAATGCCATTTAGTCTGCAAGTGTCAGAATATGCAAAACATATGCTTTTAATGTTCACGGGTGCAATATATGCAGCAAAGCCAGCACTGCTCAATTTAAGTAATTAATGCTTCAAACCTGACATATAACCATGATTACCATATGTAAATACCAGTATGTAGTTTAGGATAAAGCATTTAAATCACCAGCTGTCACTAATAAATGGTATTTGGACTCTTAGCTGGTGTGAAGAGAGGTAGCACCACCAAGAGTACACCCATCCTTAGATTGCACACCTTGTTCATTTAAAAATCAATAAAAGTCACTGACCCACCCCACTCCACCCATGGCTCACCCTCTCAAATTCAATAATATGTGCCTAAACACAATCCTGTCTACAAACAATCCTTTAAACGTATGAGATTTTTTTTTCTAAAAAAACATTTAACATTTCTTTTGGAAATGTTGTCATCTGTGCTTGTTGTTGCAGCATCTAGTTAACAGATACATGTATAACTGTGTTGCTTTTAGCTAAAATAATTAAATAATTAAACTTTATTTTGTACTTGAGATAAATTCAGTGGCATGGTGGAATAGTGGTTAGCACTCTTCTCTCACCACAAGAAGGTTTTGGGTTCAAGCCCCATGGTCAGCTAGTGCCCTCTGGTGCTCCACAGTCCAAAGTTATGTTTTGAGGTCAACTGGCTACTTTAAATTGCCCATAGGTGTAAATATGACTGCGAATGGATATTTGCTAGAGCAAGGGTCTCCAACCCTGTTCCTGGAAAGCTACCTTCCTGAAGACTTTGGCTCCAAATGTAATCATGCACACCTGGTGACATATACATATACATCATTCATTCACATAAATGAGCAGACGGCTGTCAGGTGTATGTAAATGTAATTGTAGTGTTTTGTGCAGATGTACCTAACCTTATTTTATTTCAAGTTTACTAGTTTATATCTTATTTGCTAGTTTATAAACGGTATACAGTTATTGTTGCTGTTATCTTGCCTTCTTGGAACTAACGCGTCTATGTCCTATTCACGGGATTTCTCATTCTCGCTACAGCTATAGCTGGTGGCCTTTTTTAAACAGGCTAATGCAAACTATCGAATGTTTTTTGGCAGATTTCAGCAACTTTGTAGACACAAGTAAAAACCACATGATGATGAAAGTATAACTATTTTCAGTGTAACAAGAGAGTTTGGGAGGCTTTCCTTTAATTGCGCTTTAAGAAATTCTTGACCAGCTAAATGAGGTGTGTTAGATTTTGGTTGGAGATAGAACTTGCAGGATGGTAGCTTTCCAATAACAGGGTAGAAGAACGCTATAGTTGTTTTTATCCAAAGTAGGATATGTATGAATGAATAGAGTAGGCTATATTGCAAGAAAAAAAAACAGACTACAAGCAGCAGTTACGTGCTAAAATTATGTGTAGAACTAAACTTGAAATGCTGCAATGCTGCTGTCTATCAAAATGTACATACAAAAAAAGGTACATAGTCTTTGACAACTCCTCCAATCTTCATGTAGCAGCCCAGCATCCTGACCTGCCAGTCCCCCTCTACGACCCAGAGACATTCAGTTTCCCTGACATTTGTTTAAGCATATGTCCTATAAACATCTAGTTTCTGGAAGCAGATCGTACTCTGATTACTATAGAACTTCAGTGATGCTGCGCTTCTATGGGTTTAAATGGATCACGCTTCCACGGGAATATATGAGAAAAAAATCCCATTAGACAACCTGAAGTAGCCCTGAAGGAAGCTGATCACATTCTATTTTCATATTCATGTAAATACAACAGTAGATATTTGGTGAAATCATTCATGACATTTTAGAAGAAGCAGAGCGTCCCTTGTAATCTTAGAGCAGCCACCTCTGATTTCTGTACTACTCCAGCTCAGATTTCCAGTATTACTACTTTAATAATAGGATTTTTTTTTTTTATGTTTTCAAGTTATTTAAACCCATATGAAATAAATGATGGAAGAAAATAACTGATCTGTTCAAATTCATTGCTTCTGCGAGATTAAAAAAAAAGAAGAAGAAGAAATCGTGTTAGAAATGTTTTCCTGCACACGACTTACAAAAGATCATTTTATAATGGCAGCTTTGTTGATAACCTGTTTCCTGCACAGCGTGATCTGGTGATTGTGATTTGCAAGTCAATATGCGTGTCTTGTGGTAAAATATTCATCTGAAAATCTGTTACATCTGAAAATGTAATTATCTCCTGAAATTACAGTGGTTTTCATAGAAATCAGTGAACTTTTCTTTTTAAAACGTGGATAAAAGATGAAAGAATTTGCATAAAATTACCTACTGTACATCATTAGCATAACATCTGAGCAGTTAGCTCAGAGGCACTGTAGAAGAAGGAGAATGAAATATGTCCAAGAATAATAGTTTGTTCATTTTGTAAACAATAATTATTGATACTTTGTGTTTATATGTTGCTATTGTCATATTTGTAGCAGGAGTATGACTTAACTGTTGCTCACAGCTGTGTGATTTTGTCAGTGCCGACATGGTAAATCGGTGCTGTGAAGGGTGGACAGTGGAGCTGTATACATGCATAGAAAATCACAGCACAGCTGTACTGTGGTGGCAAGAGTCGAGGCAGCCATGCGTAGAGTGCGAAAAGAGAGGTACCGGGTAGAGTGCAGCAGAGCGGGAAAAAACAAAAAACAAAACACTGAAGTAAAGCAGGTGCTATGACCAATGGGCCTCATTCATCAATTTCTAAGTTTTTTCTTAGATTTGTTCTTAAGATAAATCGTAATAAAAATCTTTGTCGGATTCATGGCATGTTCTTGAAATTTGTTCGCAGCAGTGTTTTTAGATTGGCTAATCCCACTGCCTTCGTAAATTGAAAGTGCATGCTAGTTGCTCTAATTAGCATAGGCGAACGCCCCCTAAATCTTCATAAAAGGACATGTGTGCACACAAATATGCATATTGATTAAAATCAATGGCTAAGCAAACCTGCAAATCCATGGGAGTGCGGAAATCAAAGAGAAGGTAGCGAGAATAGTGGAGAAATAAAAAAGTGGTTTGACCCAACATCAGAGGCATAGGCATGAGATGCTTGCAACTGCAACTACTGTCCTATAACCACCTTCTCTGGTGTGTAAAGGAGCTTACTACAGGCAGTATTTTTATATACTGTATTAATTATATACTGTAATTAATCGATATACTGTATCCAAGACATCCGGCTTGTATCTTGATCTCCTAATGCAGCACATTATTGTAAGAACAAGAACTTAAATTGTTGGTGGAAGGTAAATTTACATAAAGATGCTTACCGATGAGCCGTTGTTCCAAGTCCATACCTACAGAACTGTTCTGTAAAACATGAATCATGTGCACCTCCTAGGAAACATGAGACCACATTTAATGTAATGTTTAATAAACGGCTGAATTTTTAATGAAAAAAAACTGCATAGCTGTACAGATGCCCATTTTCAGCAACTATCATACACGTGTTTCAATTCCACATTTGTCATGGTAAAATCCTAATAGAAAATTAGAACGCCATTTTGCAGTTATATCAGCACAGATGAAAATTGTTGTTCTGATTAAAGTTTGGGCATGTTGAGTATCTGGAGAATCTGCGTTTGTGTGCTTGATTATAGACTCAAAATGGCCAAAAAAAAAACTTTTGTCTGAAATTCATCAGTCTATTTTTTTCTGAGAAATGAAGGCTATTTCTTATGAGAAAATGCCAAGAAACTGAAGATCCAGCTGTGTGCACACAGAACAGTGCAAACTGGCTCTAACCAGGATAGAAACAGAAGCCTGAGGCCCCACTGCACAACTGAGCAGGAGGACAAGTACATCAGAGTCCCTAGATGGAGAAACAGATGCCTGACAGATCATTAATTGGCAGCTTCATTAAATAGTACCCGCAAAACACAACAGTGAAGAGGCGACTCCTGGAGGTGCAAAGGAAAAGCTAAATCTGAGACTGGCCAATAAAGGGAAAGGATTAGGACGGGCAACATTGGACAGAGGAAGATTGGGGAAACCATGCTCTAGATAGATGAATGTAGGTTTGAGGTGTTTTGGTCAAAAAAGAAGAACATTTATAAGGTGCAGAATAAAACAAAAGATGCTATCTGTCAAACCTGTTGGGGGAAATATGATGGTCAGCTGGTATTCTGGCAATATTGCAGTGGTCACCGCAGTCACCGGATCTCAACCTGATTGAGTTTTTGTGGGAGCACTTAATCGTGTGGTTCAGAAGAAGTGCCCATCAATCCAGTCCAACTTGTGGGAGTTGCTTCAGGAAGCATGGGGTGAAATTTCTTCATTTTACCTCGACAAATTGACCGCTAGAATGACAAAGATTTGCAAGACGGTAAAATCTGCAAATGGAGAAATTTAGACAAAAGCAAAGTTTGAAGAACAAAATTATTTTTTCAGGTAAAAATGATCATTTGTAACCTTGTCAATGTTGTGACTATATATTCAAGTTTTTGTTTTCAGAGAAAATAGTAATCTATAATAGTAGTCTATATATATAAAATTGCGAAGTAATGAAATTGTGTAGGTAAAAGAGTTAGGATATGTATAGCTATGTATATTCTTTATAGCTAAGAATCATTGTTGTTTAATTTCAATTTTAATCAACAGCAAGATGTAAAGGCTCATTTATGGTTAAGGTTAAATACAGTACAGACAATATGATATAAACATAGCAATCTATCTGTACTATGCATTTATGCTTTTATTTTTTTTTTTCTTAAATAGACAAACAAAACAATGGCAAAACCACAACAACCACAGAAAAACAGCAACAAAAAACAACAATAAAAACTATTTTATAATATAAATATAATACATTTATTTATTATAAAAAATAAATAAATAATAATAATAATGATAATGATAATAATGATAATGATGATGATGATAAAAAAACATAATTCTTTCGATATATTTATTATGTTGAGAAGCAAAACATAACAGAATGACAAGACATGATGCGGTAGTACATTCAGTATGCATTTATACTTTTTAAATGGCAAAACTTTTTGAGGACAGGTTAAGCGATTTAGATATAAATCACGTCATGTTTGGTGCTGCCATAAGTTTTTGACTCTGAGCTTCCCTCTAGTGAATGCATTGAGTAACAGCTATACCAAAGTAAATGACACATGGAAGTATGTGGGCAGTGACAGTTGCATTGTTTGAAATTTTTGGTTTTTGGAAAGTTCATTTTATTCCTTTGTCATTAATCGCAGGTAGATTTGTTTCATGCCTATCATGAGCATTTCTAGATATGACGTGTACATGAGTAAAAAAGGTTTATCAGATCCAGTCCACCAGTTCAGCTTTGTCTGAATATTTAATTATGTTAATGACTCAACACAACAGAATGTATTTTTTCTGCACTGTCCCCAAATAAACAATTTTATTGATTATTTTACTCTGCTAGGATGTGAACAGATATGAGCCACTCAGTTTTTGGCTAAATTCCCCTTTTCCCTTTTCCAAAGACTTGTGTGAGCTCTTTATGTCAAGGCACCAGAAGTTATTTAATATGTGAGGAGTGAATTTTCTCAATGCCATCTGAAAAGTTGGAAAGAGAATTGTCTAGAATGGCTTTGTATGCTGTACCATTACAATTTCTCTTCAACTGAACTAGGGGCACAACATTTGGCCATATAGGGCCAGATTTAGTAATAGTTTGCAGAATGCACAAATGTACATTTGTCATTATTAAAAAAAAGTCACAGTGAAATATTAACAATCGAAAAGTAAATAATATATACTGATATTATTTAATTTATTTTTAAATTCATTTTCAAAGCCGCTTTATCCTTCATTACAGTCACCGGGAGACTGGAGCCCATCCCAGCTGACTTCAGGTGAAGGCAGGGTACATCCTGAACAGCTCACCAGAACATCATCAGACCATCACATACAAAACGATTCATACTCACTTTCACATCTTGGGGCAATCGAGAATATCTAATTAGATTAATGTACATATCATTGGACTGTGGGAGGAAACTAGAGCACCCAGAGGAAAGCCATGCAAGCATGGGGAGAGCATGCAGACTCCAAAAAGAAATGCCCTTGCTGGGCACGGTACTCGACCTTCTTGCTGTCAGGCAGAAGTGCTAACCAAAACACTACCATGCCAATATTTCTTTCCTTCTTTCTTTCATTTATTGATTTATTTATTTTAATTTATTTAAAGCTAAGGGTCCTATTTGCCTATGTATTTGTAGGAGTTTCCCTATCAGATCACAAAATGTTTGGGGAGAATAGTTACATAAATCACACAACCTGATTTACTAAGGTTTTCTGTATTCAATTGGATGCTATATAAGCTATTATTTAATACAGTAAAACCTTTTTTTTGAGGTGATGTCGAGAGTGCAAAGCAGACAGTGCACCGCAGGTGTTTGTCACCGCAGACATTGATCTTGCATACATAGCAAGTCCACAATAAATTTAACTGTGCACAGAATAGATTTTTATATGCTCATGCTCTATTAATGATTTCTCTTTATAACATAATTCATGTGCTTGTGAATGTCCCACTGCATGCTCAGGAATTATGCACAAAAAAGGCAGTGCGTGTTAGAAGGTAGAGAGTTTGGAATACCAGAGCTAATCCTTATCCGAGCATTTAGATTGCCAAAGCACTATGTAGCCACCCTATGCTAATTTGCATTGCTTTTGATAGATTGCATTGGTCATTATTACAATGACCTGACACCATCTATGTATGGTAACTTTCACATTATTTGTTAATCACCCATAGAACTGGCCATTCCTGTCAGCATTTTTCTTTGATTATGATTCTTTAATGCTTATTTGCTCCACTTACTACCCAAAGTGCTCTGTGGAAAACTAGCTTAGGACATTTGTCCTCTATATTAACAAAGGTGGTGCTCTATTGAGTTCTAGTTCGATTTCCTCTTCAATTTCTGAATTCTAGAATTCTGTGTGTGTGTGTGTGTGTGTGTGTGTGTGTGTGTGTGTGTGTGTGTGTGTGTGTGTGTGTGTGTGTGTG
>JBCNYH010000013.1:22757608-22773588 GCA_039654325.1 Tandanus tandanus
CCCCCCCCCCCCCCCCCCCCCCCCCCCCCCCCCCCCCCCCCCCCCCCCCCCCCCCCCCTCCCCTTTCGAACACACACTATGTGATTATGTGACCCATTATGTGATCTCATGAATTTGAGATTCACATTACTTTGCCATTTCAGAAATGAGTGATTGAGTCTTTGTAGGATTTATACAGCGTTATCACTTTAGCAAGCAGTCAAACAAAATTTTGGAATTAAGGCAAACATGGCCAATATTACAGCAAAATGTTTCACAAATAACGTTCTTCATATTGGTTATACAAAGATGCTAATTACACATTCTGACTGATGAGCTTAAGGTTCACACACCCAAACAGAAACCTACTCATCTAAGATTCTCTTTAACAATATATTTCAATAGCACATGATTAAATGTTTGTAAGATTTATATTGAATTATTATTGCAATGAGTGGATGAACTGGTTAGTACTGTTCATGATGATATACTTTTTGTTCACTGGCAGTCATCCTGTTTAAAGGCTATTTTATTTTTTATTTTTCTTTCGGGGTGTTCCACCCTGAACAGCTTCATAATAAAACAAAATAGAAAACAGAAATACGAACAGGAATGTAACAAGACCATCACAGGGCCGAAACACACACACAACTATTCACACTCACATCCACACCTAGGGGCTATTTGGAACAGCCAATAAGCCTAATGTGCATGTCTTTGTCTGTGGGAGGAAACCAAATTACCTGAAGGAAACCCAAGCAAGCATTGGGAGAACATGTAAACTCCACACAAACGCTCGAATCCTGGACTCAAACCCAAGACCTTCTTGCTGTGAGGTGCTAACCACCATGCCGCCCATTCACCTATTCTGTACTTTTTAAAATTTGACTCTGGTATCAAACAGTTTTGTTATTTAATAATGTTATGTTAGTTTTTATATAACTCATATTATAAGAGAAATCTGTTTCAGTATAAAAATAAAAGCCATCATTATTTTTTGTTACTCCTTATTATTTTCGTCATTTCTGTTGCTTCAGCATGTAATAGCTCCACATCTTTTTCTATCCATGGATGCCATGCCCAATTTAATAATGGACTTAATTACAAGACTGTCATACCCTGGTGGGCATGAGGGAAATGAGGAGACTGGAGGGAGCCATGAGTGTGGCCGGTGTGGTATTTATTTGGGCTGATCATGCTTTTCATGATAACCCTCTTATCAAAATAAAAATGAGAGGAAACAATATAAAACTTAACACACACACAAGCTCATCAAAACACTGTCAGAGAAACTTTCAGCTTTCACCGTTTCTTTTTTAGACTTTTATCCTCTCTCTGCAAGACGCTCGTGTACACATAGGTGAACAGACTTTTTTCTTTCATTCACAGCTGGCACTTGATCACACCACAACTGCCACAGAGACACATTAAACACACAAAATGAATCAATGCAAGCGTTTCATCATTTTGCACCATCACAGATCAAACCACACATGAATACTGCAGTGATGATGATAAATAATAGTGCCTGGTATATGAACCAGCTATAGTTATGTTATTTTTGTTTTATTCCTGTGAATGGTTATGTTGTTCATTTATAGAGAAAGTACAGTATGAGCCCATGCAGCATCATGCCTGCTTCGTCTTCCGTAGAATTTCTGTTTGGAACATACACTGGGGACTGATTTGTAGGAGAAGATAAATCGAGCCACTCCTGCACAAAAGACATCAAGCATGAGGCCTGCTGAACCGCGGTGTTCTGCAATTACAACGAAAAGTAAAAATAATGGATGATTTAGGAGCACAATGCACTGAGCTTTTGCCACATATAAAATGGCAGTGTGTGAAAAAGCTAAAGCTCCTAAGGGAATCTGCTCTAGAGCTGTAATAATAATTTCACTTCAGTTCAGTTTTATTTGTATAGCTCTCTTAATAAATGGCAGTTCTCTCGAAGCAGTTTTACAGAAATCAGGATTTAGATATAGAGTCTCTAACAAGCAAGTCACAAGCACAGTGGGAACACAAACGAGGAGGAAACCATGAGAGGATCCAGATTCAAAAGAGAACCTGTCCTCATCTGGGTGATACAGATTGCAGTAGTGAGACTGTGATCATTTTACTTTATAGTCGTACAGAGGTAACGAAAACAGTGTTGTCGAAAACAAGCTTTATATAGAGACATTTGAGTCATTGTTTTGATCACTTTGGCTTATTGTGTTGCTCAGAAATTTGTTTTGTCCCCCACTGAATACCTGATTTGATATGGATGCTTTCAAGATGCTCCTCTCTGCTGCATAGCTCTGTGCAGAAACATGTTGTGTGCCTCAGAGACGGTGTTAATGACAGGTCTTTTGTCATGTTTAATTTTGTATGAATGCTCTGCTAGATACTGCTCAGAGGGGCTTACATAACTCATAACATACATAACTCTCTCTCTCCCTCTCTCTCTCTCTATCTATCTATCTATCTCTGTGTGTCTGTATTCCTTTGTCTGCATGTTGGTGAAGATTGGCCAGTGGCATTCGGACCAGGGTCTGTCTATGGAGAAAAAGCTTCCGTCACTCAATGTTACAGACACACTCTTCAACACCACACTGATCATCACAACCATCCTGGTAAGTACACCTGCTTTCCCCCAGACATGATATAAAGAGAAACCAGACCAATCTGTGCTAACTATAAATTACATTATACGATTAAGCTGAGACCAGTATATAGAGGGACTAGTCATGGCATTGTGTCTGGGCGAAAACGTTTCTCTTTCTCTCAGTTTAGCTCACATGACACTCTAGGACATGCACACTGAGCACACTTGGGAGGGCACGTGAATGCCATATATGGCCGACAGCAGGAAGCATGTGCATTTTTATTTTTAGCCGCCTGATAGCTTGACTTCACTAAGCTTTACTTTCTTATTCACTCTCATTTCACTCACTTTGCTGAACTGCTTAATCCTATTAGGGTCACGAGGAGGGTGGTGCTTATCTCAGCCAGCACTGGGCGATGGTAGAGTACACCCTGAACAGCTTGCCAGACCATCGCAGGGCAAACACGCAACTATTCACATTCACACCTAGGGGCAATTTGGAACAGTCAAATTAGCCTAATGTGTAAATCTTTGGACTGTGGGAGGAAACTGGAGTACCCAGAGGAAACCCACACAAGCACAGGGAGAACATGCAAACTTCACACAGAAATGCCTGAGACTGGGTCTCGAACCCAGAACATTCTTGCTGTGAGGCAGATGTGTTAACCACTACACGAGAGTGCCGTCTGCTTTACTTTCTTTTCTTTAAAATATCATCTTTCCATTACTAAAAACACTAGTACTCAGACAGAAATTAAAGAATGAGATCTCCGAGCTGACTCTCTCCATAACTCTGGTGATAATAGCTACATTTCAAGGGTAAATTTTTAATACATTCAGTCTTATTTCAGTCACTGCTGCACTACTGGTCATCTCATTGAAGAATTATGTTCACAAAATCAAATGTAATACCATGAAAAAAAGTAGAGCCTTACCCTTCCGCTAAGTCAAAAGCACTTTATCAGAGTCAAGAATAAATCCCGTTCCAAATGAAAAAAACATACAGTTACACTTTTTGGTGTTCGCTGAATAAGTATGATTTTGTGTGTGTGTGTGTGTGTGTGTGTGTGTGTGTGTGTGTGTGTGTGTGTGTGTGTGTGTGTGTGTGAGATTGGGGATGGATGGATGAATGGATGAGTAGATAAATGGATAAATGAATGACAAATTGCATACATTAAGTTTTGTACATTCAAAGCTTTAGCACTTGGCTCTCCTGTTGCATATTGAGCTTTGAACTGTATATAAAGCGCAATGCTCTGAACCCAAACATGCCTAATGTGAGATAATTCTGTATGAATGTTAAAGGTTTTTACCATGATACAATTCAATTCCAACAATTCAAACAATTATGCTGTGTTACAGCATAAATCTAGTGAATTTTTACACCATTCGTTTGTGATTACAAAATGGGGCAGCCTTGGCCTACTGATTGGAAAAGTAGGTTCGGGACCTAAAGGTTGCTGGTTCGATTCCCGAACCAGCAGGAAAAGTGTGTGGTGGGGGAGTGAGCTGCACCTTCCCTTCTTCCACATTAATGGCTGAAGTGCCCTTGAGCAAGGCACCTAACCCCCAACTGCTCTATGGGTGCCCCAATGTATCTGAGTGTGTGTGTGTGTGTGTGTGTGTGTGTGTATGTTCACTTTGGTTGGGTTAAATGCAGAGGCAATAATTACCCTTGTGGGATTAATACAGCATATCAAAAAAAAATAAAAAATTGAAAAAACCCACACTCCTGAAATCCCAGCATGAATGTAGCTGATCATAATCTCACACTGTCGCGTCAGTGAATGTGAGTTCCACGGGAGAATGAGATTTTTATGATGGAACATGTTTTCAGTCCTTCTATACTGGTCCCAGGAGTGAGGTTTCCTTAATGCCATTATTTACACCATTATTTAACATTGACAAACAGGATTTCACCATTAAAAGTGCATTAGGTAAGATTAGTACTTTTCATTTCCAGAGAAGGTCTCTAACTGTTAGGTGGGTTTGATATTTGAACAATTTCCACACATGTTCATACTGTGGTCTCGGGATCTGCAGAACTCATACAGTACAGTGTCTAGAAAATGACTGACAGGAAGTCCATCCAAAAACAAATAAGCATTCCAGATTGGAAATCAGTTTTCCCAACAAGTTCACTTACAGCCTTAATGCACGCTTGCTGAACTCATGACTAAAAACATCGTTCATATTTTTTATTAAATCATGTTATTCATATAGTTCAAATAGTTTATACAAGTAAGGATTTTGTTTATATTCTCACTTATAACTCACTTATTGCACCTTTAATAGTGTTAACAAAGTAACACATTTTTTTAATGAATGAATTGAAAAAATACTAATGAACACTTGCATTAAACAATAATAAGGGAAATTAAGTCCAGTATTAATTATCATCTTTTAATTAATGTTTGCAGTGGTTAATTATCAATTGCTAAGTGTAACTAACTGTGGAGTTCCAATATTTAAATCAAGAGAATTAGCATTTAGTAAAGTGCTGTAATTTAATTTATGCTAATTAATGTGGCCTTCTCTTTTTTTAGTAGTGGATGCCAAATTAACATAATTCTCCTCAAGTGCACTTATCCCAGAGCCAACTGCTTAACTGATGAACATGTGAGAGACCCATGATATAATAACACTTTCCACAGATTTCTCAGGTTTGGATTGTCCTTCAGTCATTAACCTTTCCCGCCCAGAATCATAGTACTTATCCTCTCGAATGGCCCACATATTAGGAAATGAAGCAATAATTCATTCTTTCTTAACTTCCTTTTTTATGTCATTAATATTCATTAATTCACTCATTTGTTGAATCCTACTAGAGTCACGAGGAGGTTGGAGCCCATTCCAGCTGACTCTGGGCTAAGGCAGGGTACCCCCTGAACACCTCACTAGACCATCGCAGAGCCAACACACACAACCATTCACACTCATGCTCACACTTAGGGATAATATGGAATAGCCAATTAGCCTAATGTGCATGGCTTTGGACTGTGAGATTAAACTGGAGTACTTGGAAACCCATGAAAGCACAGGGAGAACATGCAAGCTCCACACAGAAACGCCCTCACCTAGCCCGGACAGGGCCAGGACCTTCTTGCTGTGAGGCAGATGTGCTAACCACTGTGCCATCATGCCACCCTTTATTAATGTTTTATGTTTAATGCACTGAGGAAAAGTAAAGTTAATGTCAAGTATTGCAGTAAGTAAAGTAGGAGAGCCATAATGCTTAATAACAGCATTGATCATTATGATTTTAATACTGTACAATAATAACAAGGAACATGTGTTGTTTAAATATCCCCGTCTGAAGTGCTGTGATCATTTAGAATTTCTGTTATATAATAGAAGGTCTCATTAATATCTCAAACAGCTCATTTTACAAATAGGACCCACTGCTGATGTAAATAAGGTTTCATCTTCTATAAGGTCAAGAGCATTGACCTGCTTATGCAGCTAGTAGGCATGGGATAGCATGAGATCTCAAGGAGCGATGGCCAGCAATTGAAGATGTAATCCTAGGCTGTTATTTGGCAGCGATTTTGCACTGTGCCTGCCTTGCCCTATGACTATAAGAAGATGGAACCCTCCTTCCATCCACAGCCGCCTGAAGGCTGATCTTATCCTATAACAGAGGGTCATGCCTTTCTGCGTCTGCTTCATATCAACCACAGGAATAGAGAGAGTGAGAGCGATTTGAAAATTTAAATTGAAATGCAATGTATAAGATGTTGCATTTTCAGCAATAAACAGAGTGGTGTAATATAATGCTATATGAATTTTGTTGATATATTGCATGGTTGAGGGGTTTTTTTAAATCATTTTTTATAATTTTTTGCATTATAGATTAATCTTATTTTGGTGTTTTGGGGGAATTTTCTTAAGGAAAATTTGAACTACAACACAGGACTATAAGAAATGTCAGATTATTATAACACGGAGACTATTGTACAACAGTCATGTTTATTTTCCACAGCTTTGCTAATTTCCTTTCTAAGGTCTTGGTATCTTCCGATCTTTTCTCATTCCCTCTCAACAGTTCTGGCATCACCAGGAACAGCAATATCGAGGATAAAGTATTGATTTTTCCTTCTGTTTACCAGTATAATATCTGGTCTATGGGCATGTACTGTGTCATCTTGTCTGTCTGAATGTTGAAATCCCAGAGCAGCTCCACTCCATCACTCCCTATCACTTCTTCCAGCTTGTGCTCATATCACTTATCTGCTGTATCAAGTTTGTGTAATTTGGTGATATTCCAGAGTAGTATTTGAGCCATGTTATTATGTTCCTGTTTGTACTCACTCTGTGCCATTTTATTGCACTCACAAATCAAGTGGCTTTTACTAGTCTCATCCTTTGTTCCACACATTCTGCATAGTGGAGACGAGCATTGTTTTTTCAGTTTTTGCCTTGGTTGAATTAATCTTAGTGCTTGATCTTGTGCAGCTGTAATAAGCCCTTCAGTTTCCTTTTTTAAGATCTCCTTTCTTCATCCAGTCCCAAATTGCTTCACCTCACAGTTTCTCAGTTTGGCACAGGACTACAACTTTTTATACTGTTGAGCCACCTTCTCTCTTTGACTGGCATGGAAGCCTTGACTTCTTCTCTTATAGGTAGGCCTTCATTCCGGACTGCCTGGAGAAGTGGTGAATTACTTGTTTTCACATAATACACTAATCCAGTCTCCTCTCCACGTACATAATCCCCAACCCCAATTTGGCCATGACCTTCCCAGTCTCTAGAGAAATGCAGATGTTTCACATCTGCTCGTGGGCGCAGCATTCCATGTATGGTCATTTGCTTGACACCTGCACCACACTGTAGTATCACCACAGCCTATATATTTGGCTGGGGCAATCAAGAATATCCATATAGACTAACATGCATGTCTTTGGAATGTGAGAGGAAAGTGATACAGTCAGAGGAAACTCATGCAAGCACAGGGAGAACATGAAAACGCCCTTGCTGGGCACAGAACTCGAGCGCATTACTTTCTTGCTCTGAGGCAGAAATGGTAACCATTATGGCACCGTGCTGACTAGATCATCATCATCATCATCATCATCATTATTATTATTATTATCAATGACAACCCCAAGTCTCTGCATTTGTAGTTACTTAGCATATAATGGTGTGTAAGTTATTAGCATTAGTGATATTAACAAAACAATGAAGAATGTTATTTTTAAACCTAATGAGCCTCGTTATGTACAGTTCCAGAAGGGTTGTTTCCTTCAGAACTTTCCAATGTTTTTTTTTCTAGCTGAGCAAACTCATCACATTGTAGCCATGACCTTGTGGGCAGTCCATAAAAGATACCCATGATGTCATGCTCATCCTATTTACTATTTTCATCTTTCTAAGATGCATAAGAAGCTGTTTCTGGATGCTGAGAACCATTTTTTTTTTAAATTCTTGTTAAATCCTGCACTGTCAAGGATAATGCATTGATATGACAATGACAATTTTGGTAATGTATTGCTGTTTCTCACTGAGACAGAGAGCAGACTTATTTTTGGCAAGAAGAAGGAATGTAATTAATATAATCTAGCAATATTATTTAAGCAATATAATATGATTAATATCATATCCTTATCATCAGTTCATAAATTCCATCTTCTCAATTTCTTAGTCTTCTCTATTTGAGAGCATGTTGGCAAGTTATTTGTGCTGTCAAGTCCTGATGGAGTTGGACACTGGATATGAACAGTGCTTAATATTTGACAAGTACTTATACAGCCTTACCCTGCCTTTAACATAGCACACTTTGCAGACTAAGAATGAACTTCTGGCTATTTAGCAACCTTCCCCAGTGCTGTCTGGCAACGCAGTGGTGCAGTGAAGTGAAGAGCTCAGTGGAGCTTAGTAGCTGCCTCACATGAAGACACCGACCCTGATGTACTGTCAGTGGCTGCATTTCATTTCCTAACTTTGAAACCCACCTTGGCAAAGAGTGCCGAATGCCCGCCAGTGGAGCTTTCTGAAGAACAGGGTATGACTCCAGAGCCCCAGTAGCAGTTAATGCACTGTAAGCCAGTATCAAGGCCAAATTTAATCCTCTGTCTAATGCAGTAGATCGCATGCTGATCTATTTTGTGCTAAATCAGCCAAAATGAGTAACTGCCGTTCTGCAGTACACCCATTTCATAAAGGAGCTATTTTATACATTTTAATTTTGCAGGAAATCTGCAGCAATGGCAGATGCAGTGACTACAAAACTGAAATGAGTGAGACCAGTCACCTTTCTCATGGTACACGTGGACAAAGCATTAAGGGCAGATGTATGTGATATTATGATAGAGCTGACATATTGGTTTTAAAGAGCATGATAAGCTTACACAAGATATACAAGATATGAAATAAGATATATGTCATATTGTTAGCACAATGGCATATGTGCACTTGATCCTGGAGAAGATAATGATCATGATGGGTAAGTGAGGGATTTCACTGTCAAACAGGAGGGAGGGAGGGAGGGAGAGAGAGAGAGAGAGAGAATCTGGGCCATTATGCATTCACACACTTTTGCACAAAGCAGGGGTCTCACAATAAAACCTGAATGTGATGTTTGGTAGCAACTTGCCTACATTACCTACAACAGCCTGCTCACTGTCAGCACTGTATGGGCAATTGTTCAGCACAGCAGTGTACTGTAACCTAACCCAGCATTCCTGCCAAAGAGATGGTTGTATTAATCTATATGAACGATACAACATAGTTTAGCATGAAGTTCAGATATTACACCTATTTTCAGATATTTATTTTTTTATTTTGAATAACAGTAGAGCACCAAAGTGCGATTCCTAATCCAAAAACCCCTCAGTTCTTCAGGAATCTGCGTTGTAACAATGTTTATTGGCTAAAAAAGGGGAAAAGCATAAAATCTTCCCTTAAACGACCCTATGAATCTATCTGAAATGGCAAATGAGCATATGCCCAAACTTGCCCTGCATTCAGTGAGGACTCTCTATCTGGCCAGCTGTTTGTATGCTAGCTATAGACAGGTTAGCCTGTCGAATGACAAATAACAATCATTCGCCAATGGCAAGGGAATGTAAACCGCACCTGTAATTGTGTGTTTTTATGCTCAGTCAATCATTCATTTGCCGAAACATTTGATCCTACAAGGACACCTACTGGTACTTACCTTAGCTGACATTGGGCGATGGCAGGGGACACCCGGAACATCTTGCCAGACCAACACATGGCAACAAACACAACCATTCACACTCACACTCACACCTAGAGTCAATTTGGTGCAGCTATTTAGCATAATGTGTATGTCTTTAGACTGTGGGAGGAAACCGGAATACCTGGAGGAAACCCATGGGGAGAACATGCAAACTCCATACAGAAACGCTTGAGCCCAGTAATCAAACCCCGGACCTTCTTGCAATGAGGCAAACGTGCTAACGACTATGCCAGTGTGCTGGTCTAATCTCATTTAAAGTTTTAATATTGTGTATATAGAAACACCAAAATAAAGACCAAACTAAAAAAGATTTTTCCATTTTAAAGTGTGATAAAGAAGATGCTGCCTGACCGTGACAAACCATTTTGATTTAAGCGTTATCCACTCAGAATAATGTTTTTAACCTCCAGATAGCAGAGCAATCAGATCATGACATTGCAGTTCAGTATACACTAAATAGATTTATTAATTTAGCATACACTTCTATGTAAAGCACTTCTCAAGAGACAAAAGAGTGATAGCTTGAGAGTAGTGATAATGTGCTAGATTTTACACTTTTTTTCACACTGTCTTATTGTTCCCATGGAATTAGTGCACAGTCCTAAAATAGGTGAAGCAGTGCAAAAGGGGTATGTGACATTCACACTTCACCAGTACTTCAAACCTATTTTGGACCAAAAACAAACCAATTTTTGACAAATTCAACTGTACAGAGTTGCAGCAATCTCAGAAAGATACAGCAAGTGGCAATAAAGCATTACCTGTGATGATGCGAAGAAATATTTGAGAGGAACCAGTCCTCTTTTTGTTGTCTAGGCAAAAGGAAATTGGTATTAAATATGATAAAACATTGCAAACTATATCACCATGTGCCTACCACAGAAAACCCAGTAAGACTGCCCCATCGATGCTGATTGTTTGTTATTTATTGCTTATTTATTTTTATTTATTTACATGCATGATGACAGGGAGCAATAAAAATTTATTTATTACCAAAAACGAAACTGAAACTCAAAAATACAGGCTCATACACCACCACACAGACTCATACAGAATAAACACACAATCTATATCACATAGTTAGACAAACATGCAGGTAAATAAATGTTTGTGGAGCATATGCTGAAATCAAAACGTGACAGAACATGAACTCATTAAACGAATATACTAAAAAGACGGAATCAAATAAAAGCGGAAAACAGAAAGCCAGTAAAAAGCAAACCCAGCCATGTACACCTGTCGAGAGACATCTATTGGGAGTTCTATTTAAGCTGGGCTTAAATATATATATATATATATATATACATAGACTCAAGGATGTTTTGCTTTATGGCGTGTATGTATGTGCATGTACATTTAAGAGGGATGGAAAAAACATCTTTGTTCAAGTTCTTTAAGATAACTAGGGTAATTTTTTTTCTTAAAGGGCTAGGAGAGCCTAATGGTATATTTGACTTTTAATATGTACACATGCTTCAAGCAAAGTAAAAGAATGAGTAATTGAGGAACAATTTCAGTACAATCAAATCTCATTTGTCATGACCTGGATATCGTTGACTCTCTATTTGTTCTGCACAACCTGAAAAATCCTGAAATGTACACGATAGTTCATAACTCGACTTCACTTCTGTTTGTTTGTTTTTGCTTGCTTGGTTGATTGTGTGTGTGTGTGTGTGTGTGTGTGTGTGTGTGTGTGTGTGTGTGTGTGTGTGTTTTGGCTGAGTTGGTTTTGAGTCTGAAAGGCAATCATAGCAACTGAGCACAACCATACCACAAGAATATATTTTTTGTGCGTTTAGGTGAGATTAATCATTTAGTAGCACAGGCTTGTTTGTGTTTTCTTAAGAGTAACGATGTGTTTACTGTAGTAACTGCCCTGTAGAGGCCTGCGTTCTTTCATAAAAGCTCTAAGAAGACAATAGTGTTCTAGAGATCACTCACCAGGGACAGCTTTGCTGAAAACAGCATGTGTTTGAGGTATTAGCTATCATTCATGGTTTTATGAAACGGAATGTCGAACAGAAAGTAAAAACATGTTCTGATCCAGCAAATAAATAATAGATCTTTCACAGTGTTCTGTTTTGTCCCAGAAACAAAATGCTAACCTAAAATTCCCATATGAATTTCCTCTTTCCATATGTAAATTCAGTTAATATAGTTCCTTTTGTTTTTCCCCTCTTAATTTTTCCTTCTTACACATCCATCCAGACAATTCCCTCACGCTGCATTTGTAGAAAATTAATTTCATTTGTTTGTCTTGCAAATCAGCCCTTGTGAAGATTTTTTCACTTTATTTTCAAAAGGTTGCTTTTTTATTCTTGCAACAAAGAATAGGGCTAATATGCAGTCTGCCTATTATACACTGCTCTTTAATAAGCTTGGTTTAGGGCAACCCGTCCAGCCGGTACACTCGAGTGCTCATAGCAGGCTGGGGGTGATGAAAATTTGCATTTATATTGTGCTTTGCACGTGCCACGATGGAAATCGCAGTAGGAGGGTCAGTGCAGTGCCAAAAGGTAACATGCACCTCTGATTTAATGAGCTGATGAACAGAATGGAAGAATTTGCATTAATTGCGTATTTTGGCTCTGAGCTACAAATTTCTACAGACTTTCTTGTTCTGCAATTTTAGGTAGTTAACCTTGCCAGGTTCATGTTGCACATTATGATTTGTTATAAACTAATGACTAAACTTAGACTGCAGGAGTACTTAGCTATGTATGATGTGAGAATTTGCTGCTTTTATAGTGGTAGTTTAGGTTTATTAAGTCTTTACTGAGCAATGGCTTAGCTGGGGAGGTTTGAACCAGAGAGCAAATGAAACATGAAATCTGCAGTAGCAGTCCGACAGCCATAAGAGCGTTACTATGGCAATGAGCAAGATGAACATGCCTTCTTGGCATTTTAAATTGGCCCTCAGTGGTACCCAAGTGTAGAGACCTGGGTTTAGCACAGAAAATGAAAAACTCTTTACAGTCTAGCAGGTTGAGCTAGCCATAAATACAATATTCTATTTCAATATCAGTCACATCAACGTGTGCCATGCACAGTCTTTTTCTTCTTCTTCTTTCTTTTATTGAAATAACATTATTACTAAAGAAAAAATCATTTTCAAAAGCTTTTACATGGTTGGCTTTACTCAGCAAAGCCTGTTTATCCCCAAGGTGATAATGTTCTGCGACTGATGTAGAGTTCACTGTGATTTTATCCGCCCCTGCATAAAAACTCTCTTAGAAAGGCGTGTGTTATAAAGAGCACTGATGACAAGGTGAAATATTGGCAGCTCCCATCTTGTGATTTTGGACTAGTGAATAAATGTTGACTAACATCAAATACACTTTCTCAGCTGTGTGAGCAAACAAATCATAAATTAGGAGTAAACCTTTTTTTTTTTTTTCTGAAGCACTCTTCTCAGATTTGCATATAGACAGAAGTGCCAGCAGGGCTGATCTCCAGCAATGTGTTTTTACAGGAGAATCCCTACGTGATGCTGAAAGCGAACTACCAGGAGCTGGAGGGGAACGAGCGCTATGAGGGGTTTTGCGTGGACATGTTGAAGGAGCTGGCTGATATCCTGAAGTTCAACTACCGCATTAATCTTGTGAATGATGGAGTGTATGGTGTCCCAGGGGGCAATGGAACCTGGACGGGAATGGTGGGAGAGCTCATCACCAGGGTGAGTTCCAGTGGAACAAGGTGGCACTGATGGAGCTTATAATCCTGAGTTTGGCCATTAATAGCAGTCACTGGCAACCTTTTACACCACATATTAAGAAATACTGTACTTTAGGTTCATAAATCCACAAAATGAAAATAACCAAATACATGACTGAACAGATAATACAAATAGACACAAATTGAAAGCATGATGTGTTTAGGCTTTTGCTTGTTTTACAGAAAGCTTGCCAGAAATAGCAAGAAAAATTTATACAGAACCCTTCACCAGCCAAAGGATGCTTTACAAACTAATGATTTACAAGGAGGGGTTGTGGCTGCAAATGAGATGGTCACCGGGCGAGTGGTCAGATATAACTTGATGAACAAGACGAGATGAACTTGAATAAGCAGTAAAGATCAACATGAAAAAAAAAATCATGTCATTCATTCATCTTAAGTAACTAATCTATTAGTGTTGTAGTGGTTTAAATTAGACAACTGGTTTGTTTAATTTAGTTTGTTTAATGTTTGTATAATACTTGACCCTGATAAATGATTAAACAAGAAAAAGAAAGAAACAATCTCCAGTATGCTTGTCTAATTCAACAGAAAAAAGAAAAACATTCCAGTGCATGCAGAAACAAATGGTTTACCCTTGCTTTGGGCGACAAAGGTGTTTTCTAAAACATCTTGAATACAGGTAGGCTCATTAAATAAAATTAATCGTGAAGTGTTACAGTCGAGTCTTTCACTTTAAAACTTCCCAGATGTCCCATTGTTTGTGACATCTTTCCAAATCAAACAGGGTTACCATAATTAAAAGCTGCTAACCTTCCCCGTATCAGGCACTGATAAAGCAAGCGATAACCATGTTTACTCTTTCCTCTCAGGCACAGGTTGTTCATCCTAATGAATTTCAATTAGCCCTCCTGGTCCTTAACAGACACACACACACAGATGTGTTTAAAGAGGCTCAGTTGAGCATGAAGACTATTAATCCTGTTTTGACACCCACTAACCCACACTTGATAGAAATTTCATATGTTGTAAATTCCATTTTCAGCCAGTAACCTTTTCAATGTTGAGGTTATTCATTTAAAAATAGTCACAACTGGCTACTTGATTTAATCTAGTGGCTTTGTTTTTTGTTTTGTTCTCTGCAGGGCTTTGGATAATTTTAACAGTAGTTAAAAGCGATGAGATGATCTGCTGTGTGGTGTGTACAGTGAAGTTTTTGTGGAATTCTTGTTGTTACTTTGAGGAGCCGGAATGGCTTTTGTGAACTTATCCATCTTAATTCTGCAGGCTAATGGAGGTCAAAGCTATTTGCAAAATAGAGAAAAGTGTGCCGCTTCTTATTACTGTCCCAGTTTGTTGCACTGATATATGTGTTATACAGCTGACCTTCTGGATGCCCACAAAATTTAATTGTAGCGCTCATACACTTGAAACAATGGAGGCCTTGAAGAAAAAAATGTGTAAGGTGTCGTGTGTGATAATTTCTTCAACTTCTGACTCAGTTCTGTTATAGATTAGTTGCTCTGAACTTTTGAACTGGCATGTCCTTTTGTCTCAATGCCAAACACTCTAGGATGAAAGACAGCAGTATCATACATTATATTAAATGCTAGGATGAGCCTTTTGTTCCAGTAATTAAACAATCAGCTTCTTTGTGTAGCCATGAAGCTTAGCCTGACTCCTTCTGCGTGTTTAGGGATTTTTGTAACAGCCTGCAAAAGAACATGTCTCAGAAGGAATCGGAAATGCTACGCCGGGAACCTAAGTTAATGCATTATTCAACACCGATAGCAGTGACTCTGCCACAATGAATAAGGCGGGGTGGGGGGGTGGGGGGGTGCTTGAGGGAGTTTGGGGGTTGTGGGGGTCCAATCAATCCAAGCTTGACTCAAAGTCGTAAAAGTGTGGCAGAGTGAAGAAAGAGTATTGCAGTGAATAGTTTAACCACATTGCACAATCATTCATTGTAATTCTTTGTGCTTTGATGATGGAAATATTGCACTAATCAATATTAATGTACCACAGCAGGATGAATATTTCAGCTGTGTGTATTGATTAATACTTCTTTTATTCGGGATGATTTGTTTTTGTTTATCACTCACTTCCTTCATTTTTGTGCTGGCTGTAAAACGAGTAATCAAGCAGTGTTTTTTAAGGGATGGAGGTCTATAGAAATTGCTTACAGTGATAGTGGATTGCAAATAAGTGCAGTATAAGAAATAAAATGACAGTTGGCATGGTGGTGTAGTGGTTAGCACTTCCGCTTCACAGTAAGAAAGTCCTGAATTCGAGGGCGTTTCTGTGTGGAGCTTGTTAGTTCTCCTGGGGCTTGCATGGGTTTTCTTCCGGGTACTACGGTTTTTCCCCCGCATTAGGCTGATTGGCTGTTCCAAATTGCCCCTGGGTGTGAGTGTGAATGTAAGTGTCTGTGTTGCCCTGTGATGGTCTGGGGAGCTCTTCAGGGTGTATCCTGCCTTCGCCCAGAGTCAGCCGGGATGGGATTAGGCAGCTCTGCAAATGAAATGAAAAATAAAGAAT
>JBCNYH010000013.1:22790113-22806970 GCA_039654325.1 Tandanus tandanus
AGTCGGCTGAGATGGGCGCCAGCCTCCCCGCGACCCTAATTAGGAATAAGCGGTTCAGAAAATGAATGAATGAAAATACACCATCTAATTATAGTGTGGGTTTGTTTGTTTGTTTGTTTGTTTTTGGGTGGGGGGTGTTGGCCCTGTGATGGTCTGGTGAGCTGTTCTGAGTGTACCTTGCCTTTGTCCAAAGTGGGCTGAGATAGTCTCCAGCCTCCCTGCGATCCTAGTAGGATTAAGCTGTTTGGCAAATGGATAAATATATGAAGTCTTCATATCAAGCCTCCTCTCTGCATGGAGAAACAATGGCATTGTCAGCACATACTGAATGTGCCACATAACGAGTGTAGGCAGCTTTCATCCCAGCACCATGCATGCTTTTATCACAGATGCTTGTGCTGTAAACAGGAAGTGAGAGTAAGGGATCTTACAAGGGTTTTATATTTATAGTAAACTTTAATTTCGGCTTGTTGCTACTTGCTTAAAATGACCTGATCTTTTGGCATTTCGGAATATGTGCAACATCAGTTATTTGAAATTAATTAGAAAAACTGCAGCAGGCATATAAAGTGTGACCTGAGCAGCACATTCAGGTTAATTCCCCTGCTCCTGTTTTCAATTGTGGGAGGTACAGTGAAGTCTCTCAGGGGTAGGTTGTAGGAGGGTGAAGTACAGGGTGTGGGTGGATAAATAAATGGCTAATTAAGCACAATGAGGTAATTACAGAGTTGCACAGGGAGCCATGGCAGAATCATGAACAACTGTCCCTGAAGGAGGCAAAAGCATCCTTCCTGATGGATTGCATGCATGAATGTGTGTAAGAGAGAGATAAAAAGCAAGAAATGCCCTAACTCCT
The DNA here is from genome assembly GCA_039654325.1 of Tandanus tandanus. NCBI lineage: Eukaryota > Metazoa > Chordata > Actinopteri > Siluriformes > Plotosidae > Tandanus > Tandanus tandanus. The sequence continues at coordinate 22,790,970 of JBCNYH010000013.1, forward strand.
ACAACACCAAGAGTAGGCAAGCATTTATTCAACAGAGTTTTCCAGATATTGCTGTTTGTTGTAGCATAAAAGAAACAAAATTTAGGCTGTGTCCTTTTAATTTAATATAAGTGTTGGCAGTAGATATAAATATATATTTTTAAAAAATCTTCTAAGCTATCTGGAGCATAAGAGCCTTGTCTGAGATCGTGATGTAAGGCTATCTGAGTGTTAATCACGCATCATCCCCTTCCATGCGTCACATAGCTGACACTGGTGTAGGCATTTATTTTGACATACGAAGTCAGCACTTATCCTGGAGAAGATATTCCTCCAGAAACCCGGTTTTGCACCTCCGGCACATGAAGCCGAAGTAAAATGCATTACATAACAATCTTAGAACTATCAGGTGGGAGAAAGTGGCTGTGAGATCGCTCATAGCTGCTTTTTTTGGCCGAATTTGGTTAAAAAGCCACTCTCATTCTCATTCAATTCATGTTCTTAGTTCCCACGTTGTGATATAGACCATGTTTAAGCAGAGTCGAGATTTGAGAGCTGAGTGCTGGTCACCCACAAACACGAGGATCACTGCTCAGGCAAATGAGCAACAGCGCTCCACTTTCTTTCTTGTCACCCCGCATTCCAGCTGGCTCCTGCTGCTGCAGTTCTGCTGCGCTGTGTTGATTATGCCTTTGTGTAAACTAAAACCCGAGTTTAGCGCAAGGGCTGTAAACAAAGCATTTTCTTTCGCTCATAGCAGATTGCTGCTCACAGCAGATTGTCACTCTCAGTGCTGAACTTCAGTCAACAGGCATATGCGAGTTCCCTCGGTGCTGCGTAACAATACAATTACTGTGCTAGCATCAAAGTGTGCACTGGCATGTTGCACTGCCTTTAGTTAATTTTTCTGTGCCTTAATGTAGCTATTTAATACTGCTGCAGTACAAGTGATCACTGACAGCTATGACTTGTATACACAAAGTGGATGCAGATATAATTACCACTCTCACTCTCTCTAACTTGGCACTTACATTACTCAATTATACTAATATAGAAAGTGTTTAATTTTTCCACTCTATGTTCCTTCTCTTTATATAGATACATATCATTTTCAGTTCAATTATGTCACAGGCTAAGTTTTTCATGTATGCACTTTTAACCACTTGTGCTATTTCCATTCACATCACCAAGGTAGATATAATAATTAGATTATGGCTTCTCAGACAGTAACTCCCCCGCTGAAAGGATTGTTAAATTGTTGTCACCTCTGATGATATTTTAACAGTAGGACAGTCCAGCTAATTGGTTCTGACTATTGTGCAGAAGCTATTTTTTTCTTTTCACTTTAAATTATTCAATTGCCATTCACTTGTGCACAAAATGAGTGTTTTCTCTCAGGCGAAGGAAGGAGGGAAAACAAATACGACACTATTTTCACAGTAGCACTTTGTGGTGTTTTATAAACCATGTCATAAATATATAATAGTCATATGCTGTTACAATTTGCCATAGTTTAATTGTACTAATATATAAGATACTCTTTGACTATTACTGCTTGCTTATTTGCATTAATGCATAATGCCTGTGGTAATTGCAAATTATGTTAAAACATATTTTTGGTTGCTTTTATGTCTTATTTCTTGCATACCATATGCCTAATATCACTATTAGTGCTTAGTGTCATCTAGAATTTTAGCAGAGTACATATAGTACGTAATAGAATACATATAGTATTAATTATTATAATGATGGATATTATCTCGTATGTGTTCATACACACACACATATGTATATATGTATACACACACACACACACACACACACACACACACACACACACACACATATGAGATAATATCCAACTCAAGGTCACGGAATAACTGTTAATACTGCCTGTACCGTTTCATGTTTTGGATGTTGTAGAAGAAAATTAAAATTCTGTAAGAAACTACATAGAACTGCATTCTAATACTTTTTTCTATTTTAGGCAAGAAGACCAGGATATTTTTCCTTCCTGGACCCCTTCTCTCCAGGGGTGTGGCTCTTCATGTTGCTGGCATATCTAGCAGTTAGTTGTGTGCTCTTTCTAGTAGCCAGGTAAATACAAGCCACACACTGACACATGCAGTTTAGCAGTTTAGTACTGTATATAAGTATTTCACGATTTCACATTGAATTTAATACATTGTTGACCTGTTAGAAGGTTTTCCTCCCTTTTTGTATTAGATGAAAGTGGGTTTCTTCCTTGGTTACATGTTTTACCATGAAACACTGTAATAGAGGGAGGATTTTATGGCCTTGTGCCCAGACAGGGTTTTATTCTGATTTAATTTCTAGCTGTAGACTTTTTTCTGTTATACTCTAGAAAATTGTCTGTATAATAGGGATGGTAAAATTCACTGATTAGCGCCGGTGCACCAAGTTAAAAATTAACAATGTGATTGCCCTGATTACTAAATTGTGCACTATATACAATTTGGGATGAAATTGTGGTGCATCACTTAAAATATTTTTGCGTCAGTATGCTAGTTGAGGCACTATGCCTTTATTGTTTAATTAAATGACCAATAATTGTATATTTAGATAGATTGTATATTTAGACTGTTTCAGCCCATGGTTTCATCACTACTCTTTGAGCAAGTCCAAATATCATGTGAATTGGAGGCCTGTCCATTTATTCTGTAATTTTATGAACCGCTTAATCCTACCAGGGTCGCAGGTAGACTGGATCTCAGCTGACTATGGGTGAAGGCAGAGCATCACAGGGCCAACATACCAATGAGAATTTGTGCTTACACTTAGGGGCAATTTGGAACAGCCAGTTAGCCTAATTAGCATGTCTTTGGACTGTGGAAGGAAGTGGCTTTGGACATGCATACTCCACACAGAAACACCCTCACCAAGCCTGGGACTCTAACCCAGGACCTTCTTGCTATGAGGCGGATATGCTAAACACAGCCACCAGGCAACTGAAAGTAAAATTCCCTGTATCTCTCTTGCCATAGGGCCAAAAAGGATTTAAAATTAAAAGTCACTTTTTCATTCCAGACACTCCTTAAGTCAAATGGAGGATCATCATCAAGGAGGAAGAGCTACCATATTGAATTGCATAGCATCATATTACTTTGTGTCTCATCAAATCGTAATGAAACGCATTGTGCCATATTAAATCATGTTGAATTAATTTACTGTAGGGTGAATTATATTGTATTATGTAAGTAATATAAGTTGCTTCATATGTTACTATAATGTATCATGTATTTGTCAGTGTGTTGAGATGTGTTGTGTTGGCCTCAGCGATAAAGATGAACATCTTAAAAATATATAGATATGAAGAGTTTGAGTTGAAAAACAGATAAGTGCTGTTGTTTTAATTATGGGGAAAACTATTTTTTAAGTAGCTTTACAAAATAAAAATACTTTTTCCAGTAGCTTTAAAAAAAACTTTTTTCAGTAGCTTTCAAAAACTTTTTCATTAGCTTTAAATAAAGTGTTTTTTCCTCATAAATTAAAACTGTTTTTGAACTCAAACTCTCCATATATTTAACAGCTAATCTGAGACTTCTGATTGGATATGATTTCATAGCACACTAGACTTTACCCATGATTTATTCTGTCCTCTGGACTGCAAGAATGTAGCATTATTATTATTGTCTTCAAACTATCTTCAAAATTAAAAATTGTTCTTACCATTAAATTCTTTACATGATAGCCAGTTAGCATGGAGCTAGTTTTGTAAAACAAGACTTTATCAGCTTGCACCAAGGAAGAGGCCTTCAGTCTTTGGTATGGCTTAATTCTAGCATTCTAACTACTAGATACCTGCACTGACTAGCATTCTAACTACTAGCTAGCTCTGGACACCAGTATTAAGCCATACCAAAGACTGAAGGCCTATTCCTTGCTGCAAGCTGGTAAAGTCTTGTTTTGTGTGGAAAACACTGTATAATTCTCAAAAATAAAAATACTTTTTTTTCATCATATACTTTCATTCCAAAGTGTGTATGTGAAAGTAAAAAAAATAATAATAAAAAAAGAATTTTTTTTTTTTTTAAAAGGCCGTCATTTAGTGTTAGCTTTTAGCTTAGAACAAGTCACACCATTTCCTTTTTTTCGTAGTGATGTTTAAGGTTATAGGATATGAGCAGATATCCTAGTAATAGATTATACGTTTTTTCTACACCTAGTGAGCTGAGTGACTGGTAAGTAAGGATAAAATGAATTTTTATATTTTCACTCTGGTGCAAATAGCAGCATTGCAGCAGTCAGTTGGAGAGACTCTGTGACATACTCCTCTCAGCAGCACATTCTCAGAAGGTCATTATTTCACCATCGATCTTAGGCCAGCATGTGTACTTCACATTCCTCTACTGGGACTTAAAAAACAGGTTGCAAAGCCACCAGGGACCGTAACTGACTTCATGCTTTGTCAACTGTTAAAGTTTCTCTTTCTTGTCCTGTTACTGACTTTTTTTTTTCCCCCTCCATGTCTCTTTCTCGTGGAGTTCAGGTTGACCCCCTACGAATGGTACAATCCACACCCCTGCCTGAAGGGACGCTGTAGTCTACTCATTAATCAGTATTCTCTGGGGAACAGTTTCTGGTTCCCAGTAGGGGGGTTCATGCAGCAAGGCTCCACTATTGCTCCACGAGCTCTCTCTACACGATGTGTCAGTGGAGTGTGGTAGGAACACATCCACACACACATTCATGCACACACTTTTTATCCCTAACCCTAGTGACCACTCATGTTAGATGAAAGCAGTATGTCCATTTCTTTACTCCACTGGTTCGTTTTGCTGTTCTGTTTTTTCTACAGTAATTTACACAGACCTTTCAGACTTCTGTATATTGGGGTCAGAAGTAAATTAAGGGAAGCTTGGTGTATTTATTCGCACATAGGGTATATTTAGGCTTGTAATACAAGGGTGTTTTGGGCAGCTCTTTTGATGTCAGAAAAGTAGCATTGCTCCAATCTTTTCTCTTATATCCACTTTTCTGTGATTTGATGTACAGGTGGGCCTTCACCCTAATCATCATCTCTTCCTACACGGCCAACCTGGCTGCCTTCCTAACTGTCCAGAGGATGGACGTTCCTATCGAGTCTGTGGATGACTTGGCAGATCAGACAGCCATCGAGTATGGCACCATGCATGCTGGCTCTACCATGACATTTTTCCAGGTAATATGTCCACCAAGGAAAAGAGACGCTAACGCAAAACCCATGCCAGAATCAATGCCATGTCCACAGCCTTGTCAGACATGTCAACGTTGCTCATACCTGCTTGGGCTCTGTCTGCTTCCTGGCTTAGTGTCAATGCCATTCAACGTCTTTATCCCTAGAGAAGACGTGCTTCTCCTCATGATGTGATGTTTTCTGAGGCAGTGTTCTCCTTTGCCTGCTCCTTTTCTGCTTTATCACACACACATACACACACACACACTCCAGACTGACAGTCTGCTTTCAGATCATTGATTAGTTTAATCTATCATGCTGCTTCAGTATACACTGATCAGCTATAACCTTACCACTATGCCCCATACGCAGCAACCTGCAAATGCACTGTGTTCTGACTCCTACTTATCATAGCCAGCATTAACAGTTCAGCAGTTTGTGCTACTGTATCTCTGCTCTGGGATCAGACCAGACATACTAGCCTTCAGGACTGAAATGAATAGACCCTGTTCAGCCATAACAATAAACACATTATGACCACTGAAAGGTGAAGTGAATAACACTGATTATCTCATTACAGTGGCATCTGCCAAGAAGTGGGATGTATTAGACGGAAAGTGAACAGCCAGTTCTTGAAGCTGATGTGTTGGAAGCAGGAAAAAATGAACAAGCATAAGGATGTGAGTGACTTTGACAAGGGCCACACTGTGATGGTTAAATGACTGGGTCAGTTCATTTTCAAAATGGCAGGTCTTGTGGGGTGTTCCTGGTATGCAGTGGTAAACACCTACCAAAGGTGGTCCAAGGAAGAGAACCAGTAAAGTGGTAAAAGTGTCATGGGTGCCCAAGGCTCATTGATGCGTGTGGGGAGTGAAGGCTAGTATGTAATCCCACAGACGAGATACTACAACACAAACTGCTGAAAATGTTATTGCTGGCTATGATAGAAAGGTGTTAAGAACACAGTGTATTCCAGCTTGCTGTGTATGGGGCTTCTTAACCACAGACCAGTAAGGTGGTGTTAATGTTATGGCAGATCAGTGTACAAGCTGCATAAAATATACAAGCTTGTAGGTCTCTAAAGGGACAAATTTCAAATGTATCAGGAATTGATCTTTCTGGTTCTGTGCTCAGAACTCACGTTATCAGACCTACCAGCGCATGTGGAACTTCATGCACTCCAAGCAGCCCAGTGTATTTGTGAAGAGCACAGAGGAGGGTATCGCTCGTGTCCTGAACTCCAATTATGCGTACCTCCTAGAGAGCACCATGAATGAATATTATCGACAACGCAACTGCAACCTCACGCAGATCGGGGGTCTGCTGGACACTAAGGGCTATGGCATTGGAATGCCTCTGGGTGAGAATCACAGAAATACTAAGTATATAAGTTTTGCTTTATATTTACAGTCAGCTCCAAAATTGTTGGCACCCAAATGAAATAAACCACACAGTTTATAAGGTACTGTATTTTTTAAGACCATTTGTACAATAGTTTTATCCCTAAGTTGTTTTTCATGCCCCTTACAGTTGATATTTGGTGGAGATTTGATTTTTGCAATGTTTACCAGACTGAACATCTTGGTAGGGTTCATGGTACACTCCTCTTCTGCTATCCTCTTAAGACCACGGGTTTTCAGTCAAGCTTGAATCTGGATACTTCCAGAGAAGGTTATTCCAAAGCATTGATGTTGGGTTTGTTAAAACATATGAGCCAATTATGTTTGGCTCATTATCAAATTTGTTTATCTAGGTGTATGTTCAGCCTTTAGAAGTCTTAACCACTTGGCAAGGACAACCAGGTTTTTGTGGTGAGAAATCCTGGTAGAATTTTTTCAGTCTTCACAAAAGCCCTTAGAACACTAGTGGCAAAGCAAACCCAATACATCAGTGTGAAGTTTTCTATTTATTCTAGACATATTCAGGTCAATCTGTCTATTTTGTGTTCTTTGTTGTCTTGAGGGATAATGAAGGGAAAATGCATGCAACCTCAAATCAGGTCTAAGGATATCAACAGTGGATAATGGTGATTCTAAGGCTTTTAAGAAATTAATTTTAAAGCATGTTATAATTTAGCATTTTACTGGAAGTATTCCTAAGGGTTGTCAAAACACCAAAGACACTTTTAAGATCATCAATAAACTTCATGTGAAAGACATTGTCAAAGGAAATTGATGTAGTTTTTCTGACAGATTGAATGCAAAATTTAAATAATCATAGATATTGTTCAATTTTTGATGACCATTTTCTTGAAGGATGTCAGTAATTCCGGAGTTGACTGTACTCAATATTGTTCAGAAGTAATATTCTAGTCAAACAAGACCTGGTTGTTTGAAAAGTCAGTCTGAGCTGTGGTGTGTTTTATAAGGAATACTCTTGTGTGTTTGTAAAGGCTCTGTGTACCGTGATGAGTTTGACCTGGCCATCCTCAGACTGCAAGAAGAGAACCGGCTGGAGATCCTAAAAAGGAAATGGTGGGACGGAGGAAAGTGTCCAAAAGAGGAGGACCATCGAGCAAAAGGTGAAGTGCTGACTACAAAATTACTGGCACTATGTGTCCAACCAGCACCAAGATAGTCACATGTTTCAAAAATCTGAAACAGTATGAAAATAAGCTTACATCTTTTTTTAAATATATTGAAATGTGATGTGAAGTTCTGATCTACAAAGGTTATGGAAAATTTAAATTTAAAGTTTCCAAATTAAACTCGTTAGCTATCAACATGAATTTTGAAACAAATATTTAACTCTTTGAAATCTTCATTTTTTACTCAAAGTTTAATACTTTATATAGATTTAGACAATGCCTAAAAGTGGAGCCCCCAGAGATGTCTCTATTGAAATATGTCAGAGCCTGCGTTCCCTTTCACCGCTTGTCATGTCGGCTTCCCAGCCGTCATGTGGTGCACCAGCTGTGAGGAACTCACCCACACGCAGAAGTAACACATAGCTCCCAGCATGCCCTGCTGTGGTGACGTAAGCGCCGTTTAAGGATGCAACCCTGGGAGCCTGTCTGAAAACTATATCTATATCGGGTTTCCTGTGGTGGGCATGCACGGACAGGTGACAACCATCCAAGTCATGTTCCATTTGCCTATGGTGCTCTGCTCAGGAACTCCACTAATATACTTTACTTGAAACATTCTTATCATAGTCGGTTTCATAAAGCTGAAAGTGAAAGTCAAGTGCAGGTTCATCATCAGGTCACCGATTTAAAATGCTATTGTTTGGATTGGATTCATCCTCTAAACCATTCATCCTCTAAACTATAAGACTCTAAACATACCACCATAAGACTCTAAACACACTTTCTTCATAATCTTTCCTTGATTGGGAGACATTCACCAAGTAATTTACATAAATCTGATGAAACTGCCACGTTTAATTTCAGCAATCTCGCAAAATACCTGCATGTAAAAGGGAGCTTCTGTGAGTGTGTGCTGTGGGGGGGGGGGGGATTTGTTTACACCGAATGGGATTAAAAGGACTTTTTTATTGGTATACTGTAAGAATTATGTACTTTTACTTCTGATGATTTTATAGTGGGAATTCCAAGCTAAGTTTTGATACCACACATGGGGATTATGACACAATGTAGACTAAGTACTTTGCAGCAATTTCAGATATTTTTTAAATAATCAGTCAAGCATTCGCTCATTAACTGTTTGATTTTGGTGCAATGGAAATTTATTAGAAAAAAAAATGTAAAGTCTAGACATTTTCTGCTAAAATCTTGATTTTGACCCACTAATGCTATATCTATCAAATTACAGTCCTGTGACTTCTGACTGGTTTGGTGCTGGAGGGTCACATATGTACTTGCATGTGTTTCTTTGGTAGGACTCGGCATGGAAAATATTGGTGGGATCTTTGTAGTCCTGGTGTGTGGCCTGTTAATTGCTATCTTCATGGCAGTGTTGGAGTTTGTATGGATGCTGCGTCACACTCCAGGAACAGAGGTGAGAGAGGGCTATTTTACCTGCCTCTGCTTTGTGTCCTTCTCCCCGGCCACGCGCCTCCCTTCCTGAGCCCTTTCCCCTATCCTAAACCCCGTTCAGCCCTCCATCTTACAGTACACACAACACAGAGTCTACCTCACACAGGTGCTTTCTCTCCACTGGCCTGTACCAACTCGACAGGTACTCCCGAGAGGTGATTATCTCTCTAGTTTTTATTTCTGTCATGAATACATATAATTGTATAATTCCACTCAATTTTTATAAGTAACATGTATTTTAAAACATAGTGTGATTAATTAAAACAAACAAACAAACAAACACATATGTGACCCGCTCCAGCATAATACAGATTAAGTCACAAGGTAATGTTTTGAGTAAGAGCCAAGGTTGAAAATGGCTTACCTGGACGAAAATGCGATATCGCCAATAATGCATCCTTCAAAGCATAATCTTTGACGTGACCAAGTTTAAATATCCATAAACACAATCTATCCATGGTAAAATGCTTGTTTAAGAAAGTTTTCCCTGTCCAAGTTGTTGTAAAACAGTGAAAATATCCACTTGTGTTTCCAATTTTCAAATCGCTTTAGTGATTGCTCAGGGTATTTCCTTTTTAACCATATTTGGTACCAGAATAATCTTCCTACTTATGGAACCCCAGAAGAATTCCCAGAATCATACATTGGTAAACCAATGAGAAGCCTCAAAACAGACATGACTCTGTGTAAATAGAACTCCTCTGTTGCTAGGAAGTACGATCGTTCTGATTGGTCGAGAGCCGGATTCATTTAGCATATGGATGTTAGGGAGTTTCAAATGCGGATATTCAGAAACTGGTTATGTAACTATAATTGCTACTTTCTCAAAAGTAGCATTTCCTGATTTTGAGCGACATACAAAGTGATGTAACTCAGTCAGTTTTCAAGCTATAATCATGGATTATACCTAATTTTAAAGCATATTAAATTCTCTTTCCAAATATATGAATATATCTGTCAAATTTCCTACTTAATCCGTATTATGCTAGAGTGGGTCACATATTTAATAAATAAAATGTCACACAGTGTTTGTAGAACCTCAAGATATGATCTGTTTGGAGGAGAGTGTATACTCATTAAAGAGTTTAAGTAAAAGGGGTTTTTTTTATCCATTTTTAAAAGGCTTTTTAAAAGGTGTGAAAATATTATGCAAATCTGATGTTGTTTCCTTGAGCATAAGCAAATGTGTCAGAGGAGCATAAAATTCTGAGCTCCCAACAGTCCCACATCGTGGAGCCATCTGTCTGCTGTTGGAATGAAGTGAGTTGGTGTAGGAGTTGATTAACTTTTGTGAAGCGTTTAGATTTGTTTTTATCTTCTCTATTCTGCTTCTGTCATTTAAACTTGAAAGCCTCTCACACAGGTTTCTTCATCATGGCAGTTTCTAAAGGACAGACAGATGTTGAAGGCTTTCAGTTCATTTCTATATTTAAAACTCGTTGTAACAGGCAGTCCGTATAATGTATGTTTTCAAAAATCAGTACAAAGATGACATTTAGCCTTTGTTATTTAAAAAAAATAAATTTTATGTTAAAATAAACTCTACAAACAAATAATAATAAATAAATAAATAAATGAAAATATGCAACTCCTCCAAGGAAATAAAATTTAATTTTTACATTAAAGGGAACTACGTATGTTTTCAGTCACTTTTTTATTTGTTCATCTTTGCCATCGCATACACAGGTGTGTAAGAAGTAGACACAGGTGCTAAACACCTAAACTTACAGAGTCACAACAACCTAATGCCAGGCATTCTTGCTGAAAGAGTCCATGAAGCCGACAAGAAAACAGGAGCATCAGCCCAGAAGATCCCGTTCAAATATAGCAAGCCTGGCATGGCACTGTTGAAACATACTAGAGAGGGAACACATGAAGTATTAACATCACAGAACTAAATACGACAGTGCTTAAACCACTGAATGAAGATCAGGGTGGCTTACATTAGGATAAGCAGACAGGACAGCCAAAGAAAATCCAGGGGATATTAATAAGAGATACTTAACTGAGGAGAGCAGGTGAGTGTAGGAAAGGTGGTGAGAAGAAACTCAGGATCAGAAGTCCAGTGGCCCAAACAGTTTGAAGTGCAGCAAAGGTGGCGAAGAAGTTATTAATATGTATTTACTTGCATACAGTGTAAATTTCAAAAAGGTACAGTTGTCTCAAATCCAAGACAGCATGTGTTGAACTTGCTAGAAATTACAATAACGAAATGTGATTGTCATAACCCACCACAAGAGCTCCCTTTTTAATCACCTCTTAAAAATCAATGCATTTTTAATTTTCTTCACTCATACCGTCCTCCAATAGGCAAAAAAATAGGTTGGTGATCCCTGCTCTTTTGTATGTAGTCAACATAGCAAATATTGACTCTGTTAAGTGAGCAGCATTGCAGACTCAACAATATGACTCTTTAGATTACATCATCCATATACTTAAAGTGTGTTGTATGTTGCCATACTTCTCAGTGTGAACGCACTTTTTTTTCACATTTAATTTTTGGAATCACTTTATCCTTTGTTAGGAAGGCTGGTGCCAGAGTAAGGGTGGTGCTCACCCTGAACAGCTTGCCAGACCACATTCACACTCATACACACACCTGGGGGCAGCTGAGAATATCCAGTTAGCCTAATGTGCATGTCTTTGGAATGTGGGAGAAAACCTGAGCACCCAGAGAAAACCCAAACAAGCACAGGGAGAACATGAAAACTCCATACAGAAACACACTCGCTGGGCACAGGGCTCAAACCCAGGATCTTCTTGATTTCTGGCAGAAGTGCTAATCACCACACCTCAGTGCAGCCCCGTGAATGCACCTAGGCATTCAAAATAGTAGTATGCAAGTATGCAATTTGAGATGTACTGTTAGATATAACTAAAGTGATAGCATTTTTATTAATTACATGTGGATTTCTTATTCATTGATTTTTATGTATAACAAGTCATCTTGATAAAAGTTTTGCTCATGAAACTGATGACGACCCTAGTTTATAGCAGACTGATGCCGGGGAGTGAACTCATGATAAGTTACTTCAGTTTCCAAGTATTTGACTGCAATATTACACCTTCATAATAACAAGAGTGGAAAGTCAAAACTGGTGCTGGTGATGATAGTGTCCATTTGTCTTACCGAACACTCTCTTCTGTGAACATGCTATGTGAAACAATCATTAAATCCTCTACGGTAAAGGGAAAAGTTGGAGAAGGCTTTATGAACATGAATTATTGAATTATGTAAAAAATATGTGATTGAGCCACCTAATAAAGGGTTTAAACAAATGCAGTTTTAAGCACGAAAAAAGGGAATTTAAAAAAGCCAGATTGGAAAAGTTTTTTTTTTTTGTCAAGTATAAGATTTTGAATCATAGACATAAATATCAAGATGGAGAAAATGATATTGACTTTATTAACATTGTAAACTATCTAAAATAGATGTGCATAGTTTGTTATTGCCACTTATGTTTAAAATGTCTTTATTTTACATTATTGTAAATGTGGTATCAGTAGGACACAAATTGCAACCCAACCGTGGAAGAACTGGGATTAAAACGTTTATCTTTTCTGTTAGCATTACAGTATGTCTCACTAATAATATAGTGGTAAATGAATGGACAGACAAAACCATTTTTCAACATTAAATTAATGCATTTAAGTAAACTTGAGACTAATTTGTTTTAAATAAATGAAACAAGTTGTAACTAAATAAACATCAATACCTAAAGTCTATTACTGAAATACAAAGAACCTACTAGGCAATAAATATTGTGCAAGAGCAGAAAACGTAAATGCATAATATTCTGTGCAGAGAAAATAAAGTATTTCATCATTATCAGCTCAAATATATTGGCCATTAGGTAATTATCTAGACAGGTCTAATGGCCATGTTACATCCAAAAATGTCAGTCCTTTAAAGTTATTAGTGATACACTGCTTACAGACTGATACACAGTACGGAGGAACCTTATAATGGAGAGAAGTGTGTTTATTGTTATAGTCTGTGCACTGTCCTGCAATGATGTTTGTATGTGTTTGCTCATTCATACATTTGAGGTATGCCCATGAGTTGACATGCAGTTTAGAGTGTTTAAAAATGTATCAGAGCACCTGTCATAGATGAAAGATATCAATGCTTTAAACAATTTATTACACACATTTTATAGCAATTAATATTTACACTAAAAATAGTATTCACATCTATTATTTATTATAATTTGCATTAAATAATTGTTTTTGTTAGTTGAAGAAAGAAAATGAAACAAGTTACTTCAATATAATACTTAAATTTCAACAGAACTCTCCATATTCTTACAGAGCATTCTTGATGGCACTGATTTTACATACAGTGTCCTGAAAAACACCCCTATTTTTGTTTACTTGTAGCATTAATTGCTTCTGATGCTCAACTAAATTTGGTATATTACAAAAGACAAACTCAATAAGCCAAATACATAGTTTTCAAATGGTCTTATGATTTATTGAAGGAAAAAAGGATTTATTAAAGTAAAAAACTTACAAACATATACATCACGCATGGGAAAAAGTATGTTTCCCTAGACTTAGTACTTGGTTGTGTCACCTTCAGAGTCACCAACTGCAATTAAATGTTTCCAGCAGTTGGAGGTTAGTCTGTGGCATTGCTGTGGAGATATTTTGGCCCACTGTTTTATACAACATTGTTTTAATGTGGGGCTTTTTAGGTCCTGCCTCAACATTTAAATGGGCTTCAGGTCAGGACTTTCAATAAGTCACTCCAAGATCTCATCGTTGATTTTCTGAACCACTTTTAATTTTTAGTTTTATTTATTTATTTAAAAAATTTTTTTGAGCCATTCAGAGGTGGACTTGCTCTTATGGCTTGGATTTTTCCTGCTGCATAATCCAACTGCACTTTAGCTTCAGATCATGGACCAATGACGTTCTCCTTAATTAGTTGTTGGTAGAGAACTGAATTCATCCTTCCTTCAATTACGGAAAGCTGCCCAGGCTATGAAGCAGCAATGCATCCCCACACAATTACACTACCACCACCACGTTTGACTGTGAGCATGATGTTCTTACTGTGGAACGCTGACCTTATCTTCACTCCAGATGTAACAGAAACCATGTCTTAACAAAAAAATCATATAGAACATTATCCCTAAAGGTTTGGGGGTTAAGGTTTTATTGTGCTTTTTGGCAAATATAAGATGAGCCTTTATGTTACACTTAACTTCTCAGATGAGGTTTCTGTGTTTTCTTGCAATAATTTTGCAAGGCCAGCCACTAGAAAGATTTTTTTTTTTAGAAAGATATTTTTTCAAAGGTTCTGTTTGCACGGTACTCCATATTGTATGTCCCCAAAGACTGTCTTTAGAGGAAACATTTGTACGATTAACTTATGCATCAATTAATTCCCATATTTGAAGAGTTGGTTTGCAAAAACAGATAACTGATAACAGATTTTATTTATGACAGATAAAAAAAACAGATTGTTTTAATTATGAGAAAAACTATTTTTTTAAATAGCTTTACAAAAAAAAACATTTCCCAGTAGCTTTGAAAATAAACTTTTTTCCAGTAGCTTTAAAATAAAGCTACTGAAAAAGTTGTTTTTCTCATAATTAAAACAATTGAACTTATCTGTTTTTACAAACCAACCAATCATTAGTCCCAATGTTCCAGATTGCTGTTGTTTGGGATCATTGTCCTCTTGACATGGCCAAAGACAATTTACATTTCTTTCAGCTATGACAGGTGGTCTAATAAATTTGTTAATCACTATATATTTGACTTTTCAGTATTTAACATGCTATGGTGAGTAAGAAAACCATTTACTTCATCCAAGTAATATAACTGTAACGGATTTCATGCCCCAGGGTCTCAATTAACTTACATTATCATGATGTACCATTCCCTCTTCAATGTTATACTAAACCATGCTGAATTCAAACTTCCAGCACTGCATTTACTTTACCAAGTATTAGCATTCTGAAATGCTTTAACCAAATATTGGTTATATTAGTAATTTGAACTGTAGGAATATAAGTTAAAAGGTTTATCAGTATTTACACAGGGGAAATTATATATATTCAGAAATGGGTTAGACATACAGTATGATTGGTATGATGATAACTGGTGTACTTAAGTGTAGTCCATGTGACCGAGGCTCCTAGATTTTTCTTAAGTAGAAAAGCTTTAGACTACCACCTTTAAACAGAAGGACTTACTTTTAAGACTGAAAAAAAATAACTCACTCACGCACTCACTTGCCAACCCACTTTTTGCTTTGTTAGGGTTGCAGGGAGGCTGGAGCCTATTTGAGCTGACACTGGGCAAAGGCAGAGAAAACCCCGAACAGCTCACCAGATCGCACACAACCATTCACACTCACACCTAGGGGCAGTTTGGAGCATTCAGTTAGTCTAATGTGCATGCCTTTGGACTGTGGGAGGAAACCAGCTTACCTAGAGGAAACCCACACAAGCATGGGAACATGCAAACTCCACAAAGAAACACACTCACCAAGCCTGGGACTAGAACCCAGGACCTTCTTGCTGTGAAGCGGATGTGCTAACCACTACATCAATGAAAAAATAACATAAAGCAAAAAGCAATTTTTAAAAAGACTAACTTAATAATACTCTATATGAACTGGAACCACTGAAAGATGCCAAAAGAGTTTAGTATATTGCCAGTTATCACAACTGCAAGTAAGCAAAATGGGATACAGAATGCAATAATGTGCTTTTATTTAACACACAGGCAGGATATCACACAGGCAAAACTAGAATCATTAATGGGGCACACAGAACAGGAATGAATATCACAGTAAACACTGGATATAATGAAAAGTCTTAGCAACTATATATA
>JBCNYH010000013.1:22849105-22863360 GCA_039654325.1 Tandanus tandanus
TTGCACTACCTTACTGCGATCAACCACAAAAAAATATATGTATATATATATATATATATATATATATATATATATATATATATATATATAGGTCACAGATCGCTTTGCTGATATAAGATTGTGCTGGTCCACTTTTGGCTTTGTAGGCAAGCAGTAGAATTTTAAATCTGATGTGAGCTGCTACAGGAAGCCAGTGACAAAAGCGTAGAATGGAGTGGTATGAAAGAACTTGGGAAGGTTTTAAACAAGCGGCTGAATTCTGGGTCAGTTGCAGAGGTCGAATGATGCGCATGGGCTCACCTGTCAGGAGTGAGATGTAGTAGTCTAGCCTTGAGATGATAAAGGACCGAACAAGTAGCTGAGTGGCCTTAGTGGAAAGAAATGGACAAATCCTTCTGATGTTAAAAAGGATAAACCAACATGATCGAGAAAGATTAGCAATATAAGAGGAGAAGCACCAAAGGAAAGTGCAGTAACCGAAGGAGAGATCAGAGACTTTACGTCAAGAATGATTACGAGATCCTGATGTGGGGATGAATCAACTGGAATGAACAGCAGCTCAGTCTTGCTGGGGATTCAGGTGGGGGGCAACAGCTATGATGAGATATTTGCCAGACAGAGATCCAAACAGAAGCATCAATGTTTTTTGGAAGGGAAAGAGAAGACAAGTTGCGTGTCACCTGCATAACAGTGGTATGAGAACCCATTCGAGAATATGACATCACTGAGTAGCCTAATATAAATGGAGAACAGAAGTGGACCAAGTACTGATCCCTGAGGGACACCAGTGGAAAGTCTGCCTGGAGCAGATGTGGATACCTTCCATGTACCTTGAAATGAGCAAGCCATTGCCACATTAACTCACAAATTTCAAGACTCCTGAGAATGGACAAGAGACTCTTGTGGTTAACTGTGTCAAATACTGCTGAAAGTTCAAGAATGATTGGGCTGATTACATCTTTTCTGATCTTGCTGTATGTAGCTTTTCTCTGCCAGCCAGTATATGTAGAAGTGCTGCTTTGAAGCCAGACTGATTAGGGTCCTGAAGGTTGTTCTGCAAGAGACAGAAAGGCAGTAGATTATGGATAGTGTGTTCAATAGTTTTTGAAAGGAAAGAGGGAAGTGATACTGGTCTGTAGTTGCTGATGACTGATGGAAAAAGGGGTTTTCCTTCAGGATGGGTAGAACTCAGGCTTTTTTTAATGCTGTTGGTATATGACTCATTGATATGGAGGCATTGATGATAGGAGAAGGTCTTGAGAGATGGAAGAGATTGGAGCCAGTGGACAGGTGGTAGGTTTGCATAATGAGATCTCTTCAGTTGCAAGATTGGTAAACAGCTTCAGCATAAGGCAAGGGGAATCCTTAATGTGTAAAATAGGAGATGGGGTAAATGTCTGACAGATTTGTTCAGTCTTCCCATCAAAGAAGTTGGCAAAGTCTTTGGCGGTCAGAAGGTGCTGGTTGGTTGAGTAAAGCTGAAAAGATGTGGAGTTTCACAGATCTTGTGCAGTGATGCCCAACTTTTCCTTGAAAAAGGCTGTCTTAGCAGAAGTCATATCAGATTAGAATGTGGACAGGTGAGCATGGCAAGGAGTCAGATCTCTTTCAAGTTGGGATTTCTTCCTCTTTGGTAAGTGCATTGTGGTTTAGAAAGAATGTTTTCTCAGTTTATTCTGTAATATCAGATTGAAATCAGTTTATTGTGTACTATTAGATAGAAATATTCATGTATTTTAAAGAGTACCTACATAATGCCTTTCTACCACATAAATTAGTGCATAAATATTTTATAAAGTAAAGCTGGAACATTTTGGAAAAGCTTGTGTCAAAATGTGTAAGATGATATTTAATTTTTCTTTTAAATAGCTTTGTTTTTACATAAAAGAGAGAACAACATCAAATAATTAGAATTATGAGATGACTGAAATTGTAATGTTTCAAGTTAAAAGCTTTTTTTTTTTACTAACAGCACATTCATAACACTTTGAAGAAATTATATAAGGTTCACACTGAACTTCATAAAAGTGTTATGAATAAAAATGTAATAAAGACTTGTGCAGTGTATATGGTTTTTTTTTATAAATAATAAGCTGTATAAAGCATAAACACCTGTAAGATATGCAAGGCAAGAAGAAAAATAGACACATTTTTGCCAATAATCTTTTATAGTAACAACTTCTGAAAAGACCATGGAACGTAGTCTATTTGTATTAAAATGACTACAGAGCCCCATACCAATTATAGTTTCTTATTTATTAGGCCCATATGCTTTATGCCTTATGAATTTAACATCCCAAACTAAAGTTCATTCATTCTTCATTTGTCGAACCATTTAATCCTAGGGTTGCCGACTCCATGGGAAGGCAGGGTGCAACCTGAATGGTTTGAAAGTCCATTGCAAGGCCAACACACAACCATTCACAGTCATGTAGGGGCAATTTAAAACAGCCAATTAACCTAATGTGCATGTATTTGGATTGTGGAAGGAAACCAGTACCAGGAGGAAATCTGTGCAAACATGGGGAGAATATGAAAACTCCACCCGGAAAAACCCTTACCAAGCCCTAGACTCAAACCCTGGACCTTCTTGTTGTAAATAGGATGTGCTAATCCCCACTTAAACTACATAACCTTAATAATTTATGAACTTTTATGCAATATTATGCTCCCCTTATACAAGTTTTTTGAATCAAATAATTTGTAAGATATGGATAAAAAATCTCATTACAGTCAAGCAACTCATAATGATAATTAATGACTGATAATTCAAGTCTCTCTCATGCAAAACAAAGTAAAACCATAAATATTTTTGAAATGTTTGATGCCATACATTCCTTCTACTAATCCTAATAATCTATAGATCATTTATGCTATGCTAATACATTTGTTATATACTATGCAATAGGTTTCCTTCAAATCTGGTCAAGAATAATTAACTCACCTGAGTAGTTGAGGTAATGTAAAACTTTAGGAACTCAATAAAGTTCTGCAATTGCTATTTGTTGCTACATTTTGTGTGTGTGTGTGTGTGTGTGTGTGTGTGTGTGTGTGTGTGTGTGTGTGTGTGTGTGTGTGTTTTAAATGTAAAAAAAAATGCCACATTTAAAAACTGAATACAGATATGGATATTTGGAGGTCTACAATGATAAAGATACAAAACATGGCATCACCTCTCAACTGCAAAGCATATTTTGCAAAGTATATTATGTTTTCAAATAACCTCACTAGTCAATCTAAGTTACACCATCTGTCTTAGAAAGTAAACTAAGCAAATACTGTTTGTCATGACACTAGAAAGTAAATCAGTGGGTAAAGTGTTATAATGGATTCATGTCAAACAAAATCCATTACCTAATGCAATTCAACTATTATGTCAACCTGACATTAACAAAGAACTGACAAACACATTCTTTATGTAAACTGATTCCTTTATATCCTTCTTGTACAAGTTACATCATTTTTGTTGTTATGTCTGTCAAGTATGTCAGTTGAAGGTTACACACTAGAGTGGTATTATTACCAATCTCCTTAAGTAAATTATTGTCTTATTTAATAATTAATATTACACAACATTGTTTCTGTTTTAAAAATGTAAGTTAAACATGAATGCCATTTCTTAATTTCAAATTGAGAAAATTATTACTTCTGGTTACATTCTGCTGATAGCCTCACTTCCAGAATAATATTGTTATTATTATTATTATTATTATTATTATTATTATTATTATTATTACTATTACTACTACTACTACTACTACTATTATTATTATTATTATTATTATTATTATTATTAATATTGTTGTTGTTGTTGTTATTGTTGTTGTATAGAACCTGTGAGTTGTGAGTTTCAACATGCATTTCAGTAAAATTATTCTCTTTCACCACACACACCATGAAAAAAGAAAGATGATAAAAGGGGGAAATGACTGATGTGGGTTTGATCATCCTACACACATTTTTATTTCAGGTGAGATGGAAACCTGATGAGAAATCTTTACTGATATACTGCTACAGGCATCTCATGCTTTTACAGTAATCTACCTGCATGTCCAGCCCCCAACCCCCATGACATACAGCTAGTATTAGTATTCTTCCTTTTAAATTTCATGTGACAGCATGACAAATGTGTTGACATCATTTCTGTCACACAAGAAAACTTATTTGTTTTCTTTGTTCTGTGTCTTGTCTTCATTCTTGCACTGATCGATGCCTTTCAGATGAGAAAACAAGTGACTTAAGACGAATCGGCTAACAAAAGCCAAACGGCCTGTATATGACTCCGAAAAATTGACAGAATGGGATGTGGAGGAAGCAAAACTATAGAAATAAGGCAATGTAGGGTTTCAGTATCTCAACTTTGTCTACAGTGGTATAAGCCACAAATGTTATGTGCCTGCAGTGAAAATGAAACAGTTCAACTATGGTGTGGTGTTACATCAGACATTTAAAATAGTAAGACTGTGAAGGCATGCGTTAAATAAATAATATTGTTTAAAACAAACTGTTGCAATTTCCAGTAGGTGATATGAAAATATAACTGTGTTTATACTGTGTATGAATTATATTTCATACATAGTACTAAAGTTGTAATATTTTCCATAATGCAATAAAAAGCAAGAAAAAGTTTGTCAATTCACATGAACCTTTACTTATCTCACAAAAGTTTTAAAAAAGAAATAAAAATATTTTTACTGCTCAACTTAAAGCTATATATGACGTATCCGAGTGAAATAGAATGAGTAGATGAAGAATAGATGAGTTTAATTGAGAAACTTTTAATACATTTAAAAATTAAACTTTTTGTTGTTTATTTACGATGGTACCTCCCTGGTGCTACAGATAATTTTTGTGGTTTTCTTCATGAATATGAATGGGGTTCTGATGATTTAACGCTATTGCGCATGTGCATGGGAAAACTGCATTGACGCCATGATGGAGGAAGAGGTGAGCATACTAGCTTGTTTATATTATAAAACTGCAATTCATAACTGTATGAATTTGGGGTAGATTGGAAATTCGGACGTATAGTTTGCACTAGCAGACAAATAAAGTTGGGATTTGAAACTAAAAATCTAATTTAACTGGCCTTATGGATATTTCCCCGTCTTTTCTGTAAAGTTTAGAGGTAGGACCCTTTGCTAAATGGCCAGTTTTATTACTTTATATAAGTTTCTATAAAACTTCAGGAAATTATTTATAGTTCATCTAATCAATATTTCAATGCATTACAATGCATTTTGTCCTGTATCTCAGAAGTGGTACTTGTGTCTTCCGACTCATTTTGCCAGATCGGGTCACATATCCATCCAAAAAATCCATCCAATATATTTGCATAACAACCTTATTACTCTGTACAGCAAACAAGCATGTGAGAACATTATAAACACACCTGTGAAGTAGGAACCCCGCAACTTCATTGTTAAACATCAAGTTCAGCTTGCTTTTCACTCTATTCCATCTCTCAAAATGCTTTCCAATAAAAATCTTTTCTCTATTTCTCTCTGTCTGCCTGTCTTTTTCGCTCTTTCCTTTCTGATTCAGTAAATTCTCTGGTGCCAGCTGGCCTACCTCGCATTCTCGTCATCTCCATTTTTGTTGATAGTAAAAAAATACTGTCACATGACTAATTTTAGGTGGGGTTGAGCAAAGAGTTTGTCTTTTTTTGCAGACTCAGAAATTAAATATGGAATTTATTGTATATTTAAATATCTTTGTTATGGGAATAACCTCAACTGTGTGTTTTGTAAATATAAACAAAGTTAGAATATGATGTCTGCAACACACACAAAAATTGGGACAGAGTTGAAATATGATTGAAAAGTTTAAAAAAAAAATTACAGTATCAGTAACTTTCATTTCTCAATGCAAGATTGCAGAGAATTTAGATCTTTTAAAAAAAGATTCATGAAATTCGGGCACACCTCACTGCATAAATTGCAAGGTATAAAACCACGACTGGATACGTGTGACCTTCAAGCTCTCAGGCAGCACTGTCTGAGAAACTATAATGCTACTGTGACAAGTATAACCACTGGCTCGGGGGTACTTCAGAAAGCCATTGTGAGTTTGCCATGACACTGGCCAGGATAGAAAAATTACTGAATGAATGAGTGAGTGAACATTAACACTAACATTTGCTTTTGGGGTTTTTTTTGTTTGTTTGTTTGTTTGTTTGTTTGTTTGGGGTTTTTTGTTTGTTTGTTTGTTTGTTTTGTTTGTTTGGGGTTTTTTTTTTGTTTTTTTGTCTATCTATGAAAGTGAAACATTCTGATTACAATGTGTCGCTTACTATTATTACAGTCACTGTGTTTATATTATTGTATGATTGTTATTTATTGAATGTTCCAGTATAAGCTTCTTAGCATTTGTCAAATACTTAGTGAACATTTTAATAAGGCTGCCTGTCAGATTAATAGGATAGGTTGTGAATAATATATAGTTTACAAACCAAATGAAAAGTAGTGTTTTTTGAGCAGTCTCCATGTTTATTCATTCATAATCCATAACTGTTTAATCCTGTTTAAGGTCATGGAAAATCACACAAAGTACACATATAGCTCAGGGCAATTTTTGAATAGCCAATTCGCCTACCAGCATGTTCTCAGGAGTTGGGAGGAAAGCAGAGAACCTGACAGAAACCCACCCGTACTGGGAGAGCTTGATAGCACCGTGTCAATCAGGTCATTGGAAAATTAAAATGCAACAAAATGCATTTTCCTACATTTATTTATATGTGTTATCAGAAAATCATGCAGTTACACAAGTTGGGACCTTCAAACATGTACTGAATTGCTTTTTATTAATGAATATACCTATTTAACTTTTATCTCCTCTCAATGGCTCATTCATTTTATCAGGTAAATCTGTGTTCTTGGTTCTTTGGGAGTTTTTAAGGTTTTGTTGGATAATTAAGGCTTGTTAACCACCTAAATGAATTTAGCTAGAAGTCTATTAATGGGGAAACGCTCCTCTCCACTATTGTGACATTCTGTATTTGAGTGTGGCAGAAAAGAGAAGCTTTTGCCCTATTGTCAGGAGACCATGACTTTAAAATCTTGACAGTACCACAGCTATTCATGAGTCATGAAAGAAAAATTGGCCAATCACTCTGGGTGGGAGTATTGGCACATTCTTTCCCCTATGAATCACAGTCACCAATTTAAGGTGTTTTTAAGCTCATGTTTATGGAAGAAGGTAGACAGCATATTCGATTGAGTGTGTTACTGTGCACTATGATGTGACATGAAAAGCAATTGAAAAAAATTGGTTGGCGTCACTTGTCTCAGGATGTAACCTTCACTCACTTTGGTTGGTAGCTGTCCTGGGTCAGAGAAGGCTGTTTGATGGTGGGGATTTGCAAATGATTCAGTGGTGGGGAAAATGAAAAATAAAGAATTTTTAAGGGTTCCTAGGACAAATGAAGAACGCTTAAAGATTATACATTTAGTATTCTACTTTACTGTGCTAGATTAGTATACTATCTACATGGAAGAAATACATTTAAAAACAGTTTTTAAAGCATTTCACTAAAGGATTTATTCACTGTATGAACTTATTGGACACTTTTTTCTTTCAGTGACTGCACCTTATAAGTGTTATTGCCCTGATCCAGCATCAAAGTAATAATATGCTGTTAATGTCTAGTACTATAATTGCAATGCAAATAAAATAAAATTCAACTGAATTTTCATTTGAGGTTCGGTAGTGATTCATTTCCACTGATGGAGAAAGTAAAGGGAGAAGAGCGGAAACTGTTCTTAACAACACCTGGACTATAGCCACTAATTGTACCTCCAAAGGACACCTATAAAATGGCCAGTGAGTGCAACTATAAGGCATGTGTACCTAATAAACTGGTAGCTGACGGTCTGGTTTGCTTATCATTTTAAATGTGCTGACAAAACCATCAGTGACAGCAATGTTTCTCTTTTTATGTGAATTTTTATTACCAAACAGTGATTCAAACTTGTCGAGACAGGAAACAAAATTAAAGCAACAGTGCCTCCTGCAGACTTCAGGCTGGACTGCATTGCCAGTGGAGGAAATTTCTGGATCAGTGACTATGGACAAACATTCTTCACAGTACCTGTTTCATCACTGCAGTTATCTCTTCAGAGGCCTTTATACTGTTTCTGATGATATTGTGTAATGTTATGGTTTTCTTTCTCTTCTAATCAGAGGACGGTTTTGCATAAGTCCTCCAAGTACATGAGTTATTGCTTTGAACTATTTACATGCATGAAAAATAATTATATGACAATGCGGAGCTACTGACATCCAATTTATAAAAAGTTATATGATACTTACACTAGCATGATAGTCAAGTGATTATGATTTCCACGAGTCAGTTATAACTATTAAATTAATTATTGAATTGCTTTATGACTTCTTTGAATTTTGCATAATGGTCTTGATATTTAAAATGTTTCTTAAACAAATCCAATTTAGAAAAAAAAAACATCTGACATGATTAAATACATATACACAGGAACTGCACAAGCTGATTGGTTGATTAAAAACATTATTCCAAGTGGATAATGTTTGAATCTAAATGACAGACACACACAGTTTGTAACAGTCATTTAAAGAAGACAGCATCGTCATTATCATGCTTTAAAAAAGAAAAATAAGCCATAAAAATGAAATAACTATTGAATTGCTTTATAACTTATTTTAATTTTGCATCATGGTCTTGATATTTAAAATACATTCTTTAAACAAATCCTATTTTTTTTTTTTATTTTAAAAATTAAAAAAAAAAAAAAAAAACATCTGACATGGTTAAATACATAAATACATACACACAGGAACGGCACAATCTGATTAGTTGATTAAAAACATTATCCCAAGTGGATAATGTTTGAATCTAAATGACAGACACTCAGTTTGTAACAGTCACTTAAAGAAGATAGTGTCCTCATTATCATGCTTTAAAAACGATAAAAAAAGACATAAAAATCTTGCCTTCATTTGTTTTTCTCATGTTTCTATATAGTGTGCATACTAAAACACCTTTATAGAGCTCAGTTTACTTTTATTTCCATGTAGTATCTAGCTCTAAATGAGTAGGCTAAACAGTGTTTTGCTCTGCTCAAAGGGCAGAGCTAACCTAACCTGCCTCTATAATGGTTAAAATGTAAAACAGTAAAAATCTTCTTTTGGTACACTGTTCTTGATGTTTCCCTATAATGAATACTTAAACATAAAATTAAATTTAGATAAAGGTTTATTATCATGATTCAGTAAATGAATGTCATGGCACAGACAAATCTCAGGCCATATCTTAAGTCCATATGAATAGTATTTTTCACTATATATGTACACATTGTGTGTTAGTATTATAATTTGATGATCATGAATATATTTTATGCAATATAATATTTTATCTGACTTTCAATGCTGTTGTTAATGCTTGTGATTCTGTTCAAGGCTATGCGGAGTGGAGTCAAGCTGAGCTCAGTGAGCATATGCTTACACGCTATTCCATTTTGAACACTGACTTTTTTTCTCATTCTTGGCACTTGAGATAAATTCGATGGCAAACTGTCCTAACAGCCATGTAAAATTCAATCGAAGTAATTGACTATCCTTACACCCGAAAACAATTTTGTTACATTGTTCTCATTTGAGTATTAAATATAGCAATCCATAACCTGCATAAAAACAAGCCTGAGGTCTGCCAACAATGTGGCCTTTATGTTCCTTTCAGTGACATTATTTGATTAGTAAGCATTAGTTAATATGAGCAAACCCTAAAATGTGCCATTAATATACCATTGGTAACATCAACAAATGAACTAATCCTCATATTAATTATTCATTTTCTAAGCTGCTTAATCCTAATTAGGGTACACCCTGGACAGCTCGCCAGGTCATCACAGGGCCAACACACACAACCATTCACACTCACACTTACATCTAGGGACAATTTGGAACAGCCAGTTAGCCTTCTGTGCATGTTTTTAGACTGTAGGAGGAAATCAGAGTACCCAGAGAAAAACCATGCAAGCACAGGGAGAACATGCAAATTCCACACAGAAACACCCGAGCCCGAGAATCGAACCCAGGCCTTCTTGCTGTGAGGTGGATGTGCCATCCAGATGGTACCTGGAAAGCCAAGACGAATTACGAAAGTTTATCTTAGACCAAAAGAACAGAAACACCATGAAAGCCCTTCAGTAATATGAATGATTTTCATCAATACCTAGTCACAATTCATTAAGAGAACATGGACATTCTGGACTTACTAGCATCTTTCCATGTTTATAGCATATACTTTCAGGGGTTTACAAAACTTGATATCACTCATTCAATACATTAAAGCCTTCGTCTGGAATTTTCCTGGACTGACCTGCTTGGTTAATAGGTAGTATATACTGAATAATGCTGCAGCTGTGATTCACAGGCACAAGCCCACATGCCAAGTACCACAACTTTTCAAAGTCAGCCTGATATTCACTAAAACAGCATGATTACGAGTGAGAGTTCAGTCAGTGCGTATTCTTTTACACAGCACTTTTATAAATAAGCAATTAATTTCATGTAAAAAGACATTTCGTACAAAATATGGGCACATGTTTTGTTTATTTTTGCTCTGAGAATGGAAATAAATCCCAAAGGAGCCAGTCTCAGTGAAAGCCCTCAGCTGGCTATCTAGCTAGTGCAGCTCACAAAAATTTGTACATTCCTGGTAAATGTGCTTTTTTTTCCCTCTTTGTTTTCCTCTTCACCTGATAGCTTTCATAATAAAAGCTAGACTCACGAAAAAGTATAAGTTGCCATGCCATTGACCATCTGTTCCTGTGGAGCCTGAAGTGAAGCTATTCTCGACGAACACAGATAAGCAGAGAGTTTCAATCATCCCTATGTGGATAAATGTAAACATTCTTAGAAAGCTGCTCATCCAATCAAATTTGTGGACCAAAATTAACTGTTGTATAATTTCTGGTTGATGTACCCTGGGATGAATATAGAGGGGGATTAAAAACCTATGTTGGCTTCCCATTGGCCTGGATTGGCAAGTTAATCTCGGCAGTATTCCAGCACACGTAACATTCCGGGATGCGCTTGGGTCAAAATGTTCATTCCGGAAATGGCTGACACTTGCTCTCAATATCACTTTTTCCTGTGCAGTTGTAGCATTGACTTTGCCCACTTTCATCTGTCAAAACTGAGACCAGTATGGAGATAATATACTGTCCAGTTCAAACACAATGAAATGAAACACAACCCTGACTTTAGAGACTGGGAAGAGCTAAATACACAGATATTGCTATAGAGCTTAATAGTAGTGGTACTGATACAGACGACGAACCAGTTGAGGACAGCAAGCTTCCCAAGTTTTTTCACCTCAGTGTACACTGACAGCTCTAGTCATACATTTCACTGGATTATGATTATTAACACTAGTTCTAATAACTGACTGAGTTTCATTACATTCTGATAATGAGAACAGTGTTTTGTTTTTTTTATTAGGACATTACTGTAAGGCTCTCACATTTGCTCTCGTGTTTGCTTGCAACTGAATTTACTGAGTTTATCATAACATCTTCATAACACACAAACACTGCGCAAAAAAGCCACGTTGCAATACCTAATTTTTAATACTTTTTTTGAGAGACACCACAAGGAAACTTTAAGGTTACACATAGCAGCCATCTCACTGAAGAATTCATTTCACAAAATCAACTTTAATACCAAGACAAAAAAGTTCTATCTTTGCCCTACCACTACAGTGAGTCAGAACAGCGAACAGCACATTAGACAACTCGTTAACCTAACAGATAAATCAGAGTTACGCATTTTGGTGTAAACTGAATAAGTACATCTATTAGCTTTGGTATTTCCCTTTCACACTCCAAACTTTCTTAATAGAAAGCATTAAATCACAAAACACTGCCTTCCCAATGAACATGAAACGTGCCTAATGTGGTGGTAATCTTTAAGGTTTTTATCAGAGCACAATCATTCCTGTGTTACAACGCAAGTCTACTTTTCTTTTATGGTGTTTGGCTGTGGTTACTGGCAGGAAAAAAGGACTATACTCCTGAAATCCCACTATGAATTCAGTGAATGCTCCCTGCTGCTCAAAGTCACGCCCTGTCTCATCACTCAACGTTAGTTTGAAATGTGAGTGAGATTTTATCAAGGTTACCAATCCCTGTCTATATTAATCCCAGATGTTCCTAAAGTTGCTAACTGTTAATTTAGAAAAGTTTAATGTTACTCATTTTTGCTTCTTATTCTTTACTTATTTATTTATTTATCTCTGAATTATTACTACAGTAGCAGTCATTTAACTGAAATCAGTGTGTTTTATACACTTCATTACTAATCAGGGCTGAGGCTCAAAAATAAGTTCAGATATTTATTAAACATTTATTTACATCTTTCCAAAGTTAAGTAGGCAATAAGCGTTTAATTTTTACATTGCCTAAATTAGTTAGCATTTTAACTGCTAAAAGCAGTTGCTCTCAGCTGTCAACCTCTCGTTTTCCCCATCTCCAGGATCTAATAATAAGAAAAGCTTGTTGCATAACTAAGAAACCACAAAATTCAATTGTCATCTGTCCTGCAGACCTTTCCTTCTGGTTAACAGCTTTACCTAAAAATGTTGGCACAGACTGGTGCTATATATCAAAATTCTTCATTCAGAAGACTTCACCATAGCAACATTATGTTGTTCATTTTCAATTGATAATGTTATTGTTTTCTGTTTATTTTATTTTTGGGCTTAAATTCAGTAAATTATCCATCATACAAGTCACTATGAATGTGTTCTTTTTAATGAAATTAAATTCTAGCATCTTAATAATTATATAAATAATTAATAACAAGAGCCCTAATATAAATAATTGTAATGTGATTTGAGTTTAGGTTGACTATTATCAGGCCTGCTATTACGGTGTGTTATATCTGAGTGACATGGATGTCGAGAGAAGGAAAGTAAATCAAAATGTCACTGATGTAGGCAATGACAAATTTGCTCAGCATATCTCTCACCAAAGTGCTGATTAAATTTTGAAACATGGTGGGAGCACATGAGAGTCCATACAGCATTACACAGTACCCATAGTGGCCAGAAGTGGTGCTAAAAGCTGTTTTCTATTTGAAGATTTGGTTTGCAAAAACAGATTTCCAGTTGTTCCAATTGTTTTAATTATAAGAAAAACAACTTTTTCTGTAGCTTTATTTTAAAACTACTAAAAATGTTTTTGAAAGCTACTGGAAAAATGTTTTTTTTAAGCTACTGGGAAAAAATTTTATTTTATTTTTTTGTAAAGCTATTTAAAAAGTAGCTTTGCTCATAATTAAAACAATTGGACTTATCTGTTTTTGCAAACCAACTCTTCATTTGTCGCCCTGTCCAATACGCACAAATTTGTGCGTATTGTTTAGGTCTTTAGCAAATCTGAGTTATTGGAAGGTTAAGGATGTCCATCAATGGTGGAGTTGCTGATATTGCCTTATATCACAGGGTGCCAGGGTGTCTGGCTTACTCATTAGAGATGTATAGGAAAGTATAGGGTTTACAGACAGATGAAAAGATGCTTGAGGAGAGAAGTGGATGCTGCCTGTCAAACATGGTGGGGAAGGGGTGATGGTCTGGGAATGCTTTAGTGGGGGACAATTTGGATATTTGTACAGGGTAGAAGGGATCTTAAATACACATACCCTGTGGACAGCGCTTGATTGGTACCACTTTCCCCTTAGAACAGGGCAATGAACCAAATTATACAAGAACTATTTAGAGAAAAAACAATCAGCTGATATTCTGTTAATAAAGGAGTGGCCAACACAGTCACCAGATCTCAACCCTATGCATGGAATAAGTACCCATCATGCCAGTCCAACTTATGGGAGGTGCTTCAGGAAGCATGGAGTGCAATTTCTTTGGTAGAATGACAAAGATCTACAAGGCTGTATTAACTGCAAATGGAAGATTTTAGATAAAAGGAAAGTGTGAAAAACAAAAGTATTTATTTCAAGTAATACATTTTCATTTGTAACCTTGCTGATATCTTGACTATATTTTGTATTTATTGTGCAACTCATTTACTCATTAGATGGATGTTAGTTTGTGTTTTCATGAAAAATCAAAATTTTTTTGGGTGACCCCAAACCTTTCAATGACATAGTGTGTGTGTGTGTGTGTGTGTGTGTGTGTGTGTGTGTGTGTGTGTGTGTGTGTGTGTGTAGATAGATAGATAGATAGATAGATAGATAGATAGATAGATAGATAGATAGATAGA
>JBCNYH010000013.1:22882155-22900462 GCA_039654325.1 Tandanus tandanus
CAGACAGACAGACAGACAGACAGATAGATAGATAGATAGATAGATAGATAGATAGATAGATAGATAGATAGATAGGCTGCAATGCAGCAATTTCCATTCAAAAGCATGAAACAGTTAAATTTATTATATGAAATTAAATAAATATAGAATTGTTTTTTTTAATTCAACATAACAAAGAGATGATAGAACAAAAACATAATAACAAACAGTCCAAAGACCCCATCCTACCGTCGTCCACCCAGAATGCAGATGTGAGCCCACCCACGCCCGGACCAGCCCAGACCAGCAAAGCAGCAAGCTACATGGCAGACAGTGTTGTCAACCTAGGTCTGTTGTGTCACACAGGTCCACTGTGTGCTATAATGTGAGTTTATCTGCAGGTTCTACACCCACATGTGGCACTTGCCAGGTTGTTGGATACAGTCATGTTCCCACATCTTTGATTGTGGTGTGGGTAACAACTGTACCTTGACTCTTGACTCACACATGGGCAGTTGCGTGTCTCTGCATGCGCACCTTGCTAAATGACATCCCGCCACCCCTGATGCAAGCATGCTGGTGATCCCTCAGAGGATAAGAAGTCATTTTCCCATTTTGATGTTAAAAGAGATATGATTGTATCTGTATACAATATTAGTTTATAAAGTTCAAATATAGATTCTTCTAGAATTTGCACTTTTAATCATTTCTTTAATTAATCTAATAGGTTGGAGTGGGTTAGTAGTTATATTAATCTTTGATTTAATTGTGGATTTTAGTTGTTGGTACTGAAGAAACTGTTCTTCCACAACCCTGAACTCCTGGACTAATTTATTAAATAACATAAACTGGTTATTGTAAAATACGTGAAGTTGAGTGATTTGCAGAGTTACTGTTACCACCTAGAAGGAAAGGTGTTTTTTTTATTATTATTTATACAGAAAACACATCATCATATTATTGTACAGTGAATTATTTTCCACGATGAGGAATATCCATGAAGCATGTTAGTTCCTCTTAATACTCATTCCCTCACTTTTCTCAAAACCATAAACCCCAACATCCTCTACCCTCAATTTTTCCCCTGCTGATCATCTGTAGGCAGTCTAATACGATTAAAACAAAACTTTGATGGATTCACTTACAGATTCTTAAAAATGTATTCCTTAGATTTCATATTCAAATCAAACAACATTCCATGGCTCCATTAGTCTAATTGACAAGACTCTCAAGTTGCATTTTTTATTATTATTATTTATTGGTATTGTGACAGGTCTCAGCATATTTTTTTTACATTACAGAGATGTAAAAAAATACATAAGAAAAATAACCGCTTGAATGTTTCCTACTAATAAAAAGCTGCTTTGATGATGAGGAGGAGGAGGAGGAGGAGGAAAAGGAGAAGGATGTTAGTGATGATTCATTCATTGTTTTGGAAACTAATCCCTGGATTACTGGTGAGATACAGAATAGATGGAATGAAAGTCCGTGAAGCCAGCTCCCTGGAGGTCTATTAGCTCTGCAGGTGCCTCAAGGTGCCAGCATCCATGATATTTTCTTCTTAGAAAATAGAATGCAACTGCCATGCGAGTGTGTGTAAAGAAGTGGTGCAAAAAAAAAAACCTGGGCCTAAAGATGTCACCTGTTTGAGGTTTGTGTTTTGCTCTTCTATCAGAGCAGTGAGTGAGCTGAAGCGTGCAGGCTGCATGGTGTGGGAGAGGGCGTGGCGTGGCGTGTGTGGGAGGGGCTTACAAGGGGCGGTTCTGAGAGGCGGAAGAGGAGGAACAGGAAGAGTGTCACTGTCTAACTTCGGAGGGGGGAGCGAGAAGGTGGCGTTTGTGCCTGTAAGTGTATTTCCTTATCAGTTGTCCATCAATCTCCGGCTTTGTCGGTTATTTATCCGTGGTGTAGTAAATAGAGGTCGTTCCTGGTTAAAGACGTCCTGTTGGAGCTGCTGGTTGTTCCTCGACTGGTTCATCCTCCCCTCCTGCTGAGCGCTTCAGCTGTGACCTGAACTTCCCGTTGCGGGAGGCAGAGCGGGGGGGAAACGGGAACCAGTGCGCGCAGGGCAGGGTGGCGTTGAAAAGACGCGTTTGTTTCTTGGTGGAAAAGTAGCGACGACAGCATATATCATTAGGACTTTGGGTGTATTTCTTCCTGGCTGTTGTGTTTGCGCACCAACGCCGATGACAGCGCGGTTCACTCGTGCCGAGGGGATTTATTAATGGCACCCTCGACTCGGTAGAGGGTTTTTCTTCTCCCCCCCGACGAAGGACCCTCGCTCGAAGTGCACTCGGGCGCTGTCCTCACCGGGGGGTATTTAAAAAGCGAGTCGCTGCTTGGACTGGGAAACCAAGGGACAGGCTTCTGCCTTCCCACCGCCACCACCGGCCACGCTGTCCGCCTCCGAGGAGCTGAAACATGGCAGGAAATCTGAAGAAAGGCGGCGGGCTCATTGGTATGATGAAGGACGCGTTCCAGCCTCACCATCACCTCCACCACTCCCATCACCAGCCAGGAGCCGTGGACAAAAAGACCGTGGAGAAATGTTGGAAGCTCATGGACAAGGTAAGCTCCTGTAGCCTTCTGGCTCCTGGAGGGAATCTAGGCTCGTTCTGGACCGTGACATGGCCCAGTCTTAAGTGCTAGCATGCAGGCTAATTCAGCTAGCTAGCTCGGCCTGTGTTCTTGATACAATCAGCTAGCACCAACGAGATGTTAGCTCATCGGCTAGTCGTCTTGAGAGAGGTAAATTTGGAGAATATTGTTTTTGTGGCTCTTTTTAGTATTAGTTAAAACTCGTACAGCTTGTTTGATCCCATGGAAATGCTAGCACTGAGAGCCCTCGCTAGATTATGGCTGCTGGGTCTGTTTTCTTTTCTAATAATACGCGATTCCTGATGTGTGGATGGTTTTACTTCTACCTGATGAACCCAAGCAACAAGGTGACTCACATGCAGCTCACACGTCCAACACTACTACTACTACTTCTTTAAAGTGCTTATTGGCACACTGATTATTATTATTATAGTGTTTTCACCAGGACCTTTTGTACCTGTCTCTTAAATCCATGGAGAACATGTATAAAAAAGAAAAAAAATGTGATATATTCTATAATTTGTCGCTTTTAGGACATTAAGCCCTATTTTAATTACTCATCCTGTACTGGTCTTGTGTTTGGCCAATGAAACGCTCCGTAGTATATGTCCCGCCTCTAGGGGCGGGTCTTGCTTTATAGTAGTCGACGGCTTCCCACACACTGGTCAGGTACAGGGCTGTCCAATCATATCCGCACGGATCCAGTGTGGTTTTAATTCTAACCAAGGGAGAGCCACAACTTCCACCCGTGTAAATCAATTGATCGGCAGTTTGAATAAATTCCCCGGCGGCGCTCTTGTTCGTTTGGAATGAAAATATACAATAATACTTTTCCTTTGTGGAAAAGATAGAACACCACCTCTATACACGACTCTCCTTTTCCAGTCATCCCATGATTGATGAGTACAGGGTTTGAGTTTGAAGTGTGAAGGTTGTTAAAAATACTTTTAAGCACTATTTGGAGGAATGCTTTCGAGCTGATGGGGTTTCTTCGGCAGTTAGAGTAAGTAATAGCATTTCATCCCAAAATCGCGTATTTATTTGAATTTGGCTTTAAGTCTACAATTTGGATGCATCTGACAGTTTCCGGTGGTGGCACTGTGGATAAATAAAAAAAATAAAAATAAAAAATCACATACTATATCTTCTGGGTTAAAATCCACACAAGAAGGCTAAAGCGTTAGTTGGGGAAGGGGCGAGTGTTAATCTCTTGTTTGTTCTCCAGCAGGTTCATTAGTATACTGCCAGGTTTGTTTAAAATCACCAGGGTATGGTGTTTCCTGAACTCTTTCGGCCTCTATTCCTCCAGACCTGCACAGGTAGCTGCTGTGTTTAAACCCCCATAAACACATCGATGAAGAATCTGTAGGTTGTGGCATGATGCGTAGAAACGATATAAAAAAATATTACACTTTTACTGTCAGCAGAGAGATTATTAATCCCAAACTGGAATGGACAGCAGAAATAAACTTGGAGAAAACATGGCTTCAACACCGGGAACAAAAGCAATGCAAATACCATTTCTGTTCCAGAGCAAAGAGCAAAAAGCCAGTTCAGGAGTGCAGCTCTGGAACGTATTAATGTGCACCCTGCATTGGGAGCAGGGGGAGTTTATGACAGGTGACCGGTGAGCCAAATCATGACCCTTAACCCACTGTATATAGGTACATATAATTGATCATATCACAGGCACTGGACTGCACCAAAATACTGCAACGTAGTAGTTTGGCTTTGTTTGGATCATGTGACCAGATTGCTGCATGACAGACACACTCAGCTATTAAGGCAGTGCTGCCTACCTGTAGGTAGTAATTATACAAGGCCCTGCTCAGCTGATCCTGTAATTACAGTAATATTTTTGGAATGAACCGTGTATACACAGCTTATTCCTATATCTGGTTACGTTGAATCGTTGTTGTTTTTTTTTCCACTGCATGGTGCACTCCATTTTAAAAGAAAAGTCACTTTGGATAAAAGGAATTAGCAATCAAGCGAGTGTAAATGTAAGAAGCAAAAATGTTTGTATGGCTAATCAATCCTGTGTAATAATTTTTTCCACGTTTCAGTACACCGTCGTGGCTTTTGACACTCAGCACAGACAGAACTTCAGTTCATGGAAAGAATTGTGGTTACTTGCTGACCTCGTGTTTCCGGTGAGATTCTCACCAATAGACGAGCGAAGAGAATAAGTGTTTGTGAAAGCAAACAGAAGACACGATTCACTCAAACCCTGAGAATAAAGCCACCAGACGCTGCTTTACGGTAGCAGAATATTTCCTTAACATGCCGATTCAGCTTTTTTTTTTTTTTTTTTTTAGATAAAAAGCAGAACTAACATCACGAGCAGCTCAGAAAAGAGAAAAGTTTCTCAACCGTGCATATATCACACCCAGACAGTCTTCAAGCTGCTGGGGGAGTTCAGGACGAGATCTTATAATAAAGCATTGCTGTTGATGTACACACGCATTGTAAGCACAAAAGGCGTTCACTTGGAGCCCATTCAGATAGGAAGGCACTTCTCTTGTAAGGTGCTACATTGTTTACAGGGTCCAACTTGTAATCGTTCCACCTGTAAGGCAATAAAAAGAACCCTTCGAGATTTTAAACAACAGCTGATGTTTCATTGGGATTCCAAGGTTGCTTTGGTAATGAAATGCTGAAGATTTATTTTAATTCTTAATTAAATTTTTTTTCAACACGGCCGTCTGTTTTTATCTCAATCAAACAGTTCCAACGTTACCCACAATGCCATTTGACTACCTGCTAGTTGTGCTACCAGCAGGAGTTTTGCCGCCCTTGCTTCATCCTAGCAGAAAGATGCAGATGTCGACTTTCACGGTCTCTCGGCTCCTTATAAGTACACATTTCTCCGACGGGTGAGGTCTCAGAACTTTGATCTCATGCGAATACCAGCGTTAACACTTTTATGCTGGTCGGGTAATTAGCTGAGCCGAGTCTCTGCGTTAGTGCCATTAGGTTACGTAGCATAAGTGATGTCAGGGGTGCTGTCGGAGTTCCAGTTCATCCCAAAGGGGTTTCATGAGGTGAGGTAAGGGCTCTGTTCGGGCCACCCAAACTTCACTCCGACCTTGACAAACCCTGTCTTCGTGGACTCCGCTTAGTGCACAGCAGCATTGTCATCCTGGAACATGTATACGCTGCTTAGTTCCAGTTGCTTTTATCTTAATAACAGCAGTTTGAAGAAAACCCATGGGGTCCATGGGGTGTTTTGATCTGTTATCTTTAAACATTTGGCACTATAGTGTATATCGTTGGACACTGATGAGAAACGGGACAACAGTAACAGCGGATTACCACCAGAGTTGCTAATGATTTCTTGGTTACTTGGAGGAATTTTCCCTTTAAGGCTTCATTTGTTTCAAGTGCAACAATTTCAGTAACTACAAATCCTTATTTCAGAAAGTTCTGTTAAAGATACCGGTTGTTTTGTCCCTGTCAGAGATGTCCCTGTGGTGATGGTTATAGGGATGAGGTGATCAAATAGTTAGCATCTTAAGAACTGAAATGTGTGTGTGTCTGTATATGTGTGCTAGTGTTTGGACAGTCTTTTTTTTTTCTTGAGCGATTCATCCATAAGAGCCATTACCCATGATCTATTTTTCAAAACGTTTCTTTTTTTTTGCATTGTTTCATTAGAAAACAGCAAAAATGTATTATACATGTGTACGTTGCAGCTCTGATTGTTCACTTGCTGGCATGTTGTATTTGTTGTGGGTCACGCATTCGTATTTCTCATCTGTGCAGACAACACAATCCTCATATACATGCAATTCTCATATAATAGTATAATTTAGTGTGTGTGTATTACGTATGATCTCATTCAGAGCCAGTCCTCTATCAGACTTAACCACAGGTAACAGATAACTGTAGCCTATTGAGCCCGAAGTGCCTTGCGGCGTTTTGTGGGTAGGGGAGGAAGCTAAGCCGTATACAATATACTGAGATTAGATACTGTTAGGAAAACTGATAGAAAGACCCACTAAATAAATTACTGTTTGTTTCCTCTTGCGCATATCTCTTTGTTAATGAATGGCTGCTCTTTAACTTCTTCAGGCTAATCATTAGTTGAGAGATACAGTAGGGTTATTCATTTCCTTCCCGTTCTTTTTTTTCCTCTCTTTTAATTTTTTTTTGCACACTTAGGCAAAGGATGTGTGTGTTTTAATAGCATGACTTCTACTTTCGTAACGAATGTGATATGGTGAGGATTCTGTTATTAATTTGGTTTCAACTCAGAAAGAAAGCGTGATCTGGCACGTCATGTGACCACTCTCTTAGCATTTCCATTCTGCTTAAGCTGCATTGTTTTATTCGGTTTAACATCCTCCATGGCCGTTTGCACGTATTTGAATGCTAGTTGGCCAGGAACAAAAAGGCGAATGAACCAATGCTGTGGTGTACACAAACCTGTACAATTGTCTGCTACTTCCGTTATCCAGTATTCAAGCTTCGAGCATTCTGATACCTAACATACCTTTTTAAGGGTGCTCTGTTTGGTCTAGTTGAGAAATTTCTGCAATATAATTTAATCATAAAATGTTTTCACACTGCAGAACCTGCCATCTTTATCTCTGTGATCTTTACAACTAATGAAACGGCACATAAAGCAGTGTAAAATGCTTGAGGGGTGTTGTCTTTATATACAAAGTGGCTGCTGAGGCAGAATGTTTAAATGCGTTATGTCCTTGAATGAAGTGAATGATCAGTGTTGGTTTTAGGGGGCGGCACGGTGGCGCAGTGGGTAGGGCTGCCACCTCACATTCATCTCGCATTGCCTTGGAGTTTTTCAGGGTCCTCCAGTTTCCTCTCAGTACATGGATGGCCTACTTGCCCTGAGGTGTGAGTTAGAGACTGATATTGTTTTGCAAATCCTGTGTGTCACACATGAATGAGATCCCACAGTAATTAATGTCAGTTACACTAGCTGCCTGACCACTATCGCCGCAAAACCAGTTGAGCCAATGCCCTTGCTGTGTCCATTGTCATTCCTGGGAATCGATCGCACCTACTAGGGGCTACTTCGAGGCTGAAAGCCTGAGGATTTTGGCCCAGTGGTTACCCATGGGCCAGGCTGTGGAAGGCGGAAGGTGGGTTTTATCTCTTTTAATAGACAGTCTGATGTAAACATGCAGTTCCGTTGTATCTGGTATCTTGTGGCCACATATATATTTATAAGAAATCTAGTTCTGCAGAGACTATGCGTAGTGCTAGACAGCTTAACTAATCTACCCAGCAAAGCTAGCTGACCCAAACTAGGCATTAAGCTAATCATAACCTATTATTGGTTAAAAAAATAAAGACACATGTAACGGTATAGAATTTTGTGCTATTTTATTTAGATAGCTCAGCAAATTTTAGAATAGATAAAGTTCAAATGACCGTTCGCCGGCGCTAAGGTCAGGCATCTTGGACGAAATGGGCGGCGTTTACAGCACACACCAATCTAAAAAGGAAAAACAGACAGGGTTGCACATCCTTCTGTTTGTGTGTGGCAAAATTTGAAGCAGGAATGGCGCCATCTTGGTAAGACCACTTTGCTGTCGAAATTTATACTCAAACAGCATGAAAAGCTGTTGGTTTCCAACCATCCTGCTCCCCCTTAAAGCATAGTGGTCTCACCAAAAATACCCACCATTTGGCTTCATAATTTAAACCCTGATTCAGCCTTTTTTGAGATCAGTGGGTGGATGGAGTTTCTAGGATAGCAGTGTGTTATGGGTGTGGAAACTACTGAGCTGTATACGTAATAAGAAAAAGGCAAATGGATTTCTGGCTCAAGGCTTCATGCCTTAAGATAACCCTGCCTCGTCCTGGCACGACATTGGAACAACGGCTACTGTTCGCTACACGACTGGGACAGGACAGGAAAAATATTAACAGGAGTGGGTGAGATGACAATCGTAATAACAGTAAATTAATTTTTATATCTAAATATGCAATTCTTATACGGAGAACGGAATAAGACCTGGGATTCATCTGGGACTGGGATGAAACAGGAGTGAAAACTCGCTTCACTGTCTCACACTGGTATGTCTGTGCATGGTTCTCTGAGACCAACTGGTGTCCCATCCACAGTGATGCCGGTATAGTCCACAGATTCGCCACAGTTCCTGGCTGTTAGTTTCAATCGCTGAATAAATGTTTGGTCCAGGTTGTTCATCTCTGCATTAATATCAGATGACTGTCAACATTTCGAATTGCTGCCAGACTGGGTGGTGTCTTTCTTCTGTGCTTGTAGGGCTGATTTAAATATTAAAAACCCGCTTACGTTGAAGTAAGCCATGGTGTGCATGTAGGGTTTATTTTTATCGAGTAAAGTTTTTGGGGACAAATTTTAGCACCACTACATTATAAAGATGATGTTGCTGTTTATACCACTTACAGATGCGTCAGCTGGAGTTCAGATCACGACTGTTCACTGATGCATTTCACTACGTACGGCTAGGAATAAACAGATTAATAGCGGAGCTCCTGCTGCAGAGCACCATTGATGAGGAAAAAGCTTCTAACCATCGAGTTGCTTTTGGAACATCAAGAAAAACCTATAGCGTATGGGAGCTTCGCTTTTAGGCACGGCCTAAATCTCTATATTAAGTGTTATTTTAGAAATGGGGGGATTATACACTTTGATTTGAGAAGTTTGGAGATTATTTAATGTTCATGGCGGGCATCTCCAGTGTTAGTGCAGAGTAAAAGTCAGAGAGGAAGCTGACATGACTTCAGGATGGAGGACTTTTTACTTTGAGGTTTCTCGGTGTCATGACGCACGACTTTTTTTTTTTTTTTTTTTTTAACTTGATGTGAGAAGACGGAGAGAGGTTGGTGTGGTGGATGAATATTTAGAGCTGCTATAAAAAGAGTGATTGCAGGAACTTATTTGTTTACCGGATTGTTTACCTTAAGAGATATTAAGAAGCAATATTTTTAAAAGAAACGAAACACTTTAAAAGGATATACTTTTAGGAAAATATCTTTGGTAAGAGCAGCTGTGCTTGGTGTCAGGGTTGCACCTCCGCACCTTTTTATGAAGTTTTAGGTGATAACGGCGTACCCTGTGTGTGTATTTCTTAATTGAGAGAGAGAGCAGTTTTGGGCTTAAAAACAGTTGGTTTGATCCACTTGAGAGTAAGGGTGTACTAACATAAGCAATATAGCTTGGAATTGTGCAACTTTTTTCGGTTGTTTCCGGTTTCGGCTGGCCGAAAAAATGGGCGGTCTCGTCGAAAACCTTCAATATAGATTATCATTGAGGATCCATGACCCTGCACTGGCTGTGTGTCATGTATTGTATTGAACCTGCCCTTACAATGTAAATAAAATCCAAGTAAAAATCCAATGTAAATAAAAATCCAAGTGCTTTCTTTCTTAATGACTTTTTACACTGTTTTTTCTCTGTATCTTTTACACGTAAACCTCCATTTGATCGTCTCGAGTCCAGTGGGTCCAGTTGAATTAGTTGTGTATTCCAGCAAGAGCTGCTCAGCTTTGGTTTATGGGGCAGCCGCTATTTCAGCCTGCACTTGGTTTGAAGCGGACGTGAGATAG
The DNA here is from genome assembly GCA_039654325.1 of Tandanus tandanus. NCBI lineage: Eukaryota > Metazoa > Chordata > Actinopteri > Siluriformes > Plotosidae > Tandanus > Tandanus tandanus. The sequence continues at coordinate 22,892,299 of JBCNYH010000013.1, forward strand.
TGGAGCACGGAGCTGCGTGGAAAAACCTGCGCCTTCCTCTACGATGCGTTCATTCCATGTAAGATCGGAGCATAATTACCTGTTAGAGGTTTTTAATAATTAAACCTGGGGATTTATTATTTATTTTGGACGTGCATAACAGACTAGATCAGCTTTCCGACTCGCGCTGATAAGGGAAAATCCCATATTATATCAGAGGAGAGATTATGTGGGAAATCCAAGTTGGAACTAGTTATTCTAGGAAAAGTAAATAAAGAAAAATACAGCAATAGATTACTGCATGGCATATATATTTCCCATATGTCCCCTGTAATACATCCCAAAGAATCAGATACTAGCACAAGTGGAACAGATCTGAGATGCACGTTCCTCTGTGTGTTGTGAAAAGCAGCTTGAGCAGTAAGTACACTGACACCGGAACAAGCATTTATATTTAGAAATAATATTGGCTGTTTTTATAATACGTGTGTGAGATGGCATGTAGAAAATATGAAGATTTTTCTTTTTCTTTTGAAAACAAAAGTGTAAATAGAGGCGCACAGGAATCCCGCCAGCTGCCTCTTTATAGAAGGGGCGGATTCGTGTGACCTGTGCATCATTCCGCGGATGTTTCTTTGTAATAAAAATAAAAAAGGGGAGGGGCGGATTCGCGTGACGTGTCATAATTTCATGGGTTTTTCTTTGTCAAAAGGGGCGAATTTGCATGACGAAGTGCAAAAATCATTCGCTTGAGTCAAAAACAAGCAAAAAGGACCGAACTGCCTCCGAAGCTCTTCGCTCGTATTCGAGCCACTCTGAATTCACATCAAATTTAGAGCAGGTCCAAAACTTCTTCCAAGACCTCGAAAACGGACCATTTACCTCCAATTCGACCGACTACCTCCGAAAATATATTCAATTACCCTCGAACTAAAATTCGCTTGTACATTCGGCCATGATTGCTTACACGTGAGCTAGGCTTAACTTGTACTGGATTGAATGTTTAAATATGCTGTATTATTTCTTCTGGTGTTTTTATTGGTTGTTTGAAATTTTATTTTATTTTTATTTTTTTATTTTTTTAAGTGTTTTGCTGTATTTTTTTGTTGTTTTGTAACAGAGTGGAGCAGAACAGTGATGCTTTAATGTTCACATTAATGTTCTCAGACATCAAAAATCAAAAATCCAGGCAATAATTGGAGGCTAAGCTGTGTGGGAGTATGTGTATGCATATATGCATGAGAGAGATAGTGTGTCTGCGTCTCCATGAAGTTGCATGCATGCTTACTGATAATTCAGAGGACATGTCGTGACGGAGGCGTTATCTCCTACTTGTCAGGAGTACTCGCTCATGTTTAGGGAGGCAAGGAGCTCGAAGAATGAAGATGAGCATGAGATGGGAGCTGCTATGTCGTTGGAGTGATGCTATTTATCCCCAAATCCTAATCACAGCTGCTGTTGGCCTGAAGATGGAGGTTTTCTCTGCAGATAAGAGCGGCTCACACAGGCCCCGGTTACTTCCTCCTTAACACCCTGCCTTGCTATTGTGCTGTTGTTTAGCACCGAGCAGATCTCACTTTCCTGCCCACATATTGATCGATAGTAGAGCTGTGCAACAATTCAGAAAATGTCAGCAGGTTAGAGGTTAGGTACGTGAGTGTAAAATGAAGTTGTGATTGCATGTTGTGGAGTTATGGGTCCTAAAAATATGACTTCGGGAGGACGAATTTCTATGACATGTCCGTTTTGAATAGGTTCGATTTGTGTTTTTATTTAAGCATCAGCAGGACTTTTAAGATGTGATATTTTAGTTGCTTTAGTCACTACGGCAACAGAGGTGAGAAAAAGAGAAAGGGGAGACACTCTTTACTTTGTCCATTCATTTGAAATTGGTTCATGCATTTCTTGATGTTTGAACGTGACTTGTAGCTGTGGCATATACTGCCCTTTCCCTAAATTCTCTCACCTGCTGAACTGCTTTCACAAACTGGTGTGGCTATTATGAATCTTTGCCTCAACGTAAGCTGCACCTTCAGATAAAATCTGTGGCCTATAAACCTTTCTATTGGGGTAAGATGAATTACGTCGACTTTAAGTCAGCGTGTCTCATAAGACACAATTGTTTATTTTTCAGCCAAACACAACACTCATTACCCAAAACACATTTTAACTTCTTACAGAACCTTCTAGTGGTCAAATGATGCAAATTATTTTGCACTTTCTCAAAAAGGGGTCCTGAGTCAAAGATGGTGTTTATGCAGCAAAGTGTTGCCAAGTTATAACTTCAGTTCTGGTTTGGTGGCTTCATTGTCCAATTTGATTGTCTGTGATGGATGAAAACCTTGTCAGATGAAAAAAGAAACAATTAAGTTTTGTGAGCCTTAGCTGATCTCCATGAGATATTGCCAAGATCGATCCTACAGAAACGTTTAGAGGTTTGCGGTGAAATACAATATCATGGCCACATCAAACAGGTTGGCATTACAGACTGGCAGGTCTTGGCATTTGGACCGCTCATAATACAAGACAACTGCAAGTTGTGGTTAGGATAACTAACACAAAACATGAACATGAGTTTTATACTTGTTACTGTGATTATTTGGAGTTAGGAAGAAGTGCTTATTCTAGGCTTTTTTTGCTAATATGTATGTCTGATGGCTTGTAGTTTATTTACGTGTGACTTGATGTTTTTAGATTGTCCATTCAAGGTTGTCCTTAGTGCGATGTCTTAATGTTGTTGTATCGTTGTACCAATAGATCAATGGACACGGTTGTGGAATTGATCCAAACATCATGGTCAGATGGCTGAAATCTTTTTTTTTTTTCTTTTTTTTTCCTTCTTCTTTTACCCAGACGCTTCACTAGCTTCCTTCCTGTTTATAGTATAAGGATATTGTAAGCATGTTTCTATCATGCAAATTAGTAACAAGAAAAGCTAAACTTGTTGGATTTGGAGGCGTCCCTTTAGACACCTTTGGCACAGAATTCTTCTGGTTTTCTCTTCCGTGCTGCAGAGCGTTCGTGTGTTCTGATCGTTCAAGTTGCATGAGTGAAACAAACTCATCTGAAAAGTAATGTCCATGTACAAGTGGCTGATGTTTTCCTGTGTAATGCTGATCCGAGAATGTTCAGTTAAAGTAGTTTTATTTTTAATTAGTTTCCTTTCAGGGTCAATAATCTGTGTTATTAGACAGCTAGCGTAAAAAGTCATTCTTGAAGTGGCTTTCAGGAGACTTTAAAGCTGTCCTCTTAATATTCTTCTTCTTTTATTATTATTATTATTATTATTATATTGTCTTATTAGAGGGATCAACTGTTTAGCAAAAGTTGTACAATATGTAATGTCACCAATTTGAATAAATTAAAAAGCATAATGTGTAATGAATGGTGGTTTTTAGGGTTGGTAAATTGCTGGATATAAGAGAAATAAAACTCTTTCTGTGTGCTCTTACAGGAACATACATTTTGGGGTGGTAACAGGAACTCTGCTTCACGTCAGTTGATCTTATGTCAGTGTCTGGCTTATATGGCAACAGTTGATCTGTCTCACACACACTCTGTCACACACGCACACTTGCACACACTCCACAGTCACTTTAATAGGTACATCTGCTCATTAAATCATGCTGATGAAGGCCAAAAGCTTGAGTTAATGTTCACATTATACATCAGAATGAAGAAGTTGTGTCCTGTGTGAATATCTTTGTGACATGATTGTTGATACCAGATGGGTTGGTTCGAATATTTCAGAAACTGCCGATCTGCTGAATTATGTACGCAGTGGTTTCTAGAGTTTATGCAGATTAGTATGGTAAAATCAAACCTTGTGTTCAGTGGGTCTGGAGGCAAGAACACCTTGTTGATGAGAGAGAGAGATCAGAGAAAAATGACCAGACTCTCTGAGCTTGGGATGTTGTTTCAAGTAAGACAAATAATCTCAATAAATGCGCAACACATCAAACCTTGTGGTGAAGGAGCGACAACAGTAGATGAGCACACCTTCACTTGTGTCAGCCAAGAACAGAAATCTGTCCCTATCATGGGCACGGGTTACCCAGACTGGTCAGTTAAAGACCCCCAGGGGATCAGCAGTTTCTGAAATGCTCGAACCGGCCCATCTGGTACCAGCAAGTACGCCATGGTTATTGCAAGTCTCAGCGATCACCATTTTCCTTAAAGGGGCGGTGTCGTTGTTGTTTGAAGAAAATAGCCTAGATATCTTGAAGGGTGTTTTCAGATGGAAATTTGGTTCATGAAGGATAATAGACATGAACTGGGTTCATACTTTGTTTGTTTGGGGTTTTCAGTGTGATCTCGATCTTTGAAAAGAGTCGAATGAGATTTCAGCCTGAAGTCCATGTGGCAATCCATTTCCTTCATACTGATCTCAAAATCTCTCAACTCCTTTTGATTTGAGGCTGTTTTAGAAATGTAGCTACCGATTTTGGATATTATGGCATAGTTAGATGACTTTTTGGCAACTAAATTTGGGCAAAAATCACAACACAACTCCTTTTAGACATTAAATGTTTAAGGTTAGCCTTGCTTGAAGCCCTTGGACCAGCATCTGGATGTTTTTTTTTTTTTTTTTTTTGCTGCTACCACATGATTAGCGCTAGCTCTCTCTCTCTCTCTCTCTCTCTCTTTCTCACACACACACACACACACACACACACACACACACACACACACACACAAGGAGGTTACTAGCTGCTAATGAGACCAATGTCAAATGGGAACTTCATTTTGATACGGTATTCTCCTGCAGTTGAAGTTACCAGTATAATATTTTCACATTTCATCCGGATTGATGACTATCTCCCAGTCTGTCAACTTCCTTCAGAACCTCTTCCTTCTCTATGTACCACATTTTGATATTCAAATTATCACAATGATTCAATGAATATTCAAAATCTTACTTCTGATCAAGACGTTGATTATGATTATCATCTTCTAGCCATGGTATTGTTTTGAAAAAACTTCATTTATTTCCATGCAGAGTTTGGGTCATTCTTCCCCAACATCTTGAATTGAACCACTCCATAAAGTCTTCTCCAGCTTTTCCCAGAGACTTTCAATGGGGTTATGGTCAGGACTCTGTGGTGTCAGTTCATGTATGAAAAAGACTCATCGTGCTCCCTGAACCTCTCTGTCACTATTTTAGTCCAAATGTTATATCTGTGCCATCAGGGAAGGAAAAAGTCCATTGATGGGATAACCTGGTCATTCGGAGTGTCAGCTGACTTCATTTTATTACTGCTTAATGATTCTGAGCCTTGACCTGACCAACTGAAGCAACAGTGCCATGGCAATTGTGTGCTGTAATCAAGGCCAAGGGCGGTCCAAAAAATTTGGAGTGTGGAACTTTTTTTGGCCAGGCGGTGTAATTTTCCGATAGTATAGTATAGCCATAGTATAGTTTAAAGTACCACATTTAAAGGCTGAAAGCAATTAGTTTTCTCTGTATTCATAGTTTTCAGCTTTAGTTCACTTGAAAGAAAACAGAAATAAATTGTATGGAAACAGGTTGAGAAGTTGCCATCCGTTTGGAAAAAAAAAATAAATCATCACATAGGAGTCCGCTGCATGACAGTGATGTTGATTGATGAGCCAGAGCCATTGATTGATGACAGCGAATTGGGTGCTCATTACTTTTCAGTTGCATGCAGTTCGGTTTTGCTGTAAGTACGAACAAATAACTAAGCCACCTTTAGCATGCGGACTCTCTTAGCAACATTTTTAGCAAATTAAACGATAATTTTTTGAGCGACATACTTGTACATGACGGTACATTACTAATGCAGTTACCATTATTTGGTTTCTGATAGCTGGTAGATGCATAATGCAGTTTTGAAACTTAAGAAGGCAAACTTCTTAATTTATATTTTGCCAGAGCTGTTTATTATTTTCGCTGATGAACTGCACAGTGGGCACGGGAGATCAAAAGAAGGTGACCAATCAGGAAGTCCAGTTCATGCCTTCACCGTACACAAGTGATGTATCGCCATACTGGCTTCCAAATCAATTTTATTCATTGTACCTGAAGTAATTTTACTGTTAAAATGCTGCCCTTTCTTTGAGCTATGACTCAAGTTGTGTGATTATTTTTTTTAACATGGTTCAAGGTTTTAAAGTTGTACTAAAAATGCAGAATAAACTGTAATATCAAATCAGGATATTTGTAGAGTCACCATAATTAGAGAATCGCAATCCGAAATCAAATCGGAACCTAGGTATCGTGATATCAAATCGTCGTGATATCGGGTTTTCCTGGTGATTCCCATCCCTAGTTCTAAATGATGAAGATGGAAAAAACTAACTATTTTATCTAAGATTAATAGTTTATGCAGTGGTATAAACTTGTATCCAGTTCCTCCAGATCATTTCACTGATTGTTTCTTTAAATTTTAAGTAAATTGTGAATCAGAAGAATGTTATAAGGAATCTTAATTTTATTTGTGGATTTTTTTTATTTTTTTTTATTTTTAGGTGGTGCGATTATGCCAGAACCCTAAGCTGGCCCTTAAGAACAGTCCTCCATACATCTTGGACCTGCTACCCGATACCTACCAGCATCTTCGTGCCATCCTGTCCCGCTATGAGGGCAAGATGGAGACGTTGGGCGACAACGAGTACTTCCGTGTCTTCATGGAGAACTTGACGAAGAAGACGAAGCAGACGATCAGTTTGTTCAAGGAAGGAAAAGAGCGCATGTATGAGGAAAACTCACAGCCAAGGTAAACCTCAGTGTATTTTATTCAGACACCACCTGACCAGACGAGATGGCACCACACTCACAATGCTACATGCAAGTGTTACTTCTACATCTCTGCTCCCCCCTTTCAGTAGCCACACCCACACGCTTTTGTTTTCCTGTTCACTGCTGGCCGAGTGATATTTACACAAAGTGTGAAGCTGGTGTGTTGGCAAGTTTTCAACTGACAAATCTTTATTTGTGCACATCCAGTCAGTATAAAAAAACGCTAACAAAAATTATACACAATGTATGCAACAAGGTAACACCTATTTGTGTGCAAGACTGAAATGCGGCTAAAGCTCAGTTGGTAAAAGTCGGTTCCCGGCCTCTCAAGCCCGGGTTCGGCTCTCCATAATCATTGTGCCGTTCTCCAAGGCCTGGGTTCCGTTCTCCAAGGCCTGGGTTCCGTTCTCCAAGGCCTGGGATCTGGTCTTCAAAACCAGCGTCTCGGTTGCTTAACGTGGGTCACAGCCCCTTACTCGTACCACATCACTAAATGTGAAGTACACACACAGAAAATCAAGTGCAAAGCCACCCTATAAATGTCCTACTTGCTGCACACAGCGGCTTCCACTTCAACACCAAATTTACCTGCAAATGCAAAATTTTGGAAACTGACTTGCAAACTTCTTGTGAAAGTCATGAACACATCCCAGTCTCTTAAACTCAGGTTAGTGCTCTGTTAAGATAAGAAGTGTGTCACTACCCTGACTGTTGTTCATTGTTTTCAAAAATGATTCTTAAGTAGAAGAAGCAACAAGTTAACATGAAGTCTGCTGCGTGGGAGGTCCGTCTAAAAGCAGAAGCCTCTCTGCGGTTGTGAAACTTACGGTCATGATGAAAAACTGTTTTAATTGTTGCCTTTTAAAGGCATTGGCCTTTTCATGTTCAAACCTAACAATGGGGCTGTTAAGAGACAAATCCTGGATCAGTTACTTATGTAGGACAGATTAGGTTAGTAACTGCTGTGAGATTGTATCTCTGTTGCTTTGTATTGCTGCAGTGTGTTCAATGCAAATAGTTGCAGCAGAAAGAGGAAGTGTTGTGCTTGGGACAATCCCTGATAGATAACAGGCTTCGTTTAAAAGTGAGCTAAACTATTTTTCAATTCACTCATCCTGTCTCGCTCTTCTGCTTATTTGCTTGAAGTTTGTTAAAGTTATTTATTATGTACACGTGTGCCTCATTTGGTACTTCTACATTTCAAATCAGTTCCCAACAAAAAAGAGACCTAGCATTGTTTTGTATATATTTGTGTATGTGTGTATATTAGGGATGTGAATCTACACTGTGTGCACAATTATTAGGCAAGTGAGTATGTTGACTATATCATTTTTTTATGCATATTTCTCAACTCCAAGCTGTATAAACTTGACTGCTTATTGGATTTGAGCATATCAGGTGATGTTTATTTGTGTGATGAGGAAG
>JBCNYH010000013.1:22925589-22939687 GCA_039654325.1 Tandanus tandanus
AACCCCTTTGTGTTGGTTTGGGAAACAATGACACCCCCCCCCCCCCCCCCCCGCCCCCCTTCCTCTTCCAGTCGGACTCCCTGCCTTGCTTTACTACAGGGCGAGTAACATCATCCGCATCATTCACCTCCTTCCTTGCTCACTGCTTCTTATTCTGCTCAGCCATCTCTCAGGACCTGCCTTTACCTGTCAGTGATTAATATATGTTCTCATTCATTCATCTTCACTAACCCTTGGTCTTGGTCAGGGTTACACTGGATGCAGAATTAATCCCAGGAGCACAGGGGGCGTGTCGAGAATCCACCCTGGATATGCAGTCAGTTCATCACAGAGCATCCTGCGCACACACATTCCAACACTAAGGGCACTTCATTATAAAGAGTCCCCCTAATGGCATGTCCAGATCAACCCAGACATCCCAGAGTGTTACTAGTCACAACATTCTGTCCTAAATATTACATATAATAATTTAACAGAGAATTAACTAATATCTGAATGCGTGTAAAAATGTTAAAAGTTGTAAACGATTCTTGATGCCTTTCTTCTGTTTGCTTTACTTTCAGACGGAACTTGACCAAACTATCACTAATCTTTAGTCACATGCTGGCTGAGCTGAAAGCCATCTTTCCCAGTGGTCTGTTCCAAGGGGATAATTTCAGAATCACGAAGGCAGATGCAGCAGAATTCTGGAGAAGATCCTTTGGAGACAAGTAAGTGTTTACTTTGTTATGCATTTATTATTATGTGGTATGAGCCACAGTATGACCATCACTTTGGGCTTGCTGTGTAATTTAATATCCTCGTGTGTTCCCTTGCTCTGTGTAGGACTATTGTCCAGTGGAAGGTCTTCCGACAAGCACTGCACGAGTTTCACCCAATTAGCTCTGGCTTAGAAGCCATGGCCCTCAAGTCCACAATAGACCTCACGTGCAACGACTACATCTCTGTTTTCGAGTTCGACATCTTCACCAGGCTTTTTCAGGTGCGTAACCTCAGCTCCACAACTTCTCTCCAGTATTGCGGTCACTACTATTGTTTCTGATATCAGTGGTTGTACAATCAGTGCCATTGTTTACTGAAGCAGTGTGTGTGGGTGGGTGCATACTGAATGAATCTGGATGGCGGTTAACACATCGTGATCAGAGAAATGTATTAATCCTTAATGTTAATTAAAAACATACCGTCACTTTCAAATTGTACAATGATTGCAGTCTAATTATACACTTTTACATTTGAACTCGGGATGGGAATCACCAGGGACCGACTGATCAGATGATATCACGATACCTGGCTACGGATTAGATTTGTGTTGTGATTGTGTTAGTATTGCTGTTCAATAAATATCCTGATTCGATATTACAATTTTAAAACCTTAAACCATGTAAAAGAAAATTTCTTAATTGTCTGCACAAAGGTAGTAAAGGGCAGCCGTGGCCTAATGGTTAGAAACGGGGCTTTGGGACCGAAAGGTTGCTGGGCAATATAACAGTAGAAAAAATTTTTAATAATCAATTAATTCATTAAAAAAATTATAATAATTTGCTCCTACCTCACAGGATGCTGTGCTGCCTGCCAGTGTGTGAATAGTTTGGAGTGTGCCATCTGTAGGACTATAGAGGAACAGCAACATTTCACTACTTTACATTTACCTTTATCCTCTTGAGACCCCACTGTCCTCATACGAGGACATCATATTTTCCCCAACAATATCGTTTGTATGTCGTAAGATCCTCATATGAGAGCCATTGGGTATTACTCTTATGCTAAACTACTTGTTTGAAGACATTGATCAAGTTCATTAGTTATCAGGTGGTGAAGGGCAGAAGCAGTGTGAAGAAATGAGAAGACCCACAACATAAATTTTTGGGTCTCAGGAGGTTAAGGCATTTGGCAGAGCAATAGAGGGATAAGGGCCTTGCTCAAGTGCTGAACAGTGGCTGCTTGGTGGTATTGGGGCTTGAACCCCTGATCTTCAGATCAGTAACCCATAGCTGCAAACATTGAGCCACCATTGTCTCCCCTTCAAACATATAAATATAAAAATAAATAAATGTTTTGGAGTCAATGTGGTGATAAAAGAAGCACAATACATAACTGAATCGACTACCTTACCCCATTCCCCCCACCTTAACCTCTAATTTGAAGTTCATGCAAATACAGCTATATAGCTATTAGTTTGAAATCCCATTCCTTATTATTTAAATTTATTACTCGAAGTGCATGAATTCCCTCTCTGATGCATTTCTGGTAAAATCCTAAACAGATTTTAGCACATTTAATATTCCGTTCGTGTCAGTTTCTCCAACAGTTCCACCGACTACCCGTTTCCCAGAGAATTAAATACAAACTCCTTATTCTCCTTTACAAAGCACTACATGTCCTCGCCCCACCTAATTCCTTTGACCTCCTACAGTCCTACATCCTTGCTGAAACTCTCAGGACACCACCAGAGGGACTTGGTGGTGCATAAAACCGAGACCCTGTGTATAGGTCTCAGACAGAAGGCTTTCCATCAGATTTTGGTTCACATCAAGCCTGCTCGCCCAATGTGAGTGAATGACATTGCTAAAGCTTTTGTGGCGGAATGGCGTCACCATCCCGTTTTATCTCAGTGGTGTTCAGTGTGGTGGTGGAGGTCATGGTTATGTGTTTCCACTTCAACATTTGAGAACCGTATTTCCATGGATCTTGGATTGTCCCACAGGGGCAACAGGTATGGGCCTCTAACTACAGCAATCTACGAAATTCTTTATAACTTTGTGCTTCCAGCCTTTTTAGAAAAGCTTGATGAAAAAAACGTATATGGGTATGAAGATCAGCTGTCCACATACATTTGACCACACAGTGTGCCTTTTCTTCCAAAACATTTCCCTTTCTTATTCCCAGTAATTTTCTTCCTAGATGAGCGTTACTTTTTAAACATTCTTTTACTATTCATCTGAGTAAAATGAATAAAAAAACGACCATAAGGCTATTAATGGAGTATTTCCTATAAGCTTCATTAGCTAAAGATTTTTTGTGGTCATGAGAAAACAAAGCAATGCCTTTTTTTTTTAATAAGTTTGGTGTTCTGTTAATAATATTATTTGGGTCTATTGTTTGTTTGGTTTCCTGCTCGACTGCAGCAGCGCAGCTGCTCATGAGGAGCATTTAGAAGCCCGTGTTCTTGTGTAAGCAATCGGCTCATTACACTGAGTACTCTAAAGCAGACATCACAGAGCTGTTAGTGAGGAAGCCTATCATTACATATCATATCCACCCTTTAATTAAGCTGCGTTCCCCTCATCCCTGTGCATCAGGGCTAATTTGAGAAGAAGGAAGGGATCTTTTAATTCAGGCTATTATTCTGATCAGTGGGTTTAATGTACAAGATGTGGCTTATTAAAAATGCCTCTGTATTGCAGCTATTCAGAAAACTGCAGCCTTTTGAGTGCATTTGGTGGCACGAATCATCATCTGCTCTGAAATTATTCCTTTCTGAACAAAATGTTAAATTCGTATCCTCATGATGCACTCTCTGTGTAATCCCTCTGCATGTCGTGTGATAGTTGCCGCTCTGGGCTGTGTTCCTGGGAACTGCAGTCTTTATTTGGCCTTGCCTTCAGCCAGAAATAGACTGTTTACAGAGAGCTTGTTTGCTCTTTGATGAAGCTCTTGATGGTAAAGCTGTGCTTTTTCTGCTTCTGAATAAATCTGATGAGACAGCATGCCCATGTCTCCGGACCACAACTTCACTGTTATCCGACTCAAGTGTTGTGCAACTCCATTTTCAGATGCCCTCATCTAATGCTTTTGAGTATTGTTAGATCAGTCTTAAGCCATAAGCCATGGCCTAATGATTAATGAAGCGGGTTTGGGACCGAAAGGTCGCTCTTTAGATTCCCGAACCGGCATTACAAAATGTGTGGCGGTGGGGGAGTGAGCTGCACCTTCCTTTCCTCTGCCTTCTTGGCTGAAGTGCCCTTGAGCAAGGCACCTAACCCCCAACTGCTCTCCTGGTGCCACAGTGTGTGGCAGCCCACTGCTTCGGGTGTGCGTATGCGCACTGTTTACATGTATGTGCTCACTTTGGATGGGTTATATGCAGAAGCCAAATTTGAACTTGAAAGGTTTGAGCAGATTAAATCATGTGCATGGGTTCTGTTCCATTGCCCCCCAAAATCGTATCACAATCTCTAGCACACAGTAACTATCCTTAATCTGAATTACTTTCTTTATTCCCAGTTTAGAAATGTACTGTCAAGAATATCCAGTGTAACACAGGCAGGTGGATTCCCTGCACCCCTTCAAACACCAATTGCATTGAAGGCACTGTTTCCAAAATGTTAATTAAAACCATATTTATGAACTTCAGTTTAAATGTTTAATCAGCACACAACTGACAACACGAACCATAACACTCAAGGGGCACACACACAGGAAGTGATGCGCTCATTGCTCATCAATTTCCCACTGAACTGTTTGTCGCCTGTGCCATGTACGCACTAAGTGAACTGCTCATCGCCCGGACATTCCAGGCACTGGTTGCCTAGGTAACACTTGTATATTTCCCATCCAGAGATGTTTCGGAGTGAAATGAGCAGTAGCTGTATAGCTCCCTACAAGACCTTAAGTATTTCACTAGTGTATGCATATGAACAGAGCTTCATTTCTGCAGCAACCTCAGCTCTGTTCATACCTAGTATTAGCATGTACTGGGTGATAAGGACTTCGTCATGTACATCAGTTCACACCTGGCTTTTATCGAGTCTCCACACACATCTTGAGAGAGCACTTGTGTTCATATCTCATATCTCTGCTCTATATCCAAATAAACACTTGTATTATTTCTGTTTGTGAAGTGTGATGGTGGTTTTACTCAGCAGGAGGAAGCAATAAGTCTCCCTTACCCTTTAGTCACGATCACCTATGGTTGTACAGAAGATGACAAAAAAATCGACGGTCATGAAGTCCTTGAGAAATATGCCAAAATAAATGCATTTTTTAATAGAATATTAAACAGCTTAATCTTAATGGCCTGTAAAACAAGTTTCTAAGACAACCTGAATGCAGAAGTGTGCTTACAATAATGAGCGCTTCACTGAGTGTTTGGTAAAGTGACTGAGCATTGCGCATGATAGATGGTGTCTGTTATCTCCACATCTGCAAAAAAAAAAAAAAAGTATTGCCAATACTTTTTTTGGGGGGGGGGAATTGATTCTAGTCAGTTGATATGCTTCATGCAGCTGGAGAATCTGCTTACGTCTTGTTTTAAGCAAATGCAGAACATTCAAAATAAATGCAAAAAAGTTATCTATATCTTTATTTGCTTTTGACCGCACGTTATAAATGTGAGGTTGCACACATCACTCACCATGTTCAAATTTAAAACATTTTGAATGCAAATGAGACAGATGTATGTTAAAAGATCATCAAGAACAAGAACGTCTGTACTTCAGGACACTGAAGTCAATGCATGAGCATTCTGACCCCACACAGTATTTCAGAGTCATTGGAATTGTATCATGCAGATTCCTTTGTTCAGCTTTTTCAGTATAAACTATTAAACACCATCTCCATAACAACTACACTGCTCGGCCAAAAAATAAGTCACACTAATATTTTCATGAAGTGCATTTAGCCTTGCTTACAGCATGTACTCGTCATGCCATTGTTTCAACAAACTTGAGCAACATAACATTCATTTCCGTCCAGTGTCGGGTTCATTTTTCACCGACGTATTGAATTGATGAGGGAAAAATTTAACCACTCCATAAAGTCTTCTACAGCACATCTCGAAAACTTTCAATAGGGTTAAGGTCAGGGCTCTGGGGTGCCAATACATATGTGAAAATGATTCCTCATGCTCCCTGAACCACTGTTTCATTATTTGAATCCCCATTTTATATCTGAGCCATCAGGGAAGGAAAGGTGGTTAGCACGTCCGCCTCACAGCAAGAAGGTCCTGGGTTCGCTTCCCGGGCTTGAGCATTTCTCTGAGGAGTTTGCATGTTCTCCCCGTGCTTATGTGAGATTTTTCCTGATACTCTGGTTTCCTTCCACAGTCCAAAGACGTGCACATTAGGCTAATTGTCTTATCAAAATTGCCCTTAGGTGTGGATGTGAGTGTGAATGGTTGTGTGCGTGTGTGTTGCCCTGTGATGGTCTGGCGAGGTGTTCAGGATGTACCCCGCCTTTGCCCAGTGTCAGCTGAGATAGGCTCCAGCCTCCCCGCGACCCTAGTAGGAGTAAGTGGTTTGGCAAATGAGCGAGTGAACTATTTGACTGAATGTGTAAGTGTGTGAAAGGCATTACAGCTTAACATCACTCAGTTACAGTTCTGTGTGACTTGTTTCAAACGCTCATTGTATTATTAAACAGGTAATCGGTCAGTTCATCCTTTTTTCTTTCTTTCTTTTTTTTTAGACAATACACCCAGTGAGTGCTGTTAAGCTCTGTGGTTTGAGAAGCAGTTGTTATAAAAATGCTCATTGTTTTAGCACACTTGTTGATTCATTCGGGAACGATTCCATCTGCTCAGCTTCTCACCTATGCTCTCATAGTCATTAAATTCATTCGCAGTCATTCTCTTCCAATTAAATGTCCTGCTGTTCCGTTCTGTGTAAGTTAACTAAGACTCGAGGGTTTTAATCAGAATAACTGGCAGACCTGCTGTACAGAATGACTCATTCTCATTACTGTCGCTCTCATTGTGCTTCATGCGTGATCCTGAGCGTGTGTGTTTGTGTGTATTTGTAGCCATGGTCGTCTCTGCTGCGGAACTGGAACAGCCTTGCGGTGACTCACCCAGGATACATGGCTTTTCTCACCTACGACGAGGTCAAAGCTCGCTTGCAGAAGTTCATCCACAAGCCTGGCAGGTAGTACACCCTGTACAATCCCTTCCACCTACACGTCTACAGAAGAAAACAATGAAACAATTATGCTCACCAACTGTACAATCATAACTCGCCAGCCTTTTTCGCCTTCTCTCCTACGCAAGGCCTGTGCGCGACAATAGGGCATCCACGCATTGTTCTTTCAGATAAGATGTCCTCTATATATTCGCACGCAGCACGCGTTCGGTCCCATCCAAATGACTATTCATTACACAAGCTGGCTTAGATAATCATTAGTAACTGTTTTCTGACAAAATACTGACACACTGGGACGATTCACGTTCAGTCAGAAGACCTCGGGCTCCCAGTGGATCACAGAGCAGCTTGGTACCCGAGATCAGTAGCCGTATTGTAGAACTCTCATGATGTCACACTGGGTCTTTGCATATTCATTAATGAGTACTGTACATTCCCTTGTAGGTCATGCAGTTTTTAAAAGAGGTATTCTGGATCATTAAGAGAAAATAGCAGATTTTTTTTTTTTGTTACTGTACACACTAACCTGATCTGTCCAAATAAGCTTCATCACACTAACAGCTAGAGAAGGGATGCCAGAAATATAATTGTTAGGCAATTTATGTCTTATTCTGTTGGATCTGAAAGGACTACTGATAAAAGTAGCCGGGATAATCCCAGTCAGCTGTTGTAAATTTGAAGTTTGATACAATAATTGACCACATTTTTTCAAAAGGTCGCAGTGATTGGTTAAAATTGCAAGGTTGTTCAGAATGCATGAGGACTAGTTTGCATGAATTGAGGCAATCATGATTCCTGGAGGAACTGTTTATTTCCTGATAGCTTATTTCTTGCTACGTAACTCACTGATCCGGTTTAAACCAAACAAAAAAGGCTCACACATGAACTCCAGGTGCCGTCAGCGTTCTATTCTCGGACAAGGTTGCAGGAGCCACTCCCCACTGAATCACCACGCTTTCTCTTCGGTGTGTAGTACACACTGACAGAGGAAGTGAACATAAATAGTCTCATATAGGTCACACACAAGTGTCAACACTCTTTTGTTTCCGGCTCATTCTCCCCGACTCTTGCCACCCTTCATATCCGGTTCCTGACCACGCCTCTACTGCCACAGTAGTGCACTCTGGACCAGTTGAAAATTCGCCAAGATTCTTTTTTTTGGCCACAAAGATGTGGCATTTAAAGCTTATCATATTTGTATTAAACTTACTTTAATACTGGATGTGTCTGCTGTGCTCTGCTCTGCTTTGCACTGTAGCTACATTTTCAGGCTGAGCTGCACGCGTCTGGGCCAGTGGGCCATCGGCTACGTGACTGCCGACGGGAATATCCTGCAAACCATTCCCCACAATAAGCCTCTCTTCCAGGCTCTCATTGATGGTTTCCGGGAAGGATTGTAAGTGTGTTTATATTTGTCTTAACCCATTATTATTATGCTAGGCTCAATGGTTGGCTTCTCACTATACATACAGTATGTGTATTATTCTTGTTAATTACCTCAAACATAAACATCCCACTGTTGGAAGTAGTCGAGGCTCAAACTTTAATATGTTAATGTGTATTTTTGAGAGTTATGTTGTTGCTAGTTACTATCAGATCTCATAAGAGACTTTTGTTTTAGTTTTTCTGAGTTTGTCACTCGATACAGTGCATTTTATAACTTTTGCTATTGAGTACGTTTTGGCATTTGAAGTATATTGCGTCGCTGATCTCTGTGCTAGAAATGCCGTTGTGACTTATAAAAGCCCATCTGTGTTTTAGTTATCTGTTCCCCGATGGCCGAACTCAGAACCCAGATCTCACAGGGCTGTGTGAACCTTCACCTCAAGATCATATCAAAGTCACACAGGTTAGTCTCACTGGCACACTGTAAACACAGCTTGTTCTCATACTTGCTGTTTGACAGCTTCAACACACACCTTTGTTTCTTCTGTTGAACAGGAGCAATATGAGCTGTACTGCGAAATGGGCTCAACTTTCCAGCTGTGCAAGATCTGTGCTGAGAATGACAAGGATGTGAAGATTGAGCCTTGTGGTCACCTCATGTGCACATCTTGCCTCACTGCATGGCAGGTAGGAACAATGGCAGGAGAACTTTTTAG
Source organism: Tandanus tandanus (assembly GCA_039654325.1). Lineage (NCBI taxonomy): Eukaryota > Metazoa > Chordata > Actinopteri > Siluriformes > Plotosidae > Tandanus > Tandanus tandanus. The sequence continues at coordinate 22,934,546 of JBCNYH010000013.1, forward strand.
TAAGTACCAGTTACAACATTTCATCTTTTCTTGATTGTCTGAGTCTCTTATGCTGTGCCGCAGGAATCAGAGGGCCAAGGATGCCCTTTCTGCCGCTGCGAAATCAAGGGCACTGAGCCTATTGTGGTCGACCCCTTCGACCCCAAGGACAACAGTGGTGGTTCCTATGGGTGCAGCAGGGGAATGTTCGGGGCAGAAGGGGCACATTCGCCAAGCTACGATGATGACGATGACGACCGACTGGAAGACCCCCACCTCATGATGAGCAAGCTGGCTTGTACTAAAGTGAGACTTTCTTAGACCCTTAAACTTGTACATCAGTGATGATTGAGTGTATCCCCGACTGATATTCACACATATTAAATTCATCTTATTGGTGAGACGAAGTTCTGATTGTGACTGTTTTATCAGTTGCATTTAACATTCCCTGCATCTGCTTTGCATGAAGAGGGCTAAAGTGAGAAATAATACATTTGTATAACTTTGCATGCATATTCATTTCATGCAATGTTAATTTTCCAGCCTTTGTACTTAGTAATAATTTTAATAGTAAAGGTCTAAAGACAGAATTGATTATTTCTATACTCCATGCTGCTGCTGCTGCCTACGATTCCCTTCAGCAATTAAGGTTTTCGTGTAATCAGAGCTTTTCTTCTTCACACTTTAACTGTCCTTGAATCACAGGACTCTGTGAAACATGGCTTTTAACAGTATACTTCCTGTGTGATCAGAACATAAACAGAAGTGTTTTAGTTTGTGCTTCTCATGTACGAGTTAACCGAAGTATTTGCACAGTTCTGTTTCTCAACCTGCAAAAACAAAGCAATATTTCGGATCGACCTGGTGACTCATGGACTCCAGAGGACCACCACTGGTCATACAGTGCTAGATTTCATTTCTTTAGAACCGTTCTAGCACAGTGTTCACAATACATACACAGAAAATAGGTATATCTTCCGCCGTACCAACTAGAAAGGGTTTTAGTATTTAATACTGGCCTGACGGTGTATTTTCAGTGTCAGTATTCTTGGCAGTTGTGACGTTATCTAAAGTTTCAGGTTGTCTTGTGTTAACCTGTCATTGATAAAAATCATTCTACATATTTTATGAGTAGATCGATGAGATTAGCAGTGCATTCCATGTACATTATCAATCCTGAAGTGATAATACGTTAGTAAGGGTTTGTTGTTTTTGTGTTTTACAGGTAGAGAGGCCTCCATCCCCAATGTCAATGCCACCCCAAACGTCTTTGCCCCCAGTACCCCCACGTTTAGACCTCAGACCACCTAACCCTCCAGGGGCCTCCAGCCCTGGGGCCACTTCTAAGGTAAATTCCTATAGTACTGCTTTGTGAAACCACATTATTTTCTATGGTAATCATCAGGACCAGTTATCCTCACATGACTAAGAGGAAAGCCGAAAGTTTTTGCAGTGTAGTTTTACTTCACTATCTAATCATTCCTTCCTGTTCACAGTCTTCCACGCATCACAAAGACAAACCATTGCCTCTGCCTCCAGCATTGCGAGACCTGCCCCCTCCTCCACCTCCAGAGCGACCTCATTCGGCTGGAGCTGACAGCAGGATCCTGAGACGGCCCCTGCCCTGCACGCCTGGAGAACCGCCTCGTGAAAAACCACCTCCTACTCCACCCAACCGTAGTGTTGCTGACTGGAACTTACGCCCAGTCCCAAAAGCTCCCTCTCAGATGGCTGCTGTAGGCGGAGAGACCCGTGGGTCACGAGAGCTCTCTAACCGACACTCCCTTCCGCTTGCCCTGCCCTCAGATCTCGATGGTCAGCGGAACAGCAGCTCAACCAGTCTTGAGCACCAGCTGGTGGGCATTTTGGTTTAAAACAGTAATGATGCAGATCAGTTGCCCGGGCACTCAAACTAAGCCCCACATCTTAGCGCATATAAACCTAATTAGATTTGATTTTTTTTGGCCGGTCAGTTCAGCTTCTATGCAACCATAACCTGGGACTGGGAAGCACACTGGTCTGCTAGCTAATGATTTTATGAATAAGTATATTTTTATATTGGCATTACTCTATATAGCTTGCATACATCCGAACAGTATAGTCAGTGCATTCACTACATTATGTTCGATGATAGTGTTCTCCTCCACTTTGCTTTTATTTTTATATTTTGGGATAATTGTAAACTCTTCCATGTGCTGTTTCTAAGAGTTTGTGTTTTTGCCTTCCTGCTGCAGTGTTTTGGTGCAACAGCTTCTGGTGGATCTGAGTATGACAACCCAAAAGTGAAACCCTCTGTATCAGCCAATGCCATTTATTCTCTTGCAGCCAGGTATATTTTAGATGCTCTATATAAGTGTTATTACTATTCTTATAACTGTTATTTCATTCTTGTTTTGAATTGCTTGTGTGTCTGAGTACTTTGTTTGTTTGTGTTATCAGACCTCTTCCTGCAGTAAAGCAGCACTCTGGGGAGGATGACGCTGAGAATAATGAGGATTCGGACTACATGACTCCCAGCTCTCTGCCTGTGCTGGCCACAATGCCTTCACTCGGGGAGGCGGTGCCCAGGCCTCCCCACCCCAACGCCCATAACTCGAGGTAAACTGTTTTACAGCCAATCAGTGTCCTGTTACAACCAAGAACAATGAATATTTAAGATGTTTTTAACTCTCTCTTTGATTGGCTAGGAGCTTGCTCAGTGATCTGGACCCTGAAAACCCACAGATGTATGAAGCCATGTACAACATTCAGGCTCAGGCTCTCAGTGCTACTTTGCCTTATCAAGCCAGTGATTCAGGTATGCATAGACCTTCACACAGCCTATATGAGAGACATATAGGAAAGTAAGTTAGGTAATCTGCTTCAAGCATTTTTTTTTTCCAAATGTGTATTTAGACTGTCAGTTTTTGTTATATACATTGGCATATATTTCTGCCGGTGGAACTGTGTCACTGGTGGTTTTTGATGTGACGGATGATAGAAAAAGCAGAATGAATTCTGAAGTGTATAGAGAGAGTTTCTGCTCAGATTCTGTCAAATGCTGAGAGTTTAAACCTCTCCCAAGGAAGCTTATTTCCCACCTTATTTCCATTTCTTCAATGTGTACCTCTGTACAGTGCTTTATGTTGACACATTATTGATGGATCTTAACCTAATGGCTGAGGTCAAATTTATTAATTAATTAACCATTAGACACATTATCTCACGTATACCCAATACTCTCAAATTAGAGCTGCTTCTCAACCCAATCCAACAATACCAACTACACACTGACACTGAATGATCTATACAATTTAGGACACAGCCTAAATGCACAGGATGTGCCTGCACTAATCGTTAATAAAAGTGATGCCGTCGTGACTCCGATGAAGAATTTTACTTCTACAACACACTTCACTTTAGAAAAGGGAGGAGCATCATTAGTTTCAGCATGATTAAGCTGTGACAAGTTTATTGACCAGACAAATATTATTCCATGACGATATCATTTCAGTAATTATACACCACCTGACCAAAACAAGGTCAGTGTTTGGATTTAAATTAACAAATACTTAAGAGCCACTGATTGAACGATTACTGCGGTGAGTAATGTTTTTTAACCCTAACTGACTTCTCACTTTTTGAAAAACCACGTCAGAAGTTATACCAGTTCAGTGGGGTCAAATTATTATAATATATTTTTTGATTTGTCTGTAATCAGAGATGACTTAAATGCATTTAAAACCTCCAATTATCCAGTCCTCTTGATCCTCGTGGTCTTGAGCTGATTGTGTAGTCAGGCAGATTGGGATTGTTTTGTTTCCCTCTATGTCCAGACTACTCAGAGTTGCCTCCAACGGTGAATAGTAACGGGCCTCAGGAGCCGGAGTCGGAGGAGGAGGAGGAGAATGGCTACGACTTTCCCAAACCTCCTCTGCCGGTATCTCGACGCACTCTCTCAGAGGCGAGCGGCTCATCAGCATCATTCAGCCGCCTGTCTTTGGACAGTGAACCAGGAACATCAGTCCGTAAGTACACGTTGATACACATTACATTTCACGCATTTATTTTAGTTTTTTTGTTAACAAAATGAAAACATCAAGTTAGACTGGACAGATTTTGTAACATTTGTGCATTGTGGTGACGCTAACCTCGATAAAGCCTTTTCTTAAGATGAACACTGTAAACTCCTGAAGCACCAGATGTACTCTTGTGTTAATTTAATGTCTCTCAAGCTTCATGCCTGCCGCTGCACTGTCTGTTTGCATCCACATGGGGGTCCTGCATTATATCAGTTATGATGTCCACCTCTGGTTAGCCCCCCCGCTTTTAAATAGATGTGCAGTTATGACGCTATACCTCGGTGGACACTTCATGTGTACTTTTAATCACTTCTGTGTGTTAAGAATATACCGCATATAATAAATCTGCAGTTACATCAAAATTATAAGGACACACCTCAGACATGGATACGAGAAGTCTGGGCCCTAATGCCTGGGTGACACTACATGATAACTGGCCCAATTTTAAGGTGAATTTGCCCCATCAAATGTGCCTCAATGTTAAGCTGGCCTTAAAAAGTTATCTGCTCAGATTGTCTTGTTGTGTAAGGTGGGTAAAATTCCATCAACCTCATTCTATATTCAGCCTCCATTACCCAGGAGTGGTGAGTCCGAATTCAAATTTGACACTTGAGCAGTTTTAGTATTCCAAGTGGGCTCAGATCAGTGACTCGGCACTTTTTATTAGTATCTGAACATAACAAATTTGGACCCCTCTAAACTCTGACTCCTCTTAAATGACCCACCATTTTTATTGGTGGTTAATGTATGCTTGATTGCTCCCAGTCTTGATTGCTGAAGAACACAAAGCTTGCTGTCCATGTGTAGCTGCAACTTTCTGACACCTCACAAATAAAAATGAAGATGCTGTAATGTCTGCCTTTGGGTTTATATGGCAAGGGTAAAGTGTGTTGTAAAGTGAGCTTACCCCCGGATTCCTTAGCGTGAAACAACTAGGAGTTCAACTCCACCTGGATGGGACACTAGTCCATCGCGGGTTACCTTCCCAGCATTTATACTGGTACCCATTTAAGGCACACTTGTGGCCCTTGGGGGCCCTGGGCCCTCCGCTTTAGCCGCCCTTGGTGGCCGGGACCTGGCGGGGTCGGCAGCTGCCGGTCTT
>JBCNYH010000013.1:22951038-22969860 GCA_039654325.1 Tandanus tandanus
TGTGTGTGTGTGTGTGTGTGGTTGTGTGAGGTCACTGGATGCTGCCATTTGAAATTGGCTTTAACCGTCATCAGTCACTTGCATTGCCTCTGCTGCTGTGTAGCATTACTGTAACTGATCTATGTTTATAATGCAGAATTGGATATCGCAGCCTCATGCGCGAATCCCATTGCATACGACATGGTGACAGTTTGTAAATCCTGCTCTGAACGAGTGGAATATTGAGCTCCAGATGGAAATCCGACTCCTTTTATTTCCCCACCCAAGTCCTGAAGCAGACTAGGGCTTGTATGTGTGTAGTAACCTTCTTTATGTATGTGTGTCATTGCTCTGATGGTAAATGATGGGCTTTTATATGTACGTGTTCGCATTCTGGAGTGTTCTCGAACAGATTATCGGCGAGTTGGACACAAAGTAGCGTGCTTTGTCTGAAGGAAGTGTTTATACAGTTTTTGTCTTGAACCAGGACTGAAATCGATCTGATTTTAGTGAGAGGTTTGTCCGAAACTGTTCATCTAAGTGAAATTTAATATTATTATTATTATTATTATTATTATTGTTGTTGTTGTTATTGTATTACTTTTTTTTTTTTTTAATAATTCAGAAGTGCTTTACTGCTGCTACTCTTGTTAGTGCTAAACAATTAAGCCTTAAATGTATATTTGTGAATATTGTGTTTAACCTATTTTAAAGTGACAGTATCTGTTCGGTTGATTATGTAGCATACTTGAAATTGCAAGCAGCTTGTGCAGCTCTGGGCCCAGGCTGGCTTCCGTTGCTCTTTTATTTTTTCACGTATTTTTTCACATAATCGCTTTTGTGTTTGGGGTGTTCCCAAAACGGCAATCGCCTGTCAGCGTCATCACTGGAGCACAGACTCAAATGAGTGAAAGTATGTGAGCGACCACATCATTTTACTTGTTTCATTGGTGCTTTATTGGATTCGCTTGTTGGTTTAGGGCCCAAGTATTCTTCACCCGATATCGTCCATACGCAGGATGGGGCGCATGAAGCACCCACCCACACACACACACACACACACACACACACACACACAGACTGTGCCGTCTAGTAGCAGCCGAAGTGTGAAATAGACTACGTTTTAAAATGTTTTTCTTTCTCTACCCTAGTTCTTCGATAAGCAGCATTAAAGAAGCTCTTTTTCTGTGGAGTTGCAAACTGCCCCGCCTGCCTTTTACGTTCTTGTTGTCGGATGTCTCTTGTAACGGGCTGACCACTTAGTGATGCTCTACCGGTGGCCGGATCCGTGTCCCCATGTCCTGACAGCGTGTCACATGACCCAAGTGTGTTTGTTGTTGGTTTTTTGTTTTTGTAACAGCGATTGCGGACTGTACTAGCACATTGTCGCATCTCTGGTCTGGAGTTCTCTGCTTTGGCTTATAGACTAATTCCCTACTGATTAATCTATGTGCTCTGTGGTGATGTCACAGAGGTGCACCACCACCCCGGGACATCCCACCTGCAGAGCTTTATGCACTGCTTCTAGTTTTTATCTTATTCAGGGATTGTCTCGCCATGCTTTTTGCCAATGAAGTCGTAATGCGCTTTGGAGACGCCGATGCACACACCAGTACCCATGTTGCACAAACCCACATCCGCTGAAGTATACTTGGGCCTTTACCTCAGACAGGGAGCAACTGTACAGCAACGTTATAGAACGGTTTCATGTTTCAGTCTCCTTTTTTTTCTCTCAGGAATACTGTACATCCACACAGAGACTCTATCAGTATTGAACGGGAAATGAAATGTATCCATAATCTCTAATTCAGGGCAGAAGCACTGAATGACTACTTTGAAGTCTGATTAATTTGACACGTTTATTTTTGACGTTGGCTTTCCTCTGATCTTCTCTGACGTGCTTGGAAATTGGACTCGCTGTTGGACGCACACCGCACACGTCTCTCTGTGGTATGCGGATGTGTGTAAGAGAGAGGGGGAATTAAATGGCTAAATTGCTATCTTATGAATCCCTGGAGGAAATTATTGTTCACCTGTACATGCTCTTTCATTCCCCTCTGTTGTTTCTTTTTCCTCTGAGTTATTGATTGCACTGGCATAGCAGGTACTTCCACAATATGAAGCTTGTAGGTACAACCTGGTTAACCAGAAAGACATGACATGGCAAGCAGGTGATGAGTCATAGTTCAGTATTTTGGTTTTGCACCATGTGAAGTCGTAAAGCTTTGTTTTCGGATCAGAGCTATTTTTATTTTATATTCTGATTACTGTAGTTCTTGTCAAACTTGTACAGCGTGTGTGTGTTGTAAGATTTCACACCGTACACCAGTGTGTGTGTGCTCCGATACTGTCACTTTAAAATCAAGCATATAAAATGACTTATCTATAGAATGTGTGGAAACAGCGATGTCTGGTTTCATTTTTCATTCCTGTACATGTCGGAATTTTATTTGAATTATTTTTCTCCATTTGTTTTTTGTTTTATTATTATTACTGATGTGAATAATACTGTGAGCAGTGCCATATGTCTAGAAAATGTCCGAAATGATGTTCTGCTGTCCGGTGTGAATGAGTGAGCTTGTCCTGGCGGAAGTGATCTGTTATATTATCTCTCAACCCCTTGTTGCTAAATTCTTCTGACGCTTTTGCAGTGACGTCATGCTGTTGACTGGAATGTCTGTTTTTGACCACGTGAGGGTGCACTTTCCTCATTTTTTCAGTGACTTCAAGTGTTTCAGGATTTTTTTTTGTCCTTTTTTTCTGATTCTCATATCACTTTGGACTTATGCGCAGTGCTATACTGTCTAATTAAATGAACAGCAACAAAGATCATGTCCTCAGTCTCTAATTGTAGGTACTGTTGAGTTGCAGAGGCTGGTACAGACGTCCACCCGGTGCTGTAACCCTGTACTCCCCATAATGTCCTCTGCATCCAAACAAAGCTTCAGGGTGAACTGTTGAATTTGGGTTTTTAAAGAATTCAGTGTTAAAAGATAAATGTGCTGTAAGTCCATGTGTGCATGTCATTATTTAACGTCAGACGCTCGTGAACGTTCCTCGTCACCGTCAGTAGTCGCCTTAATAAGAACCGAGAGTTCCAGCCTCTCAGCCCTGGATGAGAGAGAGCACAGCTCGTCCTGCAAGTCTGGCTGTGAGATTTGCTTTGCCTTAGTGGTCGTCATATTCGTGATCCAAACTGCCGTCTCCTTCAGTGCCATGAGCCTCAGCGTATATGAGGGTCTGAGTTTCGGAAGTGTTTAGCGGGTTTAACACTCCTTTCAGTTAGGTTTAACATGCTCTCGAAGCCTCTCGCTAGAGTCCATTGGTTGCACAAGTTCATCTAAGGATTTGTTTTTTTGTTTGTTTTTCTTCATGTCAAAGCCAAATGCATTTGGATTTATTGTATTAAATACAGACATTTTACTATGTACACACATACATACAGTGTTGGGCCAACAAAGATACATGTTTAGCAAAAGTAACCTTCTATAATAGCTTGAACTAAACTACTGTTACAAATCGAGCATTTACAGAGCAGCTGTGTGTTTAAAAGCATCGCTGTTAAGGGAAAAAAACTGGAAACCATTAGAGTGCAAATGAAATAAGACACATTCCCTCTCCCAGTCGCTTGTGTGGTGTTTCCTTTTGTTCAGAAATAAAGACTAATGCTATTTATTAATGTTGATGTACTCCAACCCAGAGATCCCTCCTTCATCATATCTTCACACATTTGGAATTTCTATGTTATTAAAGCCATTTTGAAACAATACTGTCGTCGATCTTATGTGTCTCTATAACATACCCAGGTTTTGTAGAAATGATCAAACGGAAACAGTGGTGTTTTTTTTTAAAAGGATAATGTTTTAATCGGCGTTGGGAAGGTCAAATATCTTTACAGTAATAAGGCACGAATTAACCTGTGACGTAGACAAAAAAACGAGATATGACACTTTTGTGATAGTTTTTGCACATCGACTTGACTATCTTACATTTACAAAACTGGTATATGTAATCTTGTGCCTTTGGTTCTGCTTTCACTTTGGTAGAGAATAAAATACGAACTGTAGGCTTGAATAATCATCCCAGTTGTGCCCTTTTGCTTGGTTTTTAGATGAAGAAAAAAAAAAAAAAGTGTACAGAATGAAGAGCCGATCTGTGTGTGTGGGTCAAACTGAAATGCACTGCAGTTCTAATTCATCATTTCTATATAATCCCATATAAAAGCAGTTCCATTATAGATTATATTCATCCAGAAATAATGATTAGGGCCTCTGCTTTATTATCAACACCTCATGCAGATATCTAATCAACCAATCATGTGGCAGAAGTCGAATGCGTACAAACATGCAAGTCCAGGTCACGTTCGCATCAAGCATCACAGGGCGGTCTCTGGAACTTAAACCGGTTGTTGGTGCCAACTGGGCTGATTTGTTTCAGAAACCGGACCGTTGATGTATGGAGAAAAGACCGAAGACCGAGGATGGACTCGGTCCTCTTATTGACAGACTGGAGTTGAACCCAATGTGGTCTTCATGTGTTGTGACCCATCCACCTCAAGGTTTGATGATCTGTTCATGCTGAGATGCTTTTCTGCTCACCACAGATATAGCATAATTATTTGAGTTCCTACTTCCTGCCTGGCGGTTCAAACCAATCTTACACACTTACTCATTTTCCCAAACCGCTTAATCCTATTATTAGGGTTGCGGGGTGGCTGGAGCCTTTCTCTGCCAACACTGGGCAAAGGTGGGGTACCCCCTAAACAGCTCGCCGGACCATTGCAGGGCAACACACACAATCATTCACACATCTATATCTAGGGGCAATTTGGAACAGCCAGTTAACATGCATGTCTTTGGACTGTTGGAGAAAACCCACACAAGCAGGGGAAGGACATGCAGACTCTACTCAGAAAGGCTCGAACCGAAGACCCAGCTTGCAGCCTTCTGACCATTTTCTTATGTCTTACGTTTTCGCACACAGAAATTTCGCCCACTTAGTGTTTCGTGTTTCACACCATTCCATGTGATCATCTGGTAGCAACATCTATGCCATGATTAAAGTTCTGATTCTGATGTTTGATGTGAACATTAAATAAAACTCGAGATTTGTATCTGATTGATTTTATGCATTGTGCTGCTGCCATATGATTGGCTGATTAGATAACTAAACATAAATGAGGAGATATGTGACCCATCACCACAAAATGAGTCTTAATGACTAACTGAATTTTTGAGTTATGTATAAATAGACAGCAGAGTCAGCTTTAAAACGTCCGAAACAATTTTTTTTATTCAGATAAAAGTTGACGAAAATAAGACAAATGCATCTCAACTCATTTATTACCGAACCGCTTAATCCTAATAGGGTTGCCTCGGGCTGGTGCCTATCTCAGCCAACATTGGGCGAAGGCGGGGTGCACCCTCAACAGCTCACCAGCCCATAGGGGCAATCTGGAACAGCCAACTAGCTTAGTGTGCAGGTCTTTGAACACTGGGAGGAAGCCCACGCAAGCATGGGGTTAACATGCAAATTCCACACAAGAAACGCCCGAGCCAGGGACTCGAACCCAGGACCTTCTTGCTGTGAGGCAGGCGTGCTAACCACTGTGCCACCCACAAATACATCTCAGGTTTAACAAATACATTCATTATTTTGAGATAGTTCAATTTACTCAAAAAATCAGTTTTGTGGTGATGGGTCACATATAAAGGTGTTCCTATTAAAGTGGATAGTGTGTCATTTTTCCATATACACTTTTCAGAGGGAAAGTTTTTTGTTGAGCATAAACAGTGTTTTAAAAAGACTAGCTTTAAAAAAAAAAATAGAAATAAAGTTGTGATGTTTCGTTCTCAGTGATGGAGTATTGTTGGAGGCAGCAGGTGAAGCATTTACAGTGTAGGATCAGCACAGTGAGAGCACAGTGAGAGGCAGCTCCGAGTTTCAGTGCACAGACTACAGTGAGGCAGCAGTGAGTGCGATCTAAACATAAAAAAACAACTGCAAGCACTTGGACACTTAACAAACGTCCCTTCGACCGAGGTCTGACGCCTGAATCTCATTCGGTCACAAAGAACACATTAGGATTTAAATAACTACATATGTACACTATTTCATATATACATGATGTAGAAGATACAGAGCAGATTGGTTCTCGTGGACGGTGAGGCCTGTTTGTCAGGGAAAAGAAAAAAAAATACTGCAAACAAAAAAACAATGAGTGTTTCGATGAGTTGATGAACCCGGCACAGGATGGTATTCCAGCTCACAGGGGAGGATTGAACATGGCAGTCCTGTAAGTTCCCTCACTCCTCCTGAGAGACCTGAGAGAGTGTAGTGACATGGAGATTGCTAGCGGCCCGTCCTCTCTGCATATCCGTTCGCCTCACTGTAGATGAGTTTAGAGGAGAATGTTACAAATCCCACCAGGAGTCATTTAGGGATTTTAATTGAATCATATCATGACAGGCAACTACACAGAAAGTAGTGAAGCTACTGATGGGACGAACTGTACAGAGCTTTGTGTTCACAATCACACAGGATAAAGTGTTATATCACAGCGCTGATGAATGTTTGATTTTGATTGGTCGGATGATGTCAGTACACTCTCCTGTAAAAATCTAACTTCATTCCTGTTTTAAATTTTTTTTTTTTAAATAAAAATTGGATGGTGTAGAGAAGGACCAAACAGTGGACTATACATCAGCACGGGCCTTGCAAAGTTCAGGGTGATTTTAATTAGTAGATGGCATTATGAGCAATTTCCAATTCAGAAAATGCAGATTTAAAAAATAATAATAAAACCAGTTATTTATTCCTTCTTGGTGGGTTTTATCACAATATACTCATCTAATTTATTTTAGAGCTTATTTAAGTGTGCAGGAACTCGTTCAGGTAGATACTCTTATGATCTTATGAAGCAGCGATGTATTTTACAGATACAAAGTTTTGACGGTACCCCAGCAACAAATAAGCAGAGTTTGGAATCTTTATTTCACTGTAATACCAGGTGTAATGTAAATCAACTTCAATGTTAATGTTCTGTTTCTTCAGCAGCAGATAACCACCTTGGATGGAGAACGCTTACCCCAATTTTGTCAAATAATACACAGATCAAAATAAACAAAATGAAACAAAGTGCATAACCACTGGCAAACTGTTATATAAATAAAATGATATTAAACACTGGGACGTGCTGTTATGGGGAAAATCAACTTTGGCGTGCTAATAGCATCACTTTGTTGTCACCCTTTGTGGATTAATTTTGTAGAACACCATGCCATGTTGTGGTTTGTACCATAGTTAGCATGTATTTAAAAGTTTTGGACAAACAACCTGGTCGATGGAAGTCTTTTTATCACCGTTGATTCCCTGTAGAAGCACTGCCTCCTCAGATTTGCTGTTCTTCATCTCCACTACGATGTCATCACTACTGGCCTTTTCCTTGGTGCTGAGAAAAGAGAGACAGTGAAAGGTAATGGCTGTAATAGATCCTCCCATTGCAATTAAAACGTATTTCTCATTTGGAATAGGGCTTTAGGGACAACAATATATATATTGTAGTGTGCATATCTATGGTTAAAAGAAATAAAGCAGCTCATTTAAGGAAAAGACCACCTACAGATCTTGCTTTCCTGAGCGTCCACATGGGAGCCTGCCTTTCTTGTACATGAAGTACAGCACGCTGCCCAGGATGGCCAGCAGTAAGATGAAAATGATGATGATCGCAATGATGAATCCATTGCCCCCTGGTGGTACAAACAAAAAAGTGCAGGCAGCATTTACAAGCTTTCTGTAATATTTCGTGTTTAAAAAAAAAAAGGTTTGCACCAAAGATCCTAATAGACCGCGCTCTAACTGCTCCAGGAACACCAGCATCCGGCACAGTCTGACGTACCAGGTCAAACAATATAATTATATATATAAAACTATTATTATGAATAAAACACAACGGAGTGCCACGTTCTAGGAAATTGATCTCTGAAGTGGGTTATTTTCTGATGCCAGCACATATTTGTTTTTTTCCCTTTTATATCACAGTGATTATCAAACAATTCAACATTATTTTTTTCATTTATTAGTGACTGACGGCGGTGCGGTGGTGCACTGGTTTGCACGTCCGCCTCACAGCAAGAAGGTCCTGGGTTCGATTCCCAGGCTCAGGAAACGAATTCCCAGGCTCGGGACACTTGGAGTTTGCATGTTCTCCCTGTGCTTGTGTGGGTTTCCTCCGGGTACTCCGGTTTCCTTCCACAGTCCAAAAAACATGCACAGTAGGCTGATTGGCTTTTCCAAATCGCTACTATGAGTGTGAATGGTTATATGTGTTTTGGCCCTGGCGAGCTGTTCAGGGTGTACCCTGCCTTCGCCCAGAGTCAGCTGAGATGGGCGCCAGCCTCCCTGCGACCCTAATTAGGATTAAGCGGTTCAGAAAATGAATGAGTGAATGAGAAAATGAATGAATGAATCTTTTTTTTATCACTTAAGTGTCATCACTTATCACAGTAAGCATCACTTGCTCTGTTGGAGCTACACAATCATTCACTCATAGTCTTCCTTTTTCTCTCTCGTGAAGTTTACAAGATAAATAATGCAGGTTGTCCTGTCCCTGAGAGACCAGAAAGCACAAACTTATGTCATGAAGTTTCTACTGTGATGGAAAACCTGCATAACAAAAGCGCTGACTCCTGAAAACCTGTCTGTAAATGTTTAATAAGCTTCTCCATACAGAGTGCTTCATCAAAATGATGATTCTACATTTTTCTTTGTTAAATACCACTTTATCATTATCACGAGGCTTTGACTTCCAACCCTGCTGCTGGAGAACCCCGTGTCCTGCACATTTTAATGTGCTCCCATCTCTAATACACCCCCTGCACTAAAATCTGTAGGACAGGGGGGTCGTCCCATGGCTGAGACAGGCCCCAGCCTCCCCATAACCCTAGTAGGGTTGAGCAGGTTGGCAAATGAGTGAGAGAGAGGGTGAGGAGGTCATCCTGGACCAGGGTTGGGAATCTCTGGCTTAGGATATATAGATCGGAAATCTGTAAATGAGAAATGGTAATGCATTAGAACAAGATTAACAATAAACCTATCGTTTGAATTATAGCCAGCATTACTGTCTGTGCCTTGCTGGTCTCCAGATCTAAGAATTCAACAGTGCTTTAGTATAGCGAGGTTTGATGGATCTGGTGTTAGAGCAAGAACGTCACCTGTGGAATAAAATAAATCACACGGGTTTAAATTAAGAATTAAATGATGGAAAAAATGCACAGAACTTTAAGAGATGCATGAGATTGGAGAGATAGTGAAGGCGGTCTGTAGTCTGAAGCAAGGCTGACCATTCTTTGTGTATACAGTGATGTTAAAAAAATAAGTACATTCTGTGGAAATTGTTGGGTTTTTTTCAATATATTTGAACAAGCAAATATTTCACCCACCGAACTACAGCATCTACAGATAAAGATGATATACATGAACACAATCACAAGAAGAATGAGCATTTTCTTTCATTCAATGAAAGTATCAACAGATAGAATATTCTTCCATGAGGAAAGTAAGTACACCCTCGGCCTCAGAAGCTATTGCTCTGTTAAACTTATTGCAAACATCACTTTTGCATACTTTTGTGGCCATTAAACTTGTATAACTGTCCAACAGTCTCTAACATTAGCTTGATAAAATGTTTGACCACTCTTACTTCCATTACAAGATGCTTGAGAGTCTTTTTGCACATACTGTGTTTTTCAGATCTCCTGCAACATTTCAGTGGGATTCAAATCTGGGTGTTGACTGGTCTATTCTATAACTCCAGTTTTTTTTTTTTTTTTTCTTTACAAGACATTACTTGTTGAATTTGGTAGTGTGGTTTGAACAGATGGGGCTTCACATGATCTTCAGGCACGTTTTTGTTATGATGCAGAATTTATAATTAAATCAATGACTGAAAGCTGCCCAGACCCTGAGGCAGGGGAGCAACCCCACACCATAACATTTCCACCACTGTGTTTCACAGTTGGTATGAGGTTTATCTCCTGTTCACAAGTGCCGTGACTGTGCCCAAATAACTCAATCTTTGTAGATTGTAGACATGTGTACAGTTGGAAGAGTTACCTGCAGCTATTGCGATGGAATCTTGGCATTCTTTCCGACTTTCTTTCTTTCAGAATTAAATGGTCTGTACTCAGGCTGAATTTGCTGGGAGTAGCCAGTCCTGGCAGTTGTTTGTAATCTACCCCACTAGTAAATGATTTTCCTTACAGTAGAATCATTGAAATATATTTTCTTTTTTTTTCTTCTTTTTTTTGCATTAGAGAGCTCGTTAGATTTTGGCATGATGACACCACATGCTTCAGTAGCAAAGAGAACACCAGACCCTAGATATCAAGTTTAAATAAAACAGGTTCCACCTGCAGGAGTTTTTAATCATTGGCACCTAATCTGGGACAATTTCCATTGAATGTGCTTATTTTTCAAATGATTGCATGCTTGTAATGCTCTGTCTCAGACCACAGAAGAAAGGAGAATGTGGAAGTGAACCCATGGAAGAGCAGAGTGTGGTTCTGATGAAGAAATCCTTCCTTCAGCTGCTGAAGGTTTGGATCTGTTTTTATCTCTAAACAGTCACAGAAAAAAAAGCAGCCGTTTTGTAATCAGTGCAGGAACATAAATGTAATAACCATAACATAATATTATGTGCTTTAAGTGTGTTTGATATGTGAATATTTTCGAGTCTTCCGGGTGAAATGAGAGTGCTCTGGATGCAGCATGCACAGGCAGGCAGCAGCAAACAGTGACAAGCCATGCTAATGGTGGCCTGTTGGCTTAATGAAGTTAGAAAATTGAAACAAACCTTTTTTGATTTTTTTCGGGTTGGGTGTTCCTGCCACTGAGAGGACAAGGGTTAACGTTAGGGTCTGACACAGAGTTACTCAACCACAAGCACAACCGCATGATCAGTTCATGTTTAAGACGACTGAAACTGAACAACAGGCAGAGAGGCAGTACGATCGAACAACTTCCTGCAGAATCTTATTTTCCCCTGTGCACAACTGCTGTTCTCTGATTTGCAGATTTTTGCCAAGCTAAACAAGAAGCTGATGGGAGTCCGGAGAGTGCACGAGAGCACTCCGACTTCTTCTGTTACGCTAAAATCAATTTGTGTGCAAACACGATCTAAAAAAGCCTCAGCAAACATGGAACGTATAACAAATGGTGTATCGAGTGGCCTTATAATAGGAAAACAAATGCACTCCAGGCCAGTGGAAAAATGTGTTTCGAAAAAGGGCCACTGCACACACATTATACATGCTGTTAAACTGAGAGACAAAATTCACACTAAGGCAAATTTTAAATAAACACACAGTATTCTATGAGTGCTTAAGTAATACATCTAAAAAGGTTTCTACAGTAATGCATTCATAGTTTTGTTGTTGTTGTTGTTGTTTTGTTTGATCTGTGGGCAGCACGGTGGCGTAGTAATTAGCATGTCCGCGTGACAGCAAGAAGGTCCTGGTTTCGAGTCCCAGGGCGTTTCTTTGTGCCCCCATGCTTGTGTGGGTTTCCGCGGCAAAATCCGGTTTCCTCCCACAGTCCAAAGACATAAACGTTAGGTTAATTGACTGGTTTAAATTGCCCCTATGTGTGAGTGAGAGTGTGAGTGGTTGTGTGTGTTGGCCCTGCGATGGACTGGTGAGCTGTTCGGGGTGTGTCCTGCCTTCGCTCAGAGTCGTCTGAGATGTGCTGCAGCTTCCCTGCGACCCTAGTAGGATTAAGTGATTTTGTAAATATGAATGAATGTTTGATCTGTGCTCCAAATATTAACTTCATTTCCTTCCTAATATCTTTTAGACATTAAAGCAGCTTTGGGAGTACTGTTGAAAATGCTAGGGAATCTGTAATATTTTTCTGTTGCTGTATTTCTGATGATGGACACTGGGATATAGAACTGTAACTGTGTTTTTCCTTAGTTTTCTTTGCTGGTGAAATTCTCTTACAGTCTTTTGCAATAATTTATCGGACACTTACCCATCGAGCCAGTGGAATTGCTTGTTGCTGTTGTGGTGGTGGTAGTGGTTGTTGTTGTTGTTGTAGTTGTTTGAACTAGGAAAAAAGTGAACTCTTAAAAAACCCTTTTCCCTGATGAAGGGTACATGCGCATGTGAGCTTCTGAGGTAAAGTCAGACCACAGGTTAAACATTTTATAGACTCTTGTTAGTAGCCTTTGGTTAGTTGTAGGAACTCACTGGACTTAATGAGGAGGGAGTTTTTGTCTACGCCCAGGTCATTGTTGGCCGTACAGGAGGCTGTGATATCTGAAGCGGTGCTGACAGAAATAATGCTGAGGATACTGTTCTCTGTCGTGATGTCCCATCGACCCAGCTGAGCCTACAGACAAACAAAGTTCAGGGCAAAATGACAATTTCTAAAACATATACATTTGGGGAGGACCTTTGAGCAGGTCGCACCTCTGGAGAGATCCTTAAGAGTTATATATAGAACCCTACGACCCAGTGTTTCTAAATATTGTAATTGCATGTTTTCTCTTCTTATTATAATTACTATTATAATCATTATTATCATTACTATTATTATTATTATTATTGTTGTTGTTGTTCCACAGGGGAAACAGCTTCTACAAACAAAATGCTTTGTTAATTTCTTTTTTTCATGAAATTTTGCACATTGATGAAGGAAACTCTTGTCTATCTACACAGCTATTTAAGTGTACATCGCTGAAGCACATTACTGCCACAAGAGGGCAAATTTGTATTTGTATTTGTATATTTTCTAGACTAAATCCACAGTGCATTTTCAGCTGAGTTTTTGTGTCCTTTTTTCACTCCACCTATTACAACATTCATCCAATCATCAGAAAATTTAGATCGCAGTATCACGAGACCAATCCAACCACAGCTTGCTTCTCATATTTCTAATATGTTGGACAGCTCATTCATGAAAAGCACCTGAAAATGTGAAAACAACCTTCAAGAAAACAAATATAATAGGTAGTAAATTGATAAATGTGCAAGGCACCAAAAATAGCAACCATAATACACTGCGCGGCCAAAAAAAAAAGTCACATTAATATTTTGTTGGGCTACCTTTAGCCTTGATGACAGCACGTAATCACCATGGCATTGTTTCAAAAAAGTTAAATAACATCACAACATTTATTTCCATATAGAGTTGGGTTCATTTTTTACTGACATCTTGATGGTAAAACTGAACCACTCCATAAAGTCTTCTCCAGCACATCCCAAACACTTTCAATAAGGCTAAGGTCAGGGCTCTGTGGTGCCAGTTCATGAGTGAAAATGATTCCTCATGCTCCACGAACCACTCTTTCACTGTTTCAGCCCCAATTTTATACCCGTGCCATCAGGGAAGAAAAACTCCGTTGATGGGATAACCTGCACATTCAGGTCGTCAGTTGACTTCATTTATTGTGCAAAACTGTGAGTGCATGACTCTTTTTTTTTTTTTTGACCGGGCAGTGTATATCCACAGTATTGCATACAGTACACTTCCAAACTATACAACTAAAATATAAACTATAAACAGTTCAGAACTTCATATAATAGAACATGGCAAAATCTAGTCATGTGAAGGATTTCCAGATACATAACATGCTATGTGCCTAATTTCAAATCATTTTCCGTGACTATTTTTAAGTGTTCAGTGTTCAGTACTTGTTCATCAGAGAGAGTCCAGTCGATTACAGGAGTTGGATATCCTGTTGCACGGCAGCTCACATTGAAGGCATTTTTAGTATCTAGATTAATCACGGCCACCCCCTCTGTGATCGTCGGCTTTTCTAAAGAGAGGTCAGATATGTATTTAGCTATAAGAGATCCCACCGACCCTCATAACGTTTTATGAAAACTTACAAATAAAGTCTCATGTGAGGAAAATCCTTTTCATTATTGATCTCCTTTGTGTAAAAACGTACCTCTTACACGGATGTGCACAGAGTTGTGCTTCTTTAACTCAGGAAGCTCAAGTACCTTGACTTCACAAACATATTTCCCTCCTGTGGCATAGGAGGCACTGTGTATCCTCAGCACATGGCCTTCTTGAATCAGCACGTCATCCTGTACACATTCACACACAGCTTAGGTATGAGTCTATAAACCAGTCCTTTAGTTTACATTTACTTCAAACACAAACTCTGAGTTATAACTGATTCAGAAACTGCGGTAATTTAGTACACCTCCAAATGTTCATGTTTATCCTTAAAATTAATACTAAAGCTTTTTAGATTTTCTTTTTAAAGGCTCATAGCTGTTTTGCTGTACATCACATAATGTAGCCTTCATCAGATTTCATCATAGCACTGAAACACACACAGGGTGTGCACTCATTTTACCACTCACTCATATTCCGAACCACTTCCTCCTACTAGGGTCAGGGGGGAACCTGGAGCCTAGTAGCTGAAACTGGGCCAAGGCAAGGTACACCAGAACAGCTCACCAGACCATTGCTGGGCAACACACGTATTCACAATTATATGTCAGAAACCAGCTAATTATCTTTTTTTAATGTATTTTTACACATCTCTATTTGTTTGTCTATTCCAAACACTGATATACACTCTTTGTGTATATATTATGTCAAAAACACTCACTGTAATCACTTAAGATAAACGAAAATATTGGAGGCAGATTATGAAACAATACATATTAAAATCACAATGATAAAAGTTTTGTTAAACATGTGTTTGAGCTGCCTGTTAAGAAATTAAACAGCACATTGGGTCATCAGTTTATTATTAGCCTCAGATTATTGTAGAGCATCATCTGTACAAATCCCCGAGAATGAGCTGCTACTGAAGAAATGATAATGTATTGAACAAGAGTCTTTTTCGAAACTACTCTCACAGCTGCTGGTAACCAGATTGCTCAGTTTCCATGTAGTGTACATCAATGGAGGGTGACAGTTGCTGGCATTTGCACCTTTCACTGAAAACAATATGGATCATTGATGTCCTGAAGTTCTCCTGAGCCCATATTTTTTTTAAACTATATTTTAAACTGATTAAAATTATCTCATGAATGTTGCCACAAAAATGAGTCACGGCCATCCTTGCTTACAAAGACTGATCCTTGCTTTGTTTGATGCTACATTTGTATACCTAATCATAATACCTCACCTGCTGCCAGTCACTTTAGGACTGCTACCTAAATATCCTGTAAACCTTTGTCGAGTGTGTTGCAGGTATCAAATTCTTACTTTGTTTATAGTTACAAAATACAGTTTAGCTGGTCACGAAAATATTTAGAAAATCTTTTCTTTGTACTTTTGTCAGCAAAATAAATGTCAATTAAAAAATTCCAAATTTTGGTTTTACTGCATTTTGGAAAAATAGCCCCAGAAAATGGGGAAATGGGGCTATATAAGTAATATAATAAGTGCTCATTCGCAAGTAAACCTGCATTTCCTTGTCATTTCACCAACAAGTCTACCTTGTACCAGGCAGCATGTGCAGAGAGAGAGGAAAGCGCATTGCAGGTCAGGGACAGATCCTGTCCTTCATCCAGGATTCTGGATTCTGGATTCTCAGGCATGATCACAACAGGATCCAAATCTGCAAGAACAAAAACACGATAAATATAATGAACTACGTTAGCTTAGCAATGAAGCGATAGTCTCCAGGGTGTTCATTTTCACTCACAGTGCACCATAAGATTCAGGGTGCCTGAGATGGTGTCAAAACTTGTTGTATCTAGACAGCTGCATTCGTATAAGCCACTATTTAGACGGGTCACATTATTCAGGACCAGCTTGTCCCCATCTGAAGGAATGATGTCCTGTAGTAAAGAGAAGAAATGCATTAAAAGCAACTTTTACTAATTTGACTAAGCTGTGAAGATTTTCTCTAGGCTTTCTGATCATTTTTACAGTGCAGCAGTATGGACTGTCTGGTTTTCAGCCGCTAAGTTCATTTTAAAATAACTAGCTACATTGCATAAGTACATAAGTTTGCACACCCTATGTATTTGAGTGGCAGGCATAAATGCCTGTATTTTTTTAACTATCTGCAAATAAAAAGAATTCTAAAAGGTGTAACTGAATTCCAGGTATTTCCTTTAAAAAACAAAAATGATAAGGAAAAATAAAATAAAATAAATAAATACATAGAAAACAAGACAAAATCAGCTTTAAACTTTTCTTCTTATAATCTCCGGACTGATTTAAGTAAGACACTGTATCTCTTATAACAGTATCTTCTGAGAAATGGAAGGTAGATATCACTGTTTATTAAGGATCCAATATTAAAAATAATCACGAAATCTTGAGATTTTAACACTACTAATTTTTGGCTTTTCACATAAGGGTATAACATATTTGTATTGTCCTACAACCGTTTATACTCAATTTGACATTTGAACATATACAACATTTACATCAATCCATATCCTTAGCCCAAAGTTCAAGTTTAATTACAATTTAAGGCTAACACAGAACTAAAAGATTTGAAACATCTTTACAAATATAACACTAATCTAACAGCCTTGATTTATTAATATAAAACTGCAGATTGGATTATATGTACTGTATATATTACAGCCCAGATTAAGTGAGACTTCTTACTTTATTGAACATGAAGGTTTTGACTGGCTGAGGGTTCCCGTCTCCTTGACATCTTATTTCTACCCTGTCACCTTCTTTAATAAGATGTTTGGGGGACTCCTGGGACACTGTAACTTCCGATGTTGGGTCTGTGATGATAACGAACCAGTAAATAAAATAAAGTTGTGATCTTTCCAGTTAACGTGAAAAGTAAGGTCAAGGTCAAGGTCTTTTTTTACACTTTAGTTTTTTTCTATAATGGCAATAAAATTATCTCTTTAACTTTTTAAACATTAGCAGGGAGCCAAGGGACCTATGAGCATCCTCTGTTATACTGGTGCAATCTCTGTGTAGTGAATAAGCCATCCTGTAATGTGATTTTATCTGGCAGAATTTACATCTAGTGTGAGGATAAAACTAAATGTGGTGTAAAAGTTCTTCAAGGCCTTGATACACAAATTATTGTTCAGCTTAAACTAAAGCTTGTGAACTCTTGCTTGTTATTATATTATTAAGCCTATTCTGAGAAGTCGTTTAAATTGGCTTACAGTGGACTGTGATGTTGATCCGGTTGGACTCTATCATTTTTTCTGCCCCGGGAACAAAGTAGATGACCTCACAGTAGAAATATGAATCTTTGTCCTCCTTTTTTACTGTAAGGTACAGCTCACTGTGTACTGAGTACAAGCCATTGGAATTCATAGTCACTTGATTCTGCACAATGACTAAAGCAGAGGCAGAGAGACAAAATCATAGAAGGATAATATACACAATGTCTGTGACACTGTAATGATGTGTGATCCTGTACGTACCATCAGTTGAGGTGTGTAAGGGCGCCCTGTCTTTGTACCATGTGATGTTAGGAGCCGGGTATCCATTTAAAACCTCACAGGATGCAATCTGAAATGCAGAATTAAATTGCAAGTGTTTGGGGTGTTAATTTTAATTGAGTGAATATGTTAAAGTGGTGCTTACACCAGAGATTGTTTTTGTAAATAAACCATAATAGGAATATATAGTGTTCTTTTTTAATATGATGCTTGTTAATTCATTGTTATTAGCCTTGAATTATTGTGCGGCATCCACTATACAAGTCCCAACATATGGACACATTACAATACAGTACAGTTGCGGGAAAAAAGTAATAGACCACTGCAAAATTATCAGTTTCCCAGATATTATTATTTATATGTATGTGTTTTGGAAACATAAACACTTTTGATTTATACCATAAACTACTTACAACATTTCCTCAAAATTCCAGGTAAAACTATTGCCACTTAGAGCATTTGAAAGTGACAACTGGTCAAAAATAAGAAAAAAAGGACGCAGTTTCCAGACAATGAATAATGAATGAATTAAACTTAAATTAAATTTTAACCAACACAATTCTAATGTTTGAACTTCGGATGATTTCAGAAGTTAATATTTGGTGGAAAAACCCTGACAACCCTGACACCCAGATCATCACCCATCCACCTCCAAATTTCACAGTATGACCTCCAGGTCTCTGTCTAACCATTAGATGTCTAGGTGATGGGAAATGCTGAAAACTCACCAGAGAAGACTCTTATGGTCTTTAGCAAACAGCCTGACTCTGCATTGCTTCTCACTGATGAAGGTTCTTTCTAGCTTTGCACTAATCAACCACATCCAAAAGAGCCTGTTTTGAGTTGGTGATCATCCTGGTTAGTGGAGAGTTGTTTCTGCCCTCTACCAGTCTGTAACTTTGTTGTCTCCAGTGTCTGCTACTTGATCTTGCTTTTATGAACTGCTGTGTTTGAAATTTTGAGCATGAAAGCTCACTGTATCCCTCTGCCAGTAAAGCCATACTTTAACCACTCTTTTTCTCATTAAAAACTTTAATTTGTGTATTGCAATTAAATATAACGTGCTACTAGCAGTGTATTTGCCATCCAGAGTGGTCTTACTGCAAGAGGATTAAATAAGATGTCCTAGTTAAATAAGATGTGGCTCAAATAATCTCCTAATCTAACCTTATTAAAAAAGTAAATTGGAATATAGAATTGGAACCATAGAAACTGGAATGAAATACATAGAGATAATGATTTACAAAAATTAAGTAATCTCGTAATTTTTTCCACGTCTGTATATTAGTATGTAAATCAATCCATAGTAGCTTTAGTAATTTTAGTTGTTAAAATTAAATTTGCTGGAAGCAGAAGTGCAGTCCAGCTGTCCAGGGTGTACCCTGCCCTCGCCCAGAGTCGGCTGAGATGGGCGCCAGCCTCCCCGCGACCCTAATTAGGA
>JBCNYH010000013.1:22969960-22985909 GCA_039654325.1 Tandanus tandanus
CAGAGTCGGCTGAGATGGGCGCCAGCCTCCCCGCGACCCTAATTAGGATTAAGCGGTTCAGAAAATGAACGATGAACGATGAAGTGCAATCCACTGTCAGTCCTATCAGCCCAGATCTGTTGTTGTGCTATCAACACGTAACACATGTATTTCTGCTGATGTCATTACACTATATTTAAATATGGGAACACTCATATAATCCATTACCTTATTCAGATTCTCATCAACTGAGGTGTAAGTTTCTCCCGCAATAGACGGGAGAGATGGAGGTTCTAAAGGACAAACAATAGAGGCACATAATTACAAGAGCATTATTTCATTAATTACTGGTACAGTGATGTCAAAGATACAATGTAATTATGAATATACCACCTGTTATACATTTTTCTTACAAATATTTTTAAAGTTTATTATAATTCATATTTATTTGCGATTGTTAGTTGAAGAAAGAAAAGATAACAAATACCTGACATGTTAAATGCAAAATTCAACAGAAAACTGAGAAAATAACAGAAAATGTGGCCTTTATAAAAGTAATAATGCTGGCATTGCTTTTACAAATGTTCTGCAGTTTCTGTGGCACCGTCTTCAAAACTGTTTGTCTCTGGAGGACACCTTTGTGGAAATGTACAAATGTGGAATCTTGGCCATCATATCCAATGTTCCAAATTTCCGTTACTTGTTCATATAATCACAATTACATTTATATTTAAATATTTGGCGGATGCCCCTACACAGCGCCACTTTAATTATTTTTTTTTAATCATTTATACAACTGAACAGATGAGGGTTAAGGGTCTTGCTTAAGGGCCCAACAGTGCTAACTTAGTGGTACAAGGACATGAAACCCAACCTTCTGATCAGTGACCCAGAGCCTTAACTACTGAGCCACCCCGCCTACAACTCAGGTGAATATTCGGAATCATTGTCTTTAATGATATATGAATCCATGGCCAAAAAATGTTTACATTTCTATCAATTATTACAGGTGGCCTCATAAATTTGCACTATATATTTTATGTGTACACCAGCTGGTGGGAATTCAGCAATTGGCAAATTATTGCCTAAAATAATTTATTAATTAATACATTCAGTTTTATAAATTTAAAGGGGGGATTACGGTACACAATAATTGCATGTAACACTCAGTAACCTGAATTTGAGTTTTGAGGTGGAAACCCTACCCACTGAGCCTGCTATTTTTATTTAACTATTCGTCACATGGAAGGAATATAAAAATAAGAAGCAAATGCGGCAGTCAAAACTTCCAGAAGAGCTGTGTCTGGTTCTGCAAGATGCGCAGTAAAACCTACAGCCAACATCCTTATAAAACTACACACATTCTACCCAAAAATATTGTTTTTTTATGCTTATGTCATCACACCAAATACTAACTTTGTTTCATTTTTTACTATTTGCTGCTCTTTCCAGTATTTCTGTTTTTATGTGTGAATATTTATTATTTAATTTATTTTATTTCCAAACTCTTCTTTTACACATGAACATATGCATATTTTAATCATCCGGTGGTTTTTACTTACAGTTTAAAGCTGCAATCTGCTAAAATCCATTTGGTAGGTAATGTCTCATCAGAGTGCATAATCGCGAGAATAGGCATTAATTCCCCAGTTCATAAAAGGCAATTTAACGGCAATAATAATAAACTCTCATACGTAACGCTCATACATATAAAAGAAAAAAACACTGCGCCATGTATTCATATTCAAATTAGTTGTGTATTGCCGGCAGAGACACAAGATGACCATGTGACTTTTTGCTACTCCCCCAAACCCCGCTTACACAAAAAAGTTTATAAATCATAAACTACGCATGCAAGTTTGGGGTTACTTTTCTTTTAAGGGTGCTGAAAACTTTTGCACAAAACTATGTAAGCTGCAGGGACAGTAACCTCTGAGGTGACATACAAATGTTTATCAATTATGCAGCAATTAATCAGAGCTGTTACATTATAATACTGTCATGTTATCATTAACATGTTCCTGATTTAATGAATATACTGTAACTGACAGACAATTCTGCTCTCTTGGATTCCTGGTCACAGATGGCTGTGGCATGACACTGAAATGATAGCGTGAACGCTTTCCTTTTGCACACTTGGGAGCCATGTTTATAATAATGCATTCATTCTAAACATGTTCTTGGGATAACAGATGCATCATGTAATTGATGTGACATTTTGTTAGAAAACATTTAGGAATTAACTTTTCTCTTAAGTGTTTCACCACATGAGGTCTAACTATAAACCATTAAAATGTACATTGTGTCATTTTATGAGTAATGTAACACTGAAATTGTTGGTAAATCACTGTGGAGTAAGTGGGATATCATTCAATAGTTTATGTGGTTAGAGGAAAATAATAAGGGCTCTTGGGATGCTAATTCTATCTCGCACCTCCCGAGATACATTATTTCAGTTTATTTTTTTCTGCACAAAGGTGCAATAGAAAAGTGAC
Organism: Tandanus tandanus; assembly: GCA_039654325.1. Lineage (NCBI taxonomy): Eukaryota > Metazoa > Chordata > Actinopteri > Siluriformes > Plotosidae > Tandanus > Tandanus tandanus. The sequence goes on from JBCNYH010000013.1 coordinate 22,972,435, forward strand.
TATCGCGAATGGTAATTCGCAGCTGTTTTTTTTTTTGTTTTCATTCTCAATGCGGCATCACATTTTGGTCGCCGTGTTCGTGAACATACATTTACGCGAATGTCACAAAACGAGGCACTGACACGGAATAGTTTCAAACTCTCCTCAAACAGTCGGTACATGTGGTAAGAAGCTTGCAAAGTTGTTGTTTTGCTTGCAAATTATTAGTTTTTCGACAAGTCGCCGACTTCCACGAGGAAAATTTAAGACTTGTTGGCACCCGCCGTATTCCATATATTTTGTCATCATTCGTATTTTATTCTCATTTTGTTCATGCTAATAACGCGCAAATAAAAGGCAAATGGTTTGAGAATAAAAAGAAAAAAAACTGCGACTGATTTATGACAGGAAATTAGCTTTTTTGCTAAAGATCTGCAAACCAATCACAATTTACTCGCAAATCAGTCACAAAAATTGTCTTTCACACGATACATACGTATTTAAGCTGCAAAATGTTTGCTTGCATGTGAAGTCGCAAAACATCTTGACACGAATTACAAAATTTGCAAAAAATCAATTGCAAAAAAATCCATTTGTGTCAGTCGCTTTTCTATCGCACCTCTAGTGTGATCACCCCCTTACTGTTCACTATCATCGGTGTGGTATAAAAATTTGTCAGTGCTACTCTTAATGAAGTGGTGCTACTCCTGCAGGACAGATCTGTCTTACTGAATACTAGAAGCTGAGTGTGTCCCTCTGCACTGCTTCCATCCATGTGTACTTGGCAGATGAAGTCTCGAACATCACTGACTCGTACAGCGTTGATGGTCAGAATTGAGTTTCCCATCATGCCTTCCTGCGAGTAAGAGACATGGATCCTCCCTGACAAAAATGTGCCCTGATGTTCAATTGCCCCAGTTTCATTTTTATAGGTGATCCACATTCTGTTGCCACCCACTGTTTTCTAAAACAGAATGAACACATATAGGAGGGTATCATTGTCAAAGGTGAATGAAAAAATAGATGCTAATTTTTGTCTGAAATTTGAATCATGTCCCAGAGAAAAGCAATTAACACATATCTAAATAAATGACTTACTGCAAACCACTGTATCATCGGAGAACTTGAAGATTCACTCGTGTTGTATATGCAGGGGATCTCTGCCACCTCATCCAGTAACACCTCTATTCTGTCCTCCATGCTGACCTCCAACTTGGCCCAGACTGTACACACACACACACACACACACACACACACAGTCAGTCAACCACAAGCTTTAAATAGACCATTAAACTACATATTAGATGATATAAAATAGAATTTAATTGTTGATGAATAATCAATGACGGAATGAAAACATAAAATTCCTGAGTGGATCCGGACGACATGTGTACTGTTTTAGCCGTGCATGGACTACATTCCCATAACAAATGCTTGATATGGTGGGAGCGCAACAAAAAGTGATAAGTAGCAGATGAGGGGAAATACTATGAATGGAATCCAATGAGCCCACCCATGTGTGTATTAATGTGCACCATTCAAGTGTGTCACTCCTCAGCAAGAATAAAGGCTTGATTTACACCACAGTATAGTGACCCACTGTTCATGTCACTGCCTGGAAATTTAACCCCTCCTTAAGTAGCCTATAGCTCTGAAGATCTAGATTGTAGTTCCAGTTGTTTGAGGTAACAAATATAAAACTGGACTATATAGAATGTAGCAAGCAGAGATTAGAAATTGTACTTATCATATTATATTGCTACTGTTGTTGCTCTTTTTTAAGCCTACAATCAAAAAGGAAAATGGAGCCCTCCTTCTCTTCAGCCAGCGCTGTGAGATGGAAACTGGGCATGAAGGATGGCCTCCCATTTAAGAAATGTAATTAATATTCCTCAACAAAAGCATTTCCTGTGCATTAGTGATTTTAGCTCAGGACTGGCGTGCTCTGTTGTATCCATCAAACCTGCTCTGCCTCCAGTGAAGAGTAACAATAATACCTGGAGCAGCCCTAAACATGAGGTTGTGCATTACATAGGCATTTTCAGCACCAATCAATTTTCTTTGATGTTGTACTGATGGAGCATGCACTAAAAGCACTGATGGACATTACAAAATACTGCAAAGCAGAGGTCGACTGAGTGTAGAACAGAACAAAAGAAATTAATTTCTGTGATGCATTTCAACAGTGTCTGCGGCCTTGCATTTAAAATCCACTAAAACATGAATAAAGCAGCTTTTTACACTTCATCCGCTATAATATAGCAGTGACCCAAGTGTCAGACCTTTTTCCTTTGAATGATTTACCCCAATGTTGCCTCTGCTGAGAACAGGCTCGTAGTATTTTGGACTGAAGCAAATCAGTGACCCTCTTATTCTGTCTGTACTGACAGGAGAAGAAAGGCCAAAGGAGAGTAATTGGCAGCAGCTGGGGAGTGAAAAAAGGAAGCCATTCATGGTGCCTCACGTGATGCAGAGAGAGAGAGAGAGAGAGAGAGAGAGAGAGAGAGAGAGAGAGAGAGAGAGAGAGAGAGAGAGAAACTGGGATACAGTTTATCACATTATAGCTACAAAATAATTAAAACTACATACTTGATTTGGTAACACTTTTTATGAATCCCACATTCCCACATATAATCATATCTGTCAGGCTTGTGGGGAAGCTAGAGCCAACCCCAACTGACCTCAGGCGAGAGGCAGGGTACACCCTGAACAGGTTGTCAATCTATCGCAAGGCTGACACAGAGACGAACCACCAATCATTCTCATTCACACCTATGAGCAAGTTAAAGTAGCTAGTTCAACTATTGTGTATGCCTTTGAGCTGTGGGAGGAAACTGAATCAACCAGAGTAAACCCACAGAAGTACAGGGAGAGCATCCCAACTCCACACAGAAAGGCCCCAGCTGGCTGAAACCAGAGGACTCAAACCCAGAACCTACTTGCTTGGATGAGACAGTGCTAATTACTGCAGCATCATCTCACCCTAAAATTTTCTCAGATTGTGATATACTTCAATGGAGAAAGTACATACACCCTTAAGCCGGATTCACACAGAATCTATTACCCTCCTTTTCTTCTTTTTGAGCCATTCCTTTGTGAATTTGTTAATGTGGTTTACGCTTTTACACAGAGAGCCTCACATAACTTTCAAGCATACTTGGATATAATCTTTGTGGAATTCATATTTAAATCAATGACTGCAAGGTACCCAGTCTCTGAGGCAGTGAATCATCCCCAAATTACAACATTGTTACCACCATCCATATCACCAGTGATTTGACCAGTTATTCTCCTGTTCACACGTATCCTGTGTCTGTAGCCAAACGAGGCCATCTTTGCTTCATGCATTCAGAGCATATTAGCCTGGTCTTTTCGTTTATGTTTATTGGCAAACTGTGGTCTTGCTCTGTTGTGCTTTTGTGACAGCAGTGACTTTTTCCTGAAATGCCTCCCATGCAGGTCAAATTTGTCTAACCTGTATCTGACTGTAGATGTATTCACTTTCACATCAACAGTTGTAAGCGTTAGCTGCATATCTTTGTGATGAAATGATTATTTTAATAAGAGAGGTACTTACGTGAGGTACGAAATTGACACCTAATCTGAAACACATAAACTTATTTAACAGTTAGGAAACATGAGGGTATCATAATCATTTCAATTAGGGTCGCGGGGAGGCTGGCGCCCACCTCAGCCTACACAATGCGGCCTACTCTTTTCAAAAGTCAGCAATGGTTCTTTTACATGCCTCTCACCATAGACAGTGAAAACATGGCCGACCTTTGATAATCCAGTTAGCTGCACTGGGGGACAACCCAGTGACAGTGGGGCGTGAACTCCCATCCTTGGGATCAGTAATCCAGCACCATACCACTGAGTCATTGAACAGCATGCATTTCTGTTCTGAACAATAATGCACAAAGAAAGTGATGCAGTACCCAGTGAATCTTGTATTTTGCTATTCTGAGGAGTTGTATAATATAGCACTTTGTATATTCTGCTCAGAGGTGACTCAAACAAACACCACCTTTGAACCCAGAATGTATACTCCATTTAACATGATCAAACAGTCCATAAAATTCAAAGTACCCAAGCCCTATATGGACACCATTTCCATTGAGATGTGCTCATTTTGAACTTTATACATAAATCCTTTCAGCACCCCGACCAAAAGAAAAACCAGGACTACTGTTCTGTAGAGATGCAACCTTTCATTACCCATCATATGAAGTCTTAAGGATATGACTCCAATTTACAGAAATTACATACATCACAAGGCATGCATAAATGTTGGTATCAGTCTAATACCATGTGCATTTAGTCATACTCATGAAAAAATGAGACATGCTACTGATAAGACAACAGAACATCCACCTAACAGCAGAACAGACCTAACAGAAGGTCCTGGGTTCAAGTTTCGTGCTCAGCGAGGGCGTTTTTGTGTGGAGTTTGCATGTTCTCCCCATGCTTGTGTGGGTTCCCTTTGGGTACTCCAGTATCCTCCCACAGTCCAAAGACATGAAGCCTGGGGTAATTGGTTGTACCAACTTGCCCCTAGATATAAAGGTGAGTGTGAATGGTTGTGTGTGTGCTGGCCCTGCAATGATCTGACGAGCTGTTAAGTGTGTATCCCACCTTTGCCCAGAGTCGGTTGAGATAGCCTCCAGCCTCCCCGCGACCCTAATAGGGTTAAGCAGTTCGGCAAATGAGTGAGTGAGTGAGTGAGTGAGTAAGTCCTCAGTGTTGCATACCCTTACAAGGTAACCCTGCAGTGGTAGCAGATGCTATACCTACTGTTAATAGAGCCATAATTCATGCTGTTCGTGCTTAGAACCTGACAACTTTTCTAAAACCTCTAAAACAATATTCAGTGATATCCTGTGGTCATTAGAGCAAGTCTTGGATGAAGACCACAACCCCAGCTCTAAAGCTCCAACTTCCTGTAATAGATAAATTTTTTTATAACGAAATGAAGAACAACAGGCTCCTTCTAATAATCATGCAAATATTTTGCCGTTTCTGTGGTTCCACAAATCAACAATATGCATATTCTACTGCCAAAGAGCTTTCTGAAATGTGAGATCTACTGTTAGTGTGTCATATCTGTAACTTTGAGCATAAACACTGTATTCCTGCTGCTGCTGCTGCTACAGGAAGAGTTTGACTAAAAAAGGATTGTAGCTGTAGTCGCACACAAACCTTCGACCTTAAGAAGGTTTTTATTAAAATAAGACCAGAGATGCCACAATACAACTTTTTAAAGACATGGAGCTGTTACTGAGATATTGTTACCATCCCAAAGCTGAAAATGTTCTCATAACATCACCTCATTATTTTCAGCTATTTACCATCTTTTTATTTTATTAATGAACAAAACATCATTCATTTTAATGATTATAATAATACTTAACGAAGGATATCCATTCTCACCTACATTATAGCAGCTATAGAGTTATCTCTCCAACCTCTATATTGATAATTTCTCTTGTAAAGTAAAAATTTGCATAAGTAATGCAGCTTCTTATAAAAAAGCAAATAAATAAATAAACTTCATGCAGCATCATATTAACAAGCATACATAATGTAGATTATGTATATGACAACTTTTACACAATTTTTTAATTTATTTGGGGAAAAACAAGGGTTTTTATATACATACATACATACACACACACACACACACACACACACACACACATATATATATATATATATATATATATACACACACGGCATATCATATGGTGACCAGGAGTTGCTGACTCAGAAGTTGCACATGAACCCCTACGTAGCTAAAAACATAATTTGAATGTGAAATGCCCTCTCAAGTCATAATTTCGAGTGGGAAAATCAGAGATTATTTCAATACTGGAGTTCCTGAGTTGGAGTAACATTTTAACCTTTCAGCATGGCAGATAAGAGGACAGGTTTAGGCTGATGCATATTTTTTTATTTTTAACAGTGTCCTATTGTTAGCTGTTGCTCTGTCAACTAAGCATTTGAAGGCTACATACTCGTAATTCCGACTTCACAGTTGAGAGGAAGGATTTAATGTGATTTTTCATTCTTCATACTTTAAAAAGACAATGTGAATACACTCTGGATATTCCAAAAATCAGACTGACCGTCTAAACATATCCTAACAGATCACTTCTCAGACCTTGTGAAGTCCATGTAGATTCAAAATCTGCACATGTAAGTCCTGTGATATTTTAAAATTGGAATTTTAGTCTTTGTCAGTTCTTGGCATGCATTACTTTTTTTTTTTTTTTACACAGTCATACAACAAGGCTTCATGAAGTTAAATTTAACTGTAAACCTGGGACAAGTATATGGTCTGGCTCTGGTTTACTGATCAGACGATCAGGAGTTCAAGTCCCAGTACCACCGAACTTACACTGTTGGGCCCTTTAGCAAGGCCCTTAACAATCAAGTCTGCTCAGTGAACAAATGAAATAAAAATGCTAGCCGCTCTGGATTAAGGGTGTCTGCTAAATGCCATAAATATAAATGCAAATAGACTATTTACATGTACATACTGGTCCCAGTATAACAGTGAGATTAAACTGGTTTAAGATATACTTTGCCTGTAATGTGATTATTCTGTAGTGGTTCACATAAAGGTTGTTTAAATAAAACATGTCATTTGAAGTTTTTCTGAATTATTTATGCTAAGAATAATGATATTCATTATTGTACATTGTTTATTGTACTTCTCATAAGGGCTCGTTCAGCTATGGGTTGACAGGCATGCGATTTATTTGATAGTGATATCATGCGTAACTGACGTGAAGGGTCTAAGAATAACCTGTATCAGGTGTGAGTGACATTCACATGGAAAGATTATGATGTAACTCCTTAAACACTAGGATACATTATGTAACCAGCTGTGTTTATTTGAATGAAATCACACCGATTATGACAGAAATGAGTCCCCTGGCCTTTTTTTTCTTGCATGCTTCTGTGTGCAATTGCTGCATATGACCAAGTATCACAACCTTTTTAAGCTCCCCCCAGCTGATCTTTTACATGGTAGCACATGGTGCAGTGAGTGGAATTGCCACCCCATAGCTCAGAAGTCCCTGTTTTGATCCTGAGCTCAGGTTACCACTGGGATGTTCTCTGCATATTCACATGGGTTCTTTAAATGGTTTCCAGTTTTTGGCTATTCTGTATTGCCTTTTGGTGTGAATGTGTTTGCATGCTGCTTGGTAATCTACTGATATCTTATCCAGAGTGTATATTCCTGCCTTAAACTGAGAGTTCCTGGAATAGGTGCCAGATCTATCATGATTATATATATATATATATATATATATATATATATATAATCACATTAACACCACCATCACTTATTCAGAATCTGAAAAATGAATATCTTCATGTCTACACAGTTAAAGCAATAGGGTGTTCTATCAGAGGTGTGCACAGTACTCCCACAGTAACTCTGATCACGGCCAATATGTGCAAAAACTCCCTATTACCACTCACTCCTCTAGTCATTTTTGTTTTTAACCATACACAAAAACTTTTTTTTAATTAGTTCGTATACATAATTACAATATAATACAAAATATAAATGAGCAATTTAAATGCTATGAAGATGTTTTTAAAAAGTGCCGAAAGCAGAATGATTTTAACTACAGATTTCAGGGTAAGAATGCCTCCCGAACACCTCCCTGGTGTGGTGTTTCGGGTATGTCCAACCTGGAAGAGACCCCGGGGTCGACCCAGCACATGCTGGAGGGACTATGTCTCTCAGTTCGTCTGGGAACACTTCGGTGTCCTTCCGGAAGAGCTGGAGGAAGTGGCTGGGAAGAGGGACGTCTGGATCTTACTGCTTAGGCTGCTGCCCCCGCGATCCGACCCCGGATCAAGCGGAAGAAGATGATGATGATGATGATGATGATGATGATTTTAGGGTACTTATTTAAACTATAAGAAGGCAGGACTTGTGAAAAAGTCCATTATTAAATGTAAAAGAACAAAAGTGTTTGTTTAAATTAATATTTATATTAATCATTCATATGATTAATAACTTCTTTAATGAAAGGTGTAGAAAGTTTTACTTGTAATTTTAAATCCATCCATGCCATCTATATGGAATCACCTATGAAATAACCTCTGAGCAGTGCATAACCTCTCTGTGATATTACAAACGTAAAGTTCAAGATCTAATGAAATAACTAATGACCCTGACCTTCGTACTCCAGAGCCACACACAAAGCGCTGTGTGACACTCACATCTAGAGATGAGTAATAACTATAATTGCACTATCTTGTGTCACCCAGAAAAGGATGGGTTCCTTTTAACATCTGGCTCATCTTTAGGTTTCTTCCCCATGTTGTATTAGCAACATTGCAACATATCACCTCTGGCTCGATGAATTGAAATCTATAGCCAAATTTATGTAAATCTGCTTGGTGACAATGCCCTATTGGTATAGTATGGCACAGTATAAATAAAATGAATTGGACTGTACTATTACCACTTTATCAGCACGGACAGTTTACCTCGAGGAACACTGTTTTCACTATAATTCAATTTATTTGTTCAGTTGTGAAAGTGATTTGACCAGTAGACAATGCTACAATGCACCTTTTAAAACGTACATATATGTATGTATGTATGTATGTATGTATGTATGTATTTTTTTTTTTGAAAATGACGGAATTAAAGCAGCTCTTGAAGAAAGTCAAAATAGCACTGTCTCAAGGCCAAATTTATTTCAAGGATGTTTTTTTTATTATTATTTCTTCAAGATTGCTGAAGCTGAATTTTAACACCCTACTATTAGCTTCCCCTTGAAGCAAGAAGGTCAGAATTGTAAAAATATTTTATGATCACTGGGAAAACACTAATGCAAGCAGCTGTTGATCTCTCTCACACACTCCCACATGACAAAAGAAGGAAAGAGCATCACCGACCTATGGCTTACCACATGGTGAATATTAGTAGGTCAGCCACAGCCACAGGTTAACTTCTCATTTAACTAAGTTAAGAATGCAAATAAAGGAATGAGAAAGATGGATGTTATACTATGTATAACCTTTAAAGATTACAGGTTATATACACAGGGCGGTACAGTGGTTAGCACTCCAACTCACAGCAAGAAGATCTGAGGACATTTCTGTGTGGAGTTTCTTCTGGGTACTCCTGTTTCCTCCCACAGTCGGAAGATATGCACATTAGGCTAATTAGTTGTTCAAAATTGACTCTTGGTGTGAAAGTGAGTGTGAACGGTGTGTGTGTGTGTGTGTGTGTGTGTGTGTGTGTGTGTGTGTGTGTGTGTGTGTGTGTGTGTGTTGGCCCTACGATGAACTAGCAAACTGTTCATGGTGTACCCCCAGTTGACTGAGATCTTAGTCGGATTAAGCGGTTCAGCAAAAGTGTGAATAAATGAATTAATATAATAAATTTAATTAATTAATTAATTAATTAATGAAAAAATATAATTTATAGAATTCGAATAAGAAGGTGGCACAGTGGCGTAGTGGTTGGTGTGTCTGGAGATCCAGCTTCCCCCACCCTATTAGAATTAAGCAGTTCAGCAAATGAATGAGTGAAAATATAAGAATTTTAACTTGTGATTTTTTAACGTTTCTCTGTAAATCCTACATACCTTATATCCCTAATAAGTGAGCTTGTGGGAATTTTTTAATTTATAATTACATTTTTTAATGTTGATATTTTTACCCCATTTTTGGGGTGAATTTGGTCCCAACTTGCAAAGAAAGTTGCAAGAAAGCAATTTGTCTTTTTTGTTTAAAAATACCTACATGTAAATGACTTTTGCTGTAAATGACTTTTGACTTCACATGGAATGTAGCTAGTTTCTCATGTACAGCTTGCTAACCACTGAAAAGGGTCATCGCTGGCCATAGCTAATGTACTACATCTTAAGTGCACTTAACGCTGGTCTCTGAGGGCTTCCCACTCGTGGCTTGTCCCATGCTCCTCTACTTCCCTTCATGTTTTCCCACATTTAAAAAAAGTTCCTACACTGAACCCTAGTCAAGGCAGGAAATGTAAACATAGCTGCAGAAGCTGAGTATGGGAACAAACCAATCGGCCAGAATTTGTTCTGTGCTGTTTCATATATTGTCAAATGACGTGTTTCAGTTAGAAATGTGTATGTGATGAAAATCTCTGAATGGAAGACCGGGTCTCAGCTCTAAAGATAGCCAGCCCCTCTGGAAGTAATCATTGCAGCCAAAATGATGAAGCACAAGTGAGCAGCTCACTCCTTTTTTGGTGTAGCAGACACTGGCATGATGCAGTGCACTGCGTTTCATACCTTCAAGCATGCCAAAGGAACTGTTCTTTTTCTGTGGCACAACTATTAAAGGCATTGGAATCCATGGTATAAAAAAACCCAGTAATTCCTAAAAGTTCGAAATATGTTCATTAATGGAATGCATTGATCAAAGATAAAACAGCTTGTTTGTAGAGAGACCAAAAGAGGACATCGTGGTTCGTTTAGGCAGAAATTCTAGCTCTTACAGTATCAGTCAGAGTAATCCCATAGATACATCACATTGAACTCGGAAGCAATTCTTGATTTCTGTGTGTTTATGTCCTGTGCAACCCTCATCTATCTGTGTATATTTGTGATCATAGTCGGGCAGCACGATGGTGTAGTGGTTAGCATGTCCGCCTCACAGCAAGAAGGTCCTGAGCTTGAGTCCCGGGCTCGGCCGTTTCTGTGTGGAGTTTGCATGTTCTCCCTGAGCTTACGTGGGTTTCCTCCGGGAACTCCGGTTTCCTTCCACAGTCAAAAAACATGCCCATTAAGCTAATTGGCTGTTCCAAATTGCCCCTAGGTGTTAGTGTGAGTCTGAATGGTTGTGTGTGTGTTTACCCTGCGATGGTCTGGCAAGCTGTTTAGTGTGCTCAGTGGTGGCAAAGATAGGCTTCAGCCTCCCCGCGACCCAAATAGGAGCAAACAGTCCGGCAAATGAGTGAGTGATGATAGTGTGCTCAGAAGATTATGGTTAGTATGAGGGTTTAGCACTGTATCTGTAGCAACAATGCATTGTTTTAAGGCTTAGCACAAGGCTGCTAACATGAGCTGCCTAAAGAAAGACTACGCGGAAAACAAAACAACAACAACAAAAATGCACAACAAAACAACAACAACAAAAATGCAGTTTGCTTATTGTATTTTGAGGAACAAACTACAAATGTGCCCTGCGATGGCCTGGCGAGCTGTTCAGGGTGTATTCTGCCCTCGCCTGAGATGGGCTCCAGCCTCCCCGCGACCCTAATTAGGATTAAGTGGTTCAGAAAATGAATGAATGAATGAACTACAAATGTCAGAAGTGGGTTCGAACTTCAATCGTCAGATAACACTTAGCTCTCAAACACCATTAGCAGACTAGCTGCCTACCAATAGCTCATTAGCAAAGTAAAAAATGCATAGGAGAAAAAAAACAGCATCCATTTTTAATATACTCCAGATCTACAGTTCAGTATTCTCCCTGCATCTGCATTTCCTCCAGGTTCTCCAGTTTCTTCCCACCTCAATTCCTAGATAGCACCTCTGGATTCATCAATGTATTAAAAAGTCAACATTTCAAAGCAAAAACAGTAAATAAATCACATTTTTTAACTGAACTTCGCTTTCTCTCACTCATTTGTGAAGCTACTTAATCCTACTAGGGTCACGGGGAGGCTGGAGATTATCTTACCCGACACTGGGTGAAAGCGGGGTACACCCTAAACCATCGCAGTACTGAACTTCTATATCGTCATATTACATAGTACGGTTATTGTGAACGTTTCATGTTTTCCTCCCTGTTGTGTCATATGTACTATGTGAGTGCTCATGAAGGCAGGACTTTATGTTGCTAACAGACAAACAACATAAGCCAGAAACCAAATTAATGTAATTAACACTGTTCTGTAAGCAGACACTGAGAAATCATGTAATGAGACAATGCTATAAAAACATTCCCATCAAGCATGTTCTATTGTTACTTAGTAAGTGTGCGATTTATTTCCTGTTGGACCACTGCCCCAGTATGCACACAAAGAAATACAGTATATTATTAGTCAGGAAAAACTATTTGTGATACATCCTTTAACACTGGATATGAAGCCGAGTTGCTGTGAGGTTCTGCCAAGTTCCTCTCAACAGAATGGACTCAGTGTCAGTGGGAGCCGATCCAAAATCGGGTTTGGATAGAGATGCTACAGAGATGCTACAGATAACTAAATTTCTGATTACCAGGGAATATTTCAGACCTCTTTGCATTCATTTGTGTTCTCTGGTTCAGACACATTGCAGTAAGCCACTGGTCAGCTCCAACTTATGTTGGTAAACAAGAATTCTTTGGAGCACTGAGACTATTCACAAAAAGGCTCCATAGACCATGTTGGCTTAAAAGGCTTCTAATATGTCTGGAATCAGCAGAGACTGGTGTTTCAGGAAGCATCAATTATTAAGCAGAACCTAACGACTGGAGAGAAGAAGTCTCTACTACTCCTGAGAGAAGGCTAAGTATCCCCCACCCCACCTCCCACCTCTCTACAATCAACATCCGTTTCCCAAAGACCACTCCTTCAGCTGCTAAAAGAATGGAATATTGAATCTGCGCCCAAATCTTCTTACTATTAAATACTTGGTGACACAAAAGGATTCATTAAAGTTGGAAAGTCCCAGAATGCCATACTATGCATTTCCTTCCTCCCAGCAGCGGAGAACGTTTACATTAAAGACATTATGTTTGGGTGAGAGGGAAATGTTCTTTCTTTAAAGGACCAGATACAGAACAGACCCCAGGTGCTGTACTGTAAATTATTATAAAGTGTTACTGTGTGTTACCCTGCCATTGGATATATTCTAGTAATGTGTTTGATATAATGATATTAATGAGGATAGAGATGCAGATTTAATTCAGTTGTCAATGGAAGTCAATAGAACAAGCATGGCTGAGATTTGAAGCAAATGTAAGGTGATAAAATATTAGTAAATGAAGGTGTAAGACATTTAGTGAAAGTATATCATGTAGCTAGTGGCAGCAAAGAGCTAAACTTGTGACATGGACTCCATGGGTGGGACAGAGATCCAGTGTTAAACAACCAGACAGGACAAAATGCCTGGCATCTCTACTCAGATTGATAGCCAGGGTAAGATGACCATTATGGAAGTCTCTCCATGCCTTAAGGCTACAGAGGCCTCATAATTCAAGTCTTGACACAAGCCACTAACCCCAAAAGTGCCATAATTGTGAGACAGGAGGTGTCACAATGTCTGTGCAAATTCGACATGCTGTCTATACTGGCGGAAAAGACTGCATGGACGACATTTTCTCAGTTCAACAATCATAAATAAGTAGCACTAAGGCTGTTTGAGACATACATTTCTCATCTGTAGTCAACATTTAATTCACAACATGGTGGTGTACTATTTACATGGCTTAATCTGTTCAAATAAAGGCAATACTAAATCACTGTTCGCTTTACTTAACAATTTCATCCGTCCTCTGGATTC
>JBCNYH010000013.1:22992174-23012158 GCA_039654325.1 Tandanus tandanus
TTCTTATCTGTACGGTGACCTTGAGTGCCAAGAAAGGCGCCTTTAAATAAAATTATTATTATTATTATTATTATTATCACTTCTGCCTTACAGCAAAAAGGTCCTGTTTTCGAGCCCCATGCCCGATGAAGACGTTTCTGTGTGGAGTTTACATGTTCTCCGTGTGCTTGTGTGGGTTTCCTCGGGGTCCTTTGATTTTCACCTACAGTTCAAAGACATGCACATAAGCCAAACTAAATATATTAAGCACTTAGAACACGTAGCACGCCCGTGGTCAACACTGCGCCCTTTGATAAATTCAGATGATGATTATTTCAAACTCGATTTTGTTAAAGTACAAAAGGTAGTTTTTCCCAGGCTGACTCTGCACGAAGCTAGCCAAAGTTGCTGCTATTTTGAATTAATTAGCTTCTATAGTGGAGGAAATCGGGGTATCTGGCGCCACTGGGGGCTTGAATGGATGATTGAATTATGATTGGTAAAAGTGTATTAAATTGTACTTGAACTGTTAAATGATGATTTATGCATAAAAAACTTAAGGTCTGCCCAAAGTCTGCCCAAGGCCTACCACGTAATGTCAACACCACCTGTTGTAAACAATATCTGGGCCACTGTATTCTCTTCTAAGCCAAGAAATAATGGCGGTGAACGCTAACACTAGAAAGTGACAGTATATATACTTGGCCTTGAGTGGATTTGGGTGTCTTCGAATTCTCATTTGGAGATCACACCTGCTGCGCTGAACTGCTATTATTTTCACTTTGAATGAATAACTTGTTCCTAAACTTTTTTCTGAACTGCTAAACAATTTGCTGTTTTGTCTACTTTGAGTGAATAAAACTGCTCTTGATTTTGAATCCACGTCTCCTGGTGAATTGACCCGTGTCCGCCACGACACTTCTTACATCGAGCACTTTTAACCTGATGATATTCGGTTCAGTATTGCCAAAAAACAAAGTTTCAAAATCAAAGTAATTTTTTAAACTTAAAATAAACATATTGTTTTAAATCAGGCATGAAAGATTTGTATTTTGTTTTTTTGATGTCAAGACAACATTATTCTGGAGTTCCAGCCCAGTCTACGCCCAGGAAGTATAATCCCAAGGCAGGATTTTAGGACATGTACAGTGACTTTAGGCTGTCGCCAACAAATACATCAGTCATCATCTCTGATAATTTGTGTTAATTGTATTTTTTAAAGTAAAGCCATAATACAAATTACTGTGTTAATGTCTGTAAAACATATCCCATGTAATTATACCCACAAACATGCTTACAGAACTCAGATAAATTCCATGTATTTCTAGCTCGCCTCAAGCAAAAACAAGTCCCAGACTAGTGATTATGCTTGCACATCTGACCTTGAAGTCAAAGTGGTCATCTTATCGACATGAAATAATACCATCATCATTGAACAGTAACCCCTACAAATTACAGTGGAATTGATTGGTATACTTAATTTAGTGTTAAATGCTCCACTACCAAGTCAAAAAAATGTAATCATCATTGTAGTTTTATCCTTAACACTAATTGTAAGGAATAAAAACAAAACATCCCTGAAATGATACCTTTAAAAAGCTATATGTCTGCTCTTAGTGATCTGATTTTTAACCATTGAGGTACCAAAATGCTGGTTTCTTCCACCTTTTTCAAATGACCTTAAGGCCAATAAATTTTGATTCCGTTTAAAAAAAATGTTCCCTATACAGCAATTATGAAAAAAATGTCCCTATATAGCAATGTGTGTGTGAATGATGGCCTGTCTGTGTTGCCTTCTGTACTTCTCTCTAAGTGGATTCTGAGTGGTAACAGAAGGTTACCCAGAAAGATATATGGTCATGCTTCTCTGTTAGTGCACAATCTTATATTCTCAACTTTCTTACACAGATTCCACTTAAAAACATACCTAAGACTAATTATACACTGCACGACCAAAAAAGTCGCCTACGCTAATATTTTGTTGGATCGCCTTTAGCTTTGATTTCGGCACGTAATCACTATGGCACTGTTTTGACAAACTTAAGCAACATCACAACATTTATTTCCATCCAGTGTTGGCTTTTTTTTTTTTATCGACATCTTGAATTGATGACAGGAAAATTTAACCACTCCATAAAGTCTTCTCCAGTGCATCAAAAAGACTCAACAGGGTTAAAGTTAGGACTCTGTGGTGCCAGTTCACATGTGAAAATGATTACTCATGCTCCCTGAGTTTAATTAAATTCATTTTTATTTGTACAGCACTTTGTTTTACAATTGACATTGTCACAAAGCAGCTTTACATATCAAATGATTTTGGTTAAAAATGTAAACTTGAGACCCCCCAGTGCACCTAACTGGGTTATCAAAGGCCAGTTGTCTCTCACTGTCTGTGGTGAGAGGTAAAGAGTAGGCCACTGGGTTGCCGTCAACTTGTTTCTGCCCTGCGATGGCCTGGAGAGCTGTCCAGGATTTACCTTGCCCTCGCCCAGAGTCGGCTAAGATGGGGGCCAGCCTCCCCGCGACCCTAATTAGGATTAAGCGCTTCAGAAAATGAATGAAATAAATGAATGTAAACTTAAGACAAACATTTCAAGATAAATCCTGTACATCCCTAATGAGCCTGTCGTGATGGTGTAAAGGAAAAACCCCCTCAGTCGACACGAGGAAGAAACCTTGAGGGAAACCAGCTTCATTCGAGTCTCAAATTTTTATCTGTGCCATCAGGGAAGAAAAAGTGCATTGATGTGATAACCTGGTCATTCAGTGCATTCAGGTCATCAGCTCATTTAATTTTCTTGATGCACAACGTTGCTGAGCCTCGATCTGACCAACTAAAGCTACAGTGTCATGGTGATTACACTCTGTAATCAAGGCTAAAGGTGGTCCAATAAAATATTAGAGTGCGTGACTTTTTTTTTTGTTGTTTTTGGTCAGGCAGTATAATTTACATTTAAATTCCAGCCAAAACAAAAAATGGTATTATTTTGATGGGAAGCATTTGCCTAAGAAAGAAAAAAGCTGGATGCCTCACACTAATGGGTTATATTTCAGCTTCTCCTATTCTAATAAAATTATTCCACATATTTACTGAAAGCCTTGTACACAAAAAATAAAAAGTAGATGAAAGTGTTTCCACGTGCCTCAATGTCCGAGCCAGGGCATTAAAAGCACACATTGATTTTTAATCAGGTAAACAAACAAGTTTTTTATTACATAAAAAGTCCTAAAATGGGCTGTTTTCTAACTGTGGTCATGAGCTCATTCCCATGTGATATGAAAGCGTAATGTTTATAAATGAATTCTCTGTCTTTTCATTTGGCATTTCAGGAAAACAGGTCTTATTATGTGTTTGTAGGATTTAAGATTTGTATTATGACAACAGTGGAGCTTTCGATATCACACTGTATCAAAGGCTGAACACTGAGGAGACTCTTTATAGCTTTTTTGAGGGACAAAACAGTCAAAATTTCAAGCATAATGTAACAGCCTATTTTATGTATTTTTTGATAATATATTAAGTGTAGTATCATAATACAGCAATAAAAAAATAACTGGAACACAGGATTTTTATCATATGTTTGAAATGCACTGAATATGATTTAACATTAAGGTCTCGTACTGTATGTGATCTTATGTAACAGGACGGACATTTTTTCTGGGCATTGAGAGAGGGTAAAAAGAACGTGATGTTCACAAGACAACAGCATCTAAATGGCAGCTTTCTAGGGAAGCCATTTTGTCCATTTTTTACTGCTTCCTCGCTCATGTGATGGCTGTAAGAAATAGTGAACGAAATACTGAGTGGTGAAATTATCTTTATTATCTGTTTAGCATCCATGTAAATGAGAAATATGAGTTATGATTAAATGTCACAAGAATTATTTCAGCCGGCCTTTCAAAGCTTGGGTATTACAATAGACCAATAAGCAAATTTACAGTCTAATATAAAGTAAAGACATTATAAGAAATAAGGAAATCTTTGTTCAGGGTTGCACCGTGACGTAATAATTGGCACATCCGCCTCACAGCAAGATGGACCTGGGTTCGAGTCCCAGGCTTTGGCGTTTCTGTGTGTTTCTGTGTGCATTTCTGCGTTTGCATGTTCTCCTTGTGCTTGCGTGGGTTTCCTCCGCGTACTCTGGTTTCCTCTCACTATCAAGAGACATGCACATTAGGCTAATTGACTGTTCTAAATTGCCCCATGGTGTGAGTGTGAATGGTTGTGTGAGTTTTTTTTGCTTGCGATGGTCTGGCTAGCTGTTTATGGTGTACCCCGCCTTTGCCCAGTGTTGGCTGAGATAGGCTCCAGCCTCCCCGCAACTGTTATAGGATCAAATGGTTTGGCAAATGAGTGAGTGAAATCTTTGTTCACATTCAGATTCCATTCCATACATTTCATACATTCTTTCCCATGCCCTGCATTTCTTTTGCTCAGTAGAGTAGAATATGGCACCAGAAGCAATTTTCTGTGGACAGACACAAAAGGCCACACATAACTGACCATCTAATCATCAGTGTGTGTAAGGTTTCAGAGGGTCATGTCTGCTGTCCAGCTGCTGAGGACAATCTCTTAGAACATGTCAAATTTTACTCTTACCCCAAGCTTTCATCCTTAGCTTTCTCAAGGGAACTACATCTAAGGAGCATTAATTCCATTCCTAGCACGGCTAAGACAAAATAATAAAAAACAAATCAAATGCATGCCAAACCGTCCACTCTGCCTGCATGAACATGATGCAGAGCATACAAACATAGTTCGCCCTCATAAACACAAACAATTTTATCATCAACTTTAGAATGCACTATAGCTCTGAGAGATGCACCTTATCATGCTACTGTAATTGCATGGTTGAATACACCATAGTACATATACTGCTTATTTTTGTTCTCAAGTGTCCATCGTAAATCTCAAATTACTACATTCCATGCAAGTAGTATTGCTGCCTCTCATCTACTGGCTCCCGTGGTCAACCCTGACCTTGGATTACAGTCTGTTCTGAGTTTCACATGTTCTCCCAGTACCTCCATAAGGGAATTCCAGGTTCTCCAGTTTCTTTCAACCACCCAAAAACATGGCAGTAGGTCAACTGCCTCCAACTTGCAAACAATCGCGTGTACAGTTCCCAAGGCGAACTGTTGTCCCACAGCCTCAGTCAAGACATGTTCATTTTTTACATCAGTGAATAAGAATAGAACATTGTTTCACTCTACTGTACATAATATAGCAGAAAAATCTAAGTAATAATTACAATTTTTTTTTTCACTTTGATTTAAACTGCACTATAACCTTTCACTGCTGGTGATTTAAAGTCTTTTACTAAAATGGTTTAGGACTACATTACAGTTATAAGAAACCAGCTAGACTTCATGTTAAACTATAAGGAAGTTTCTGCTACATGGTTTGTATTTTTATCTGGTTTCACCCAAATGAGGACGGGTTTCCCCTTTTGAGTCTTGTTCCTCTCAAGGTTTCTTTCTCGTGTCGTCTGGGTGAGTTTTTCCTTGTAACTGCCACTGCGGGCTTGCTCACTGGGGATGTGTAGGGTTTACAGAGAAACGTTTAAAATCTTTATCAATTTTTTTTTTACTACATAAAGCTGCTTCGCGACAATGTCAGTTGGAAAAAGCTCTATACAAATAAAACTGTATTAAATGGAATTGCATTGCTTTTAAGCTATTAAATTAACAGGGGAATAATATGAACAGCTTAGACCACACAAACCTACTGTATATACTGTACATGTGTCATGCCAAATAGTGTCTGAATATTACCTGAGAGAGAGAGTCAGACAGAGACAGAGAGAGTTATCTATCTATTACGTTATCTTGGGTCATCATTATTGCTTAAACAGCAGTTTTCTGCTGCTGACCACTTGAAAATTACCGCATCAGTGAAGCTTCTCCCACAACTAAACACAGCAATCGCAATCCCAGCATGCATCAGTGCTGTAGGATCACAAATGTTATTGAATGGCCATTTTCACTCTCTTAGCCCACACCTTGAGAGTATCACGATCAAATAATGCAGCATCCAAGAATTGTGGTGAGAAACAGTAGAAACATTGATGGAAAATGGTAATGAGTTCATTCTCTAGGACAGTTTTAGAAAAGCTAGCTATACTATATATCGCATCGGAAATTTATAGTATAAAAGTAAATATAATATTTAATGGGTTGTTATGTTTATTTTTTTTAATGAGTTTCAGTACAGTGTCATATGCACAATTTTTGTAGCTACAACTGCTTTAGTTTGTCAGTTAGGTTTCTGACCAAACAAAACATGAAAGGGACGGGAATCAACAGGGACCACCCGATACGATATTATCACAATATCTTCGTGCCAATTCAATTTGTATCACAATTCTGTATTTGATATTCAATATTATCCACACCCCCCCTTTTGTAACAATTTTAAAATCTTGAACCATGTAACAGAAAGTTGAGTTATACCCCTAAATCTATTAAACTTGAAAGCTTTAAATATTTTATATTTTGTTTCTGTGTGGAGTTTGCATGTTCTCACTGTGTGTGTGTGTTTCCTCCCACAGTCCAAAGACATGCACATTAGGCTCACTCCAAATAAGCCCTGGCCTCGGCTAACTGTTCAGAGAGTACCCATCTTTAGCACAGTGTCGGCTGAGATAGGCTCCAGCCTCATGAACCTTGTAGGATTAAGTGGCTTGGCAAGTGAGTGAGTGAGTGAGTGAGTGAGTGAGTGACTTTGGAATCAGTGTGCCAAAACATGAATCACCACACAAAGAATCGATTTTTTCTGGACAAGCACATTGGGGTTTTTATGTGGATCATTGGCGATCTACTGGATTCATTATTTGTACACTGCTGTGGAGGATATCACAGTGGCTAGGTAAAACATGGTGTGCAGTTTTTCAGCTACACGAACAACAGCCCATAACAAGACCAATCTTCAGGCCTCTAGATCACAAAAAAGCAAATCTGTGTGGTTTTTTTTTTCCCAGGGGGCAAAGAGGAATTGAAACTTCTAAAAGATGTAACCAGGCTGAACTACTTCTCGAAATCACTACAGTGCACTTCTGTGTCAACGTTAATGAAGTGGCGTATGTGGAAAAGGAACAGAGAAACCTTTTTTATGAGTGCTCAGTGTGAACGTATAATTCACCTTAACAATCTTGACACAAGTCCGAAACTTTATAAAAACTAAATCACATTTAGCTGGTTGTACAGCCGTACAGCCCTGGTTAACGCAAACATAGAGGAATTTCCCAGCTGACTGCTGCAGGCTCCTCACACAGAGTCTCTTCTGTAAGAAAACGTTTGTGGGTCAATGTTCTTTCTGTACATACAGAATAAATTACCTCTTCAAACTGATGGCTAAATCTACTCCTGCTGGAACGCACCACCTCTTTAAAGCTGACCGATTCTAACTAGCATTTTTATTTTGACTGCGCCTCAAAAATACATTCAATGACCATACTAAAATAAATAAATAAATAAAGGCTTACAATTAAATTGACCAAAAGTACATAGAGAGAGGTTTGTAAGTCTTACATACTGTACATGAGGAGAGAGATGTTGTTTAAAAAGGAAATAGGAAGTCTGCATTGTGCTGACTTCCTTACACTAAACAACAGCCCAGCCTGCACTTGTATGTGGGACCCATGTGAGTAGTAAGTGGGCTGAAAATAGGGACCCATAAGGGACTGTCCGTGGGATCCATAGTGGCCCCATGTGCGTTATGTTTGGGCTACATGGGAAAAACGTGGGTGTGGGCCCGATATGGTCATCTTAACTGGGGCTCGCTTGGGTCACCTAGGTGCATCCCACATTGGCAAGCCCAGATGGGCCACCTATGAGAGTCATGGTTGGGTTACCAATGGGAAATGAATTCATGTGGGCAGGTGACATGGGACCATTATGGGACTCATATGGGACCCATATTTCAGCCCATTTACTACCACATGGGCCCTTTTACAAGTGCTAGCTGGGAGTAGAGAAGTGAGAAGGCAATGGCGGTGCTTGCTTTGTGAAAGTTGATCTTCAGTGCAAAAGTGTGAACAACTGCTTGTTATTCCTAACAAGTCATGATGGAGATGATGATGAAGAGAGAATGTATGCTCTCAAGGTCACATATGGCGTCATTTCAGGCATTTACCAAAGAGGAAACCATGGCCCAGGAGAATGGAAACACTTTACCAGTTTGTTCTAGCATTTGGCTCTGTTTTTTAGAGCACAATGGTGCAACAGTTCCTAAAACTGTTTAAGGCTATCAGCAGCAAAGTTTACTTTTAACAGAGTCTTCTGTTCATGTACAATATCCTCACAGTGATAACTTATAACAACAAAGATACGGCCCTCCAACATCACTTTTTTATTGTGACTAAAAAAGGACCCTATAAATATCTACATTTAGATCTACACACTGTAAGTGATTATGTTATAATTAACACCACACTTTTTCTTTTTCTTTTTGTCTTAAAATCTGGAAATTCCTAAATAACACAACTTTTTGCATCTTCTCCCTGTGCTTATGTAGGTTTCCTCCAAGTACACTGGTTTCCTCCCATAGTCCAAAGACATACATGTTAGGCGAATTGGCTGTTCCAGATTGCACGTAGATGTGAGTGTGAGTGTGAATGGTTGTGTGTGTTGGCACTCCGATGGTCTGGCAAGCTGTTCAGGGTGTACCCAGGGGCCTGGGACTCGAGCCCAGTACCTTCTTGCTGTGAGGCAGATGTGGTACACACTACACCACTGTGCCACAGTATGAGTACAACGTGAGAAAGAAAATTGTCTGGCGAGCTGTTCAGGGGCTATAGGAACATTCCTTAGGAACATGTCTTAGGAACATTCAAAAAAATGCTGTGGAGCAAAGATGCCTTATATTTATATAAAATTAATAATAATTAAAAAAATTAATATTTCTACACAAAAAAGTCGATAAAGCACAGTAAACAGTAATAAGTGAAACAACATCAATAAATGATGTGTAGCCCTTTGCTTTAAATATATTGTCATCTCAGGTGCAGTTTGTGGAGTTTTACAAGGTAGTGATCTGTGAAGTTTTACTGAGTGTCTTCCAGAACCATCCATAGTTCTCCTGGAGATTTTCACGGTCACACTTCCTTCTTTAAGGCTGACTCACACATAAGCGATCTTGTCTGAAAGTACAAGCGATTTTTATTTTGAAAGAAATTGAATAAATTCGAATTGGAATTCGCATATTTTCGGGAATAGTCGATTGAATTCGAGGTAAATTATCCGTATTCTTTCGTAGGTCTTGGTGAAAAATTTTGGACCTGCACAAAAATTTGGTGCGAAATTAGAATTAATAGATATTAATATTAGGCATTTAAAGATATTCGAAGATTTTCTAAGAGACTAATTTCGAACATAATGTCGGTATTTTCGGCCAAAACCAACTGAAAACACTATTTCGCGGCTATATCGCTTATGTGTGAGTCAGCCTTTATACGCATGCAAAACCCAGCATCCTTTATTATGTATTTGTCTGAATAGTGGTCTCTTACCTAATGTTCTTCTTTCTTTATTGACATACAAACCTTTATAGCAAAGTTTATGCTAAAAATATATATAGTGTCTAAGACCTTTGCACAGTACTACATGGGGTACCATGTGTATCCTCAGGATGTGTGAACATTCTGTCAAACCCATCTAGTCATATAACGTTCTAGTTAACAGTTGTAGCTGTTCTCGAGTAAAAGAACTGAGGATTTTTCCTGCGTGTGTTGAGGTCTGGATACCGTCAAGGTAATATTAACAACAATGAATTATCCAGGCATATTTATACAGTTACCCTAGAAGGAACTGAAAGTCTATACAGATAAAAGCAATAATACTTTAGGGAAGTAAACAGCAAAAGGTGGCATGATAAGAGATAAGATTCCTGGACAAAAAATAAAGTACAAAGTCTCCAATCTATATCGTACACTGTAACATCATCAGTCAGTCAAATCATTCAGGCTAATTTAAAGCTCAGCCAATGAGAATCTCTTAGAAAGCGCACTGTGAATTAAAGAGAATCCGAGGGACATTCATTATCACTCTACTCATCACATTAAATGAATATTTCCGAATGAATATTTAATTCTGAATGAATAGCCAATGTGTTTAATCTTCCATTATCAGTTCATTCTGGCTGAATACAAAGGTTTCCTGGTGATACCACCCCAGCCCATGGGTGTAGTATCACCTAATCACCTGTTTTATATCTTGTTTTGGTTCTGTGTCTGTTTAGAATAACAATAACAAGACCGAGTGAACAGAAGAACAATCTTGCGCATGCATGAAAACATGGCGGTGTGACACCGATTTGTGAAAAGCAGAAAAGTTTGAGCTCTAGCGTTAAGAAACAGAAGAAAGCATATGACTTTCAGAGAAATAAAACAGATGGAGATGTTTATCATTATATCATTGTGCCCGATGCAGGGGTCATTGACGCTCATGGACAGGAGTAAGCAAATGGTTTCAGAAAGACCCTGTGGCCGATTCCATTTTATTTCCAAGAGTATTGCATGTTTATTTAATATGCCTGGTAAGTGAATGGACCCCTTTAAATATGCCTCAAGGCTGAGTAAATAGAAAAAGACTGCACGTTTTTCCACGTCTTCTACTTTCAGTAATTTTGTTTCTTTCCCCAATGCATGAATTTCAGTGAAGGGAACAGGAATGCTGTAACCACTTGATTCCTAGTGTCTGCATCACTCATCTAAAACTTTTCTTTTACATCTTACATTTTACAATTGACATTCCAGACACTGTGTAAGTACATCAGTTTCAACTATAATCACTAAATTATAAAATTACACACAAAGCACTTTATTGTTGCTCCACAGTCGTTTTGTAAGAGTGCTTTGTGATGGTAGGTTTCCTCTATATCCGAACTGTCGCAGTGCCAGATTATGAGAGTGGCCTTTAACTCATAATTAGATGGTGTCTGTGAGCTCACATTTGCTCTTTATTACAAATATGGCTGGAATTCTTTTGCATTACAGCTTTGATGAGTCAGGGAGGAAAGACATCATTTTAATGGGATACACTTAAAAGCAAGGCCAATTCACAGACTCTTTGTGAGGCTGCTGTTGAAGTAGAAGTAACGTTTGTTATTTCTGTGAAAAGTCAGATGCATTGATGTTTCTCATATCGTCCCGCTCTTCTCAACGTTTCTTCCTAATGTTCTTTCAGTGAGTCAATCTTCCCTCTGATCTCTCCATGCAGAAGATTTGTGTCAATGTCACAGAACTGAAATTGTATGGTCATAATAGGATAATAAAATATTCACTGGTGCATACAGCTTCACAAATTGACCAAAGCAAGCTCAGAGGTAGCTTTCAGTCACTCTGTAATCTGCTTTCTATTATAAGCAACACAGATAGCAACAAGCAGAAAATAAAGGTCCAACCTCTGTCACACTTATTAGTTTAGCCTTTTGAGTGTGTTCCAGCAGTTCAGAGCTAAGCATGTAGCATGCTTGGGATGAATCTGGTTGTCAGTTGGTGTTGTAAATAGCATGCTAAATGTACAGAGGATAAAATCTATATTGTAGGCTTCCACAGCAGCATGTCCCATTGTGTATATTTGGAAAGCAACAAAAGGTTAAAGATGTATAGTACATCAGTTATTTATTATTCCAATCTAATCCGATGGTGTAAGATAATGCAGGGTAAAAAAAAAAAAAAGGTAACTACAGAACAGTATATGTTACTGTAGTATTTTTGTGGTTATATATACAGTACCTCATGTGTACAGTCAAGCCAAAAATAGACCACATTTATTTATTTAGATTTTATTTAAAACCCGAAGGTCTGACAATACTGAATATAATTGTTAAAGCAAATGTCCTCCACAATTTCTAATTCATGATTTAAGAAGTCAATTTAGGATTTTGACCATGATACTTGCTTCATACAAAAGATCAGGATTCCCTCGTACCTAATCCCTCAAACATGCATTCAGATGACACTCTGATGGATTTTTGTCTAGAACTGAAGTTTTTGGGGAAATTTAATGTTAAGAAATGAATGCCAGCTCAAGTGCTAAGAAACTTCATGTAAATATTTAAAATAGTCTACTTTACATTTAAGTTGTTTTCAAGAATACAGTATGTGATGCACTAAATAAAAAACGCAAAACAGAAACGTTTTCACTCCCGCTCTCACGCTCTTGACTCCACCCTATAACTGATAAGGTAGGCCAATATGGTTTCCTTTTTTACTGTGGTCCAGTGTATCATGATTATGTTTACTGGTATCTAGCTCAGGGTAGTCTAAAGCCTAACAGAATAAAGCATTTCTTTTAGAGTTGGGCCAGGAAGTGGTGTCATCTCACTCTCACTCATTTGCCGAACCGCTTAATCCTATTAGGGTCGCAGGGAGCCTGAAGCCTGGCTCAGTGTACACTGGGCGAAGGTGGGGTACACCCTGAACAGCTCGTCAGACCATCGCAGAGCCAACACACACAATGATTCACACTCACACTCACACCCATAGGCATGTGCATGTTTTTGGTCAATGTAAAGAAAAAACCGAGTACCCGGAAGAAACCCATGCAAGCACAGGAAGAACATGCGAACACCACACAGAAATACCCGAGCCCGGGACTTGAACCCAGGACCTTCTTGCTGTGAAGCAGATGTACTAACCACTACAGCTTAGTGCCACCCAACAGTAAGTGTGTTGATCGTATTTCAAAATGCAGCACTGGAAGATGGTTAGGTTTAGTTTAGTGATTAAAATATTTGGCCTATCTGTCGTAGCGAGCGGTTAAACAGCCTTTTTTCTAAACCTACTGATTATACCATCATTTATTTCCATTGCAAACATACACTAATGTTTATTCCATGAATGATTTAGGTTTAATCATGCAGGCTAGATAATTCCTATAGTCAGGAGGAATTAATGAATGAATCGCAAGGTGAACCCCCTGAAGATGACCGCTTCCCAGATCACCTGAGAGCACCGCAGACCATGGACACTTTTAAACGTGCCCTGAAAACTCACCCTTCTCTTTTTTCGCCTATCTCAGCCAACTCTGGGTGAAGGCGGGGTACACCCTGAACAGCTCGCCAGACCATCACAGGGCAACACACACTCACACAACCATTCACACACTCTCACACCTAGGGGTGATTTGGAACCACCAATTAGCCTAATGTACATGTTTTTGGACTGTGTGAATAAACCAAAGTACCCGGAGGAAACCCACGCAAGCACAGGGAGAACATGCAAACTCCACACAGAAATGTCCACAGCCCAGGACTCGAACCCGGGACCTTCTTGCTGAGAGGCGGACGTGCTAACTACTGCGCCACCGTGTGCCTACATAAAATTTATTATTATTATTACAATTATTATTATTGTTATTATTATTATTATTATTATTATTATTAGATAAGGAACAGAATAATAAGCCAGCTTCTTCTCAACTGCAGTCAATAAACTGACGCTTCAGTGAACATTTCCTGCCAATACGGCAAAATGTGGCTTGTGACGTCACCTGCTACATCTCTACACTCCACCTCTAGATCAATTTCCTTCCTAATCCACTGTTCAACCCCACTGCAGCTTGATTTAAAGATAGATCCATCAACTGTTTAACTTTTATCTCTGTAACACCCTTCGTGATGAATTGGGTTTAATCGTAATTAAGCCCTGGTGTCGTCTGGCTGTGTGTCACAGGAATAAATGAAAATTGAATCCCTGTGCTTTAGGAGTTCAACCTAATGCAAGAGGAACCGGATTAATGTTAAAAGTGTGACATCAGGGACAAAAGTGGAATGTGAGCAAACAGGAGGTAAGCACAATGAGGAGAAGCACTTAGGGTCAAAAGAAACAAACAAGAAGAAGCCCAGGTGTTTGGGGCTTACAAGTAAGGAAGTTTGAAACAAAGACAAGGGGCACCGAAGGGAACCGGTGTCAATGACAGAGATACAAAATGATTAGAAATATTAAATAAAAATCCTCTGAGAATGGATTTGTCATCCAAAGTCCTTTTCGACTACAAAAAGCATCTAACTAATATGGATGGTGCATATGAAATAGTAGGAAAATGCTTAAAAAATTAAAGAGTCAGTAATTTGTTCATGCCTTTATTTGTGGTTTTAAATGTTTAAGTTAATCCTGTGATGCTTTTTTTTCCCAACAAAAGCAAGCAAGGTGCTCTCACAAGTGGCTCAATTTAACCACCAGCTTGTGGTCTCTAAAGTGTATTCCACTTAGATATGTTGCTATTTTCATAGCACTCCAAACTCACAGCCAGACTGAAACTAATTCTCTTCCCACTAGAGACATTATAAAGATTTTTACCCAATAACACAAGTACTATTTTGCTTTTTTCCCATAAAGCGACTGGAATCATAAACATCACAGCAGAGATATAAATATAAATATATTTCACAAGATCTAAAGCAATGCACTAAAAACAAGAACATTTATTACAATGGTTAACCAACTTAATATCTCAAGGGGGAAAATCATTTAGGAAGGGGTTCAGCTGACAAAATGGTTGCCTAACCCTATTATAACTCATCCATGTTATTATTGTTCATCCCTACATAGTAAAAACCATTCCAGTTAGAGCCTGAGTGTCATGTGAAAATATATATCTTACACTTGCCACAAGGACAAATATGTTCCCTCCTTCCACAAATACATATCTGATTTGTTTGGAGAGTTTATTTATTCATTCATCCATTTATTCATTTTCTAAGGCACTTAATCCTAATTAGGGTCGCGGGGAGGTTGGCGCCCATCTCAGCGAACTCTGGGCGAGGGCGGGGTACACCCCGAAGAGCTCCCCAGGCCATTTCAGGGCCAACACACACACAACCATTCACACTCACACTCACACCTAGGGGCGATTTGGAACAGCCAGTTCTGTGAATGTTTTTGGACTGTGGGAGGAAACCGGAGTACCCGGAGGAAACCCACACAAGCACGGGGAGAACATGCCCCACACAGAAACACCCCAATCTCAGGAATCAAATCCAGGCCTTCTTGCTGTGAAGCGGACATGCTAACTACTGCGCCACCGTGCTGCCCATTTATTTATTTATTCATAAATCTATCTATCTATACTTCTACCTATTATTTCATTGTATTTCTGGATAGTATGTGTCAGGCCTCACATGATGTTTTGCATGTGCTCCCTGTGCTTGTGTGGAGTTCCTCCGGGTACTCCGGTTTCCTCCCACAGTCAAAGACATTAGGGTAATTGGCTGTTCCAGATTGCCCCTTGATGTGAGTGTGAATGGTTGTGCCTGTGTTAGCCCTACAATGGCCTGATGAGCTTCAGATTGTACCCCACCTTCGCCCAGTGTCGGCTGAGATGGGCACCAGCCTCCCCATGATCCTAATCAGGATTAAGCAGCCTGCGACCCTAATAGGTTTGATCAACAAATGGATGGATGGAAGGATTTCAATTTATTCCATAATATAATTTGTTTGTTCCCTAGTAGTGCAATTAAATATAACCAGATCCAAATCCAAATGAGCTAATCAGGGGATCAGACATCCAAATTTATTGATCTATAACTAGGAGCAGACGTTGTGGATCAGTTATATGTGAAATGTAAAGAAATTGAACGTGGACCTAGTCTTCATGAAAACCAGCCCATTATTATTATTATTATTATTATTATTATTATTATTATTATTATTATTTGCATAATTATAATTGTAAGATATTGTACATGTGACCAATCAGCTGAACTCCACGGAAAAAAATCCCAGAAACATCACTTTCCAATGCACCCCATCCCACTCCCATCAGTGCAGGTAAAAACTTTTATTATCAGTAATATTATAAGATGAGTAGTACGCGCGTGCCCGTGCGCGTGCAGGGATATAGAGTAAATTAGGATCATTTCTAACTCACCTTGCCAAATGAAGACATAAAGTCCTATAAGTGCGAGAGCGACTTTCCGCTGAGCCATTTCCCTCCAGGTCCTGCTGCTGAACCGACAGCGATCTTACTGCTTTCCAGTGTGCGAGCGGAGAGGAAAAGCGCACAGACACAGCCAGGCGCTCCACCACACACCGCGAGAACACCGCGAGATTTGGATAGCGCGACTGCAGAAGTGGCGCGCGCGTGCGCGCGCGGCGGGTGGGGGAGCAGCTGTAGCTACCAGTGAGAAAGTGTGAGTGTGTACAGTCTGTGTAAGAGGTGTGTAAGGCTAACAGGGGAGAGTGGGGTTGGTTGAAGACACTTAAACATTATAAACATTATGACCTCTGACAGGTGAATTGAATAATAGTGACTGGTATATACTACAGGGGAATGGTGTAATCTGATTGGTCTGCTATCTTGGGATCAAAAATCATTATTCTGCCTGGGGGCGGAAAGGTGGCGTAGTGGTTAACACGTCCACCTCACAGCTAGATTGTCCTGGGCTCGATTCCTGGGGTTGGCAAGGGGTGTTTGTATGTGAGGTTTGCATGTTCTCCTCCTGCTTGTGTGGGTTGCCTCCAGGTACTCCGGATTCCTCCCACTGTCTTAAGACATGCACATTAGGCTAATTATCTGTTCCAAACTGCCCCTTGGTGTGAGTGTGAGTGTGAACGGTTGTATGTGTGTTGGCCTTGTGATGGACTGCCGAGCTGTTCAGGGTGAGATGGGCTCCAGCCTCCCCGTGACTCTGATAGGGTAAAAGCGGTATAGCAAAAGGATGGATGGATTGATATTGCAAGAGGATAATTCTGTTATCAATATGGCGGACACTCACAGTTTTTCACCGTCACCCAGAGCAGGTGGTGTCATCGTTATCACGCTTTCGACTTTCTTTTTGCGTTTCCCATATTATATACTAAAACATGTCTTTATTATCCACCTTATTTTCAAGGGCAATACAGACACAGCCATTTTTCTTTGTTTTGTGTGAAACTTCCGGTCTGGGTCTTCTGGTCATTGGCTAGCTAACATTTCACTGCAGCAGATAAAGTGGAAGACCGGCAATGATAGTCTTGACAGCATCCATAGCTTTGAGGAAAACCACTAGGGTTTGTGCAGATGGAGGTTGCCACAAGCACCTACAAAACCAATGAACTTGGCACATTTTGCCACTGCGATTTCTGCCCATTCTTCAAAGCAAAGCTGCTACAGCGCCTTCAAGAATTTCTCTTCCTGAAGAATTTGTCTATATTTAGCACCATCCCTCATTCCCTCAATTCTGACTAGTTTCCCAGTCCCTGCTGATGGAAAACATCCCCACAGCCTGATACTGCCACAGCCATGCTTCCCTGTGGGGATGGTGTTCTTGGGGTAATGAGAGGTGTTGGGTTTGTGTCAGACATAGCATTTTCCTTGATGAACAAAAAGTTAAAATTTAGTATCATTTAGAACTTGCCTCTTCCTTAGAGGTGTTGCAGACTCTGGAGCCTTTCAGAACATGTGCATCTAGAGACATATTAAAATCATTTGGTCAATCTTGTATCTTATTTATTTATTTATTTATTGTATATTACAGTATATAAATTGTTTATAGCAACTAACTACACCAGAAGCAAAAGATTTTCAATAACCATGAGAGGAACCAGACTCAAAAGGGAAATCCATCCTCATTTGGATGAAACCAGATAAAAAATACAAACCAGGTAGCAGAAACTTCGCTAAAGTTTAACATGAAGTCTAGCTGGTTATCTTATAACTGTAATGGTAATTGTCATTTCAGTAAAATAATTTATATCACCAACAGTAAAAAGTCATCTTCACAGTTTCTGAGTGTATATTTAGGTCCACATGGATCAGCAGCAGGAGTGAGATAATTCGTTTTTTATGTTGTTGTGTAGTATATACTAAATAATTCGCATCAGGCTCAGTGGATGTCATTGAATTGAACTATTCAGTGACATCCACCTTGCCATTGGTGAATAATTATCTTGTTACGGTGGCATCTACCAAGAGGTGGGATGTATTGGGCAGAAAGTAATTAGTCAGTTTTGAAAGTTGATTTGTTAGCAGGAAAAATTAACAAAAAAAAAAAGAAGAAGAAGAAGCCAAAAAGCTATAGTTGATGCTACTGTTATTGGAGCAACATGGCTCCATTACAAGTAATTATGTATATGGTGCAAGTGTTTACTTTTAATATCTTTTTTAATTTAAAATGATTTTAAACACAGGAGTTGATAACACTGTAGAACAGGTGGATCATTGGAGATAAGCTGTGGCTGTTGGGTCTGTCATAATGTGCTGATGACAGCTTGAGTCTAATAGCACACTGTTTGCTCACCTGGAAAAAGATAGCTGTGTGCTGTATGACACCAAGACCATCTGAAACAGAGAAAATATATATAGTAATTGTATAGAATAAAATTGGGGAAGGATGTGGTTGGGTTTAAACCATAGATAAGACAATAGACTTTAAAAGAGATAAATTGCTGGGCAGAGTCCTGCTGTCATGTCCTGCTCTGCTCATTCTTTCACAATGTAAGTAAACGGAAGAGCTTTAATGACTTAAGTTACAAAAAGAAGACTAGAGTATTTAATATTTCATATCGGAGAAAAGCGACTGGAAAATTGTTATCTGTGAGTGCTTTGTGTATTGTTTGGAAACTGATGGATGTTTTGGCACTAATGCTGTAAAAGCATAGCAGTGGAAAAGATTTACATTCATACAGGCTTTAAATACTCATGAACTAATTGTCCATGGTTGCAAAAGTTATTATACTGACATAGATAGAGACTTCGCACTCTTTAGTTCTGTTTTGGTTTTCATACAAATTCATCAGGACTTTCTATGACACAGTAAGTGTATAATTGGCACCTCTTCTTTTTTACAGAACTAAAATATTTCCCAGCCTCCTAATTTTTAAACACAGATGCACAAGTAAACACTCAGCTTATAGTAAATAACTTTTAATCTTTTTATCCTTCTATGTTGCTTATAATGATCAGACTTTGAACACATGAACACATATTTGCTTTATTTATTGAGAAAGGGGCATCTAAAGGTTATACAGGCTTATACAAATATTTAATTCCAAGTATTTCTATAATCAAACATTTCAGTTCCATTTTAATTAAAATGCTTCATGTTTGGCTTAATAATTTTTGTCTGATAAATTAATTTATATGTTGTACATGTTGTGCTACATGGTGAGTCTACTTAACAACCGATGTCTTGTCTGATCTAGCCACTTCCTTTTTATTTTATAGAAATATATTTGCAAATTTTATTTAAAAATATCACTCATCTCATTCACTCATAACAGCTTAATCTTACTAGGTCCACGTGGAGGCCAGTGCCTGTCTGACAGCTGACAGTGGGCGAAGGTGTGGTACACCCTGAAGAGCTTGCCAGACCATCGCAGGGCAACACATACACAACCATTCACACTCACGCCTAGGGTCAATTTTGGAATAGACAGTTAGCCTGATGTGTATGTCTTTGGAAACCAGAGTACCCAACGGAAACCCAGGGAAGCACAGGAAGAACATGCAAACTACACACAGAAACGCCCTTGTAAAGCCCAGGAATCAAACCCAGGTACTTCTTGCTGTGAGGGATTCATTTCCTTTTTTATATTTCTAGAATTGATACTAATAACCTAAAAATGGTTGAAATATGAAAGATGCTAATGTTAACAAACCATATGTGCTGAACTGAATGCCACCTCAATCTATCCATGGTATATAAATACATTTTAGATATTAGCAGCTAGCTATAACTTGTCCTGTCCTGTCTTCAAAACCAAGACACTGAATATTTTACAGTTATTCCATGAAATCAAGTCATGCATTACCTAATGTACAACCAGATTGTGTGGATTACATGTTTTACTATATCTGCATACTGTGAATTGTACAAATACCACATGTTTATTGTTGTATTTAAATTTTCAAATATACAAGGCCATTTTCGCATTTGCAGGCTATGTGCCTCATCAGCTAAATAAACCTAAATAAACTGGTAGCAACAAACAACAGGAACGATTTTGCTGGTAAAAAAATAAAATAAATGATAATAATAATAGTAAAAATAAACAATAATACTTGAAAATTTATATTATAT
>JBCNYH010000013.1:23033600-23087872 GCA_039654325.1 Tandanus tandanus
ATATATATGCAGAATTGGTTGCAATGTGTGGACGAAAATTGTGACTTTTTTTGTTACTTATGTTTCATGCCATGCTATCACCGAAGTATCAACTCAAAGTGCAAATAGTAGCGCTTGCAATAAAGAAATTTCTATGTTTTTCTTTGTGGACTGAGAATCGCACATCAATTCACAGTTCTGTGCGTAACCAGTGGTGTCCACACCAGTTACATACAGAACCGACCCATATTTCCTGTGAGGGGTGAAGTTCCATGTAACGACATTCACTGTACAGTTGAGTTCCTCCTGAAGTATGTTTATTTCACACGTAGTCGAGCGGTAATTAATTTATTCACCAAAAATAAATGGGATGAATTTGGTGTTCCGTACAGATTTATTCCTGTTTGTTACTAATAAAAGTACAGTTATGTGCATAAAGTAGTTCTCTTACTGTCTTTATCACAATGGTTCATGAATTTATGGTTAAGATAGAAGGAAAACTGGACTACATTGAAATGTGGGGATTGTGAATTTTTCACCCCAATGTCACACTTTATGGTACCAGTTTCAGAGAATAACCCATAATTTATTGCCCCATACTGACATCTACATACAGGTAAATTTATAGCTTATATTGAATGTAAATTGTTTACCGCACTTATTTTTGGTTCTCAAAAGAGATCAAACAAATAACGGGAAATGTATTGAAGTGGAATTAAATGGGAAATTAACCCAGATGCGGTTTCATTGATTCCCAATAAAACAGCGTTTAATACTTCTTATAAACTTGTGATTTTGCCATGCAGATTTCATGGTTGCCCTTTTTCCAGTAGCTGTTCTGTGACTATTTGGTCCTCGGTTATCTAGAAATGAAGTGGCATGGCCCTCAGCTAAAATGAGTTTGACACCGTTGATCTCTAACTTCTGCAAAACAATGCATACGAATAAAACTGTGATTTGTTTTTGTTAGCAAGTGTGTACATCGGCTTTACTATTCCGTTTCACTCACAACCATCAAGGCATTCATTTGTATCAGATCATGGAAAGGAAATCGTCCAGCACTTTTATTTTGCTTGCAGAGAATAAATACAAATATAAAAAATCCTTTGTAGTGCTTTGAGTATAGGCATTTTAGGGAATGAAGTTAAAATGTAGTTTGTACCTTAAATCTAAGCAAATACAGCAGAGTTTTTCCAATCAGAATACACCAGGAAGCCAGTGAAGGTGCTGTCTGTTTTTGGGCTAGAGTAAAAACCTGTATATTCACCCAGAGCCATCTGAACCCACACCTGGTCGCCAGGAATCAGGTGCAGCAGCGTGCCACCAGACAATGAGGCTGGTTTGGACCAGTTGCCAAACATCTGGAAGTAGGAGCCCATGGCGTGTCCATTCTTCATTAGATCAAACTGGAGGCTGGCGCGGTACACAGTGGCGTGAACGGCAAAATAGTAAACACCTGGAACCCTGCATGTGAAGCGTCCAGTGTCTGTGCTGTAATCGCCCTGCTCATTCAAGATGATTTTGTCAAAGCGCACTGCATCACCTGTTGCCAGAGGCATAGTGAGGGACTCAGACAACTTGGCACTGAATGCTGACTTCGGAGCAACAGCACACTCTCCTGGGGGTCCCCGCTCACCTTTCTCTCCTGGATCACCTCTGTCCCCAGTCAGGCCCCTTACGCCTGGCTCGCCTGTGAGATATTAATACAGTGAGAGATGTCTTGTCTTTTTAAGCTCGAGTTAATTCCAGATAGAAGGAAAGATCCAGGCCAAATATTGTTGTAAGCACATATGGGCCAATTAAAGCAATGATCAATGTGTTTTGACTCCACGATAAACAGCAATATCAAAGGTTATGTAATGGTATTTGGTATGAAAACCAATAATGGCTAAGAGAATATCCAGTGAGTGTGGGCTTTGAAATCTGGGCCAATTGTATGTTTTCCAAATGAAGTGAGCCAGCATTGGGCATGTGCTCAATCCTATTCTCCATAGAACTACAACTTAAATATTCAATTCAATTGTATTTGTATAGCACTTTTTTTTAATACAGTTGACATTGTCACAAAGCAGCTTCACACCATAAACCCATTTCATAAAGAACTTTAGGAATTTAAACATTTTGCTATAAATCTGATACAAAACTAACAAGCAAACTTGTGGTGACTGTGGTGAGGAAAATCCCCCCTAGACGGCAGGAGGAAGAAACTCGAAGAGGAACCAGACTCAAAAGGAAAACTCATCCTGATTTTGGTAACACCAGATAAAAAATACAAACTGTGTCACAGGTAATTGAAGCCCTAAATCATTTTAGCAAAAGCATTTATATCAAGCACAGTCTTAACCTTATAATTTCTGACTCCTGTCCCAAATAATAAATAAAAAAATATATTAAAATAATAATAATGATAATAATAATCAAGCTTTTACCTAGAACACTTTCCATTTAAGGTGCTTGATGGTACTTTACCACAGTTTTATACATATCAGCCAAATCAATGAAAGCAAATGTAATCTTTAATGATTATTCAAAAATTTATTTTATTCATAATGAAATTTTGTATAAATTTATTGTGATATTACTTATTCATTCATCTACATTAAACATTTTAATCTGTACAGGGTTGCACTGAATCCACAGCCTGTGCTAGGAACACTTGGCCATGAGGAAGGAATACACTATAAACAGGACACCAGGTCATTAAAGATCCTGCCTATTATTATTATTAGTAGTAGTAGTAGTAGATTTTGGATTAAACCCAGAACCTGCTTATTGTGCAGCTACAGTGAAAACTGATGCAGAAGCATTTTTTCATTCATTCATCTGCCGAACCGCTTAATCCTATTAGAGGGTACACTCTCAACAGCTAGCTAGAGCATCGCGGGGTAACACACACACAACCATTCACACTTACACCTCGGGGCAACTTGGAACAGCCAATTAGCCTAATATAGATGTCTTTGGACTGTGGGAGGAAACCGGAGTACCCAGAGGAAACCTAAGCAAGCATAGGGAGAACATGTAAACTCCACGAGGAAACACCCCAGTCGCACCCAGGACTCACACCTTGTACCATGTTGCTGTGAGGTGGACATGCTGATTACTCGCCACCGTGCCGCACTACCATGCTGCCTTATTGTTGTCATTATTATTTCTGTGTTAGCCATGTGACAGGTTGGTGACGTGCCCAGGGTGTACCACACTTCTTGCCCTAAGTAAGTTGGTGTTGGCTCCAGATCCCTCATGATTATGATGGATAAGCAGTACGAAGGAAACAAAAAAGGAAATATGGAAAGATGATTATAATTACTACTTCACTGAGCAAATATAAGCATACCAGACTCTCCACGATCTCCTCTTTGGCCTTTCTCTCCCATTGGTGCATCTCGTCCATCTCTGCCATCTCTGCCTGGTTGTCCTGGTCTGCCATGCAATCCGGGAGAACCCGGGATACCTGGGCTTCCCATACACAGACTGTGAATCTTATTATCCTCAAGTGGATTTGAATAGTTTGCCAGCAGAACGAGAAGGAAGGATAGGGCCCAGGACTGGAGAGGTGTCATTTCTTTGAATCTGTTCATAGAGATACACTAAATAAGCACAATACTCAAAGAATCAAAATACTCATTCACTGGTGATGTGAAAAGTATAGCACTCGAGTAGCAAAATATTATTTCCTATTCATTATAAAAAAGCACACCAGGGGAAATTTGATGATGCTCCATAATACTTGAAGCATGAGCTTGGCTTGAAGTGTAAATGCAGAAAGAAAAAAAGAAAGAAAGAAAGAATAACAACCCTGTGTATTTTTATATCCTCCCTCATATAAGAGAGGAGGAAAGAAGCAGCACATTGATTCATGTCTCGAGCACATGAAGTGCACACAGTCTCTGAAATCTCTCTACAGTCAGGCACTGAATATGCATCACAAAGTGTTCAGTGATTGGTGGATTTTTATGATACTGCCCCAGGCTACACGCTTCTGAGATTTCACTCCTGACTGTAAATCAGTGGGGTTCACTGCAGGACGACAGCTTTTCAAACAGCTGGTTTTAGTAAAACTAAGAAAGTGCTGACTCAAATTAACAGAACACAGACCATCAAAGTATGCCTTAGAACGCAGACAAGACGACACAAGCACACAAGATAAAAAATATCTATATTTTAAGAAAAACAGTTGGCCAGCACTTCTGTTTCTTCCAGTAAAACGTTTATACTATCTCGAGGGACCATGTTTGTGAGTGTAACTGATTAAGGCCCACACAAACACCGTTACCGCAGTGCACTGCCAAGAGCAAGAAGCTGAAGCAAATTCATGCCATATCAAACATATAGCACAGGACCAGTTATCAACCGATAAGCTGTACTGTAGTAACCATCCTGGTGATTTTGGATGAAGATTTCTGAAAAATCAATGTTTTTTTCTTTGGTTGGATTTTATAGTGAACTCTCTCTTGTCTGAGGACAGAAACATCACATCTGACCAACTCAAAAGCTACAGCTATGGGGAACAGTTAAGAGTTAAGTGCCCACTATTAAAATGACTCTCAGGTTTTTCACCTTTGGCTCAATATTGATATTGATTTCAAAGTGAATATACTTTATCCCATCTAATCACTAATGATAAATTATAGGTCAGACTAACGTCTACATGACTCATGGTCTTCAGTTCAAAAAAGCTTGGGTGCATCTCAAACAGGCCCAACCTTTTCAAAAGCTTTTGAATATGTAGCTGAATCATAAACACATCTGTCTCTGTCTGAAATGCATGCAAATACAAAAACCCCAACAGGAATTAACTTACCACTAATTCTTCAGAACTTCACAGACGTGACAGTTTCTGAGCAGAGTAAAACAAAAACTGTAGAAAGACTCTTGTGTCCCAGACTAAGGAGCCTGGGAAAAAGTGAGCACTCTGACGCTTAAGAGAGGAAATGGGATTGCAAGCCAATTAGAGAACGAGGGAGGGTAAGAGAGAAGGGGAGAGAGGGAGAGAGAGAATGTCTGGAGGAATGGGAGAGACACGAACAATGACCTGTAAACACTGAGCTGGAGTGAATGTGGATTAGAGTCCAAACTTTATGATTAATTTCTAAAGAATGAAAGCACAAAGGATCAGCGCATGGAGGTCACTGGACAAATGCAACAGAAATAATCTGAACCAAATTATTTCCCAGTTTCTCAACAGCCCTGGAAATAAGCCTGTTTAACTAATTCACTATAAAACTATAAAATCTGTCTCTGTTATTACACCTTTAAACTGCCAAAGTAATATTTTCAGGTATTTAATGATTGGCTCACAGTTGTTCATCTCTGAAGATGTGCTTCTGGCATTTGTTTAAAGAGGGACATAAATTTCACTCACTCATTTGCCAAACCACTTTATCCTACTAGGGTCGCGGGAAGGCTGGAGCCTATCTCAGCCAACATTGGGCGAAGGATAGGTACACCCTGAACAGCTAGCTAGAGCATTGTGGGACAACACAAACGCAACCATTCACACTCACACCTAGGGGCAATTTGGAACAACCAATTAGCCTAATGTGCATGTCTTTGGACTGTGAGAAGACACTGGAGTACCTGGAGGAAACCCGCGCAGGAAGAGGGAGAAGATGCAAACTCCATAGAGAAACCTTGAACCCCGGACATTCTTGCTGTGAGGCTGCCGTGCTAACCACTACGCGGAGCTGGACTCAAGCTCAGGACCTTCTTTCTGTGTGGTGGAAGATTTGCACTACAATCTGAATGGTTGAATGATGTATTTGCTTGTTGTATGCTGGGTTAGGTTACTGACATTGAGAATTACAATACCATGCAATAGTTTTGATTGAATCAAGTTTTGTGCAATCGAACAAACCTTCGAAGCACTTGGGCATCGTGGGAACATGGCTGTGAGCATTTGGGCTCAAAACATGCACCACTCAGGCACATGTCAAGTAATGAGACCTGAAGTGTGGTGTGCATTGCAGTTCTTCTCAAAGGTGTTCAGCAGGGTTGAGTCAGGGCTCTGTGCAAGTAACACGAGTTCTTCCAAACCAACCCTGGCAACCCATGCAAGGGTCATCATGATGTTGGATTAGGCCTACAAGTTCCAGTCAAGGGGACCTGTGATGCTACAGATGATACAAACACACCCTACGCAATTTCCAACTTTGTCGAAACTGTTTGTCAAAGACTCACATGGGGTGGGATGATCAGATGGCCACATACTTTTGACCATAAAATGCAGTACTCAAGTACGATACTAAAAAGATCACTTAGTCAAATAGATTCCACCACCGTGCATGACTAACAGGTACTTTATTCAACAGCCAAATTTTTCTGCCAAACTAAACATAATAAACATCCTAAAAAAAAAGGGGATTAAACGTACATCAAAGAATGTAGCCACATTAGGTAAACAAGACATGTTTATTATTTAAACTATCACTTAAATAAAAAAAGTGCATAGAAAATAAACATGATTAGAAATTTAGCTTTTTTTTTTTTTTATAC
This sequence comes from Tandanus tandanus, assembly GCA_039654325.1. Taxonomy (NCBI): domain Eukaryota; kingdom Metazoa; phylum Chordata; class Actinopteri; order Siluriformes; family Plotosidae; genus Tandanus; species Tandanus tandanus. The sequence continues at coordinate 23,040,075 of JBCNYH010000013.1, forward strand.
AGTTATGTACATTATTTCCTCATACATTCGTTCTTAAGTAATTTGTGGTTTGTCAATGGTCTTTCCTTCATTTCTATTAACACCGAGAACACTGTTTGGACAACTGGAGAGTGAAATAAAATAAAGAGTAACAAACACAGAACAATCCAAGAGCTAAAGAGAACAAGGAAGTGTTCATTTATAAAAAAAAAAAAAAAAAAAAAAAAAAAAAAAAAAAAAAAAAAAACCGAAACATCAATGCATAAAAAGGTGGATAAGCACAGGCTCTTTTTGCCCTCAAGGTCAATATTGAGCACAAAAAAAAAGCAGATGCTTAAGAAATTATCCTATTATATGATGTGCACTTTTATTTTACCTTGGGGACATTACAAGGACCCTAGATCTGCACATACACGTTTCAAAGTTGTACAAATAAATAAAATATTCATTTTTCTTACTTATTACAAAGCACGACATAAAATATTCGACCGAATTTCTGACAGGAGAAAGAGGCATGGGAAACACAGTTGGGAGAAAAGTCTTTTGTTATTTTGTCATTTTCTTGACAACCACAAAGTATGTGAAAATGTACAAAGAGTAAAATTGAAAACTACAGCATTGAAACAAACGGCTAACTTCCCAAAAAAAAAAAAAAAAAAAAAAAAAAAAAAAAAAAAAATTACAACCACATCTTACATTTACTTTGTTTTCATTGTATAAATATCATCTTTTAACCTAACCACCCCACTCCCCCGCACCCTTTCCTCTCCATTCCCAAAACGTAGGAAACAAGTCCTAAGATCATAACTGCAATGCATCTGAGAGCATACACAGGCACAGAAAAAAAAACAACAACCAAAGAACCCCCAAAACAATACATAATGTCAATATTTAAAATGTTGCACATTAATCTAAACTGTATCTGTAACACAAAGTCATTATAGATTACACTGAACATTGCTATTAACCATTAGGAAACTGTTGTTTGCTACTGTAACTACATTTGTCTGTCCATTCCATATACTGTGTAGATATTGTGAATATTGAAGTACAATTTACTATCCATACATATGTTTAGGTAGAATATATTCATTATGTGTGTAAGAATATGTATACATATATACTAAGGAGCGAGTACAGGAGAAGGTGTAGTACCACTGGTGTGGTGTGGAAGAATAAAGTCCTAGAACCTGGTAACCTCTCAAACACTGACCGAACACCATATTTCACTGCCTTGTGGAGCATCTGAAGTCTCAATGAAACTAGCTTTATGGAGAAAATAGTCATGAACAAAGCCCTTAGGATTAATAAAAATCATAATCAGATCGACAAAATGCAAGTTCTGTACAAAGATCCCCATTGCTGTACAATCCTCAACGACTAAAATGAAACATAAAGCTCTTCTGTAACGTCCCTGCCTTTCACATCGGAACAATTATTGAAAAAAATGTTAATATGATAAAAGATCAATTGTAAATTCAAATAATACATTCAACGAAGGCCTAGCTGCAGAGTTCAGCCCGGCCCTGTGCCGCACCCAGAGAGCCGGACTTAGAGGAACTCGAATTACCTGAATCGAAGACGAGACCCACAATGCAAGGAGCATAGCAAGAAGCTCCCAGCTCTAATCTGCGGCAACACCATCAAACCCACATATCCAGGAAAAAAAAAAAAAAAAAAAAAAAAAAAAGGTAATCTAAAATAAGCAGCCAATTAGAAACGGTATAAAGCATAATTAATATTCCTTTGTGTTGTCATTAATCTGGAAATAAGGCTTGAGGAATCCGCAACCGCCTTAAAAGATATTAGAGTTCACATGAGGCAATAAGACAATGCTACACCGAAACTGGCCTTTTAGTGGCTCGTTCTGAAAACAAGAGCCAGAAGTGCACACCACAACAACTGAGCTTTATCTGGAGGTATGTACACATCCCGTAGGCTTTCTGCAACACTGATAAGCTCTCACATTATCCCTTTTATACAGTTTCATATTTTTATACTTAGTTCTGACTGTCATGAAGACAACAGTGTAAGCATCAACCAGTTTGCACCCACAAGTAATCATTTTGCTCAACAAAGTGTTAACGCTTTCACATTTATTAAGACCTTTAGAAGGGCACGCATTACGAGTCAGTGCAGTATTCCGCCGAGATACGTCTCCACCCTAAAGAGGGAATGCTCCTCAATATGTCTGTCTCTTATCAGGTCTCACATCAGCCAAGACGAATGATTGGATTCATTCAGGAATTAAAAGATGGACAAAACAATTGTAAAAGAAGGCACCACACTGTTGCTATTAAAAATGTACAGGAATAGACATCCATGGAATTCTAAAAATACATCACAAAATCAGTTTATTGTGAAGGAAATAAGATGTTGCCCTAAGGGGTGACAGAGAAACCGAAAACTGCTCCGTTGAGGAAAAGAAAAAAAAAAAAAAAAAAAAGGGAACAAGACATACAAAAAGAGCACATCTGTGTGCTTTCAATGGCTAGCTAGAGCCTCCATGCAGTGCCAAGGCAACATGTGTCAAGCTGGGAAGAAGACTGATGTTCAGTGCACGAAACAAGGAGAACGAGTTTTCCTGCATTCCTCCAATATAGTGCTTTAGAAGAAAGATTTCATGGGCTAGCCTCCGTGGCAGATTCCTTCGGGTTTATTCATATCTATGAAAATATTTTTTTTTTTTTACAATAATAAAATAGATGGAGTAAACTTTCTCGTTGCTTAAATGTAAAATGATTTCAAGCTTCTTTCCCCCCCTTTAATTTACTCTTCATTTCTCCACATAAAACTGCTGTTCTTTACATGAGAAACAGCAAACTGAGGACGTTAAGGGAAGCCTGGTATTTGTTTGTATATATGATATTAAGGCTGCCATTGGAGGAGACATGCCATTTCATGAGCACTTATGACTAAATGCTTCACAGCCTATGCTAATTATATACTATCCTCTGAAATGTTTGTGACTAATTTGGATTGGCAATGAGAGCTACTGGTGGACTGCACACTAGGGGAACAACTACGGCTTTCAGTCTTTGGAATAGAAAAAAGAGAAAGGAAGAAAGAAGCCAAACTGTTTAAAAAAATTACACTATAAAAAAATAATGACAAGCATTAGTGTAGTAAACCACTATCTACTACAAAATGTTGGTAAAATAAATACAATATTTTATTAAAAATATAAATATCAATAAGTGCTATTCACTAGTGAGTGCTTTTCAGGTTTTTTTTATATAGAAAAATATACATATTATTTACATATGAAAGGAAATCATGACAGTTATCTATCTACAACAACAACAACAACAACAAAACAAAACAAAAAAAAAAAAAAAGAAGATTTTTAAATTACTCATCCCCTTGAGAAATCATTTGGATACTGTTGAGTTTTTTTTTTTTTTTTTTTGAGCAAATACTACCAGCTACAGGCCCTAAAACATGCACATACTAAATTTCCTCATTACAAATATTATCAGTCCAAGTTACTATAAAAACTGATGAAGTACAATTAAGCAGTCCCACCCACCCACTACACTTCTTTAGTTCCTTGACTGTCAGTCCACCAGGATCTCAGCACATCTACCCTCCAATGATACCTCCAGGGGTCATTACCTCAAACTCAGGTACACTATTTCCCGCCCGCCATCACCACCTGCCCCCTACGCCTGCTCCAACACAAACCTGTATATGTCCATCACGGGGAACAAAACAGCTCCCTATCCACACAGAGCGCATTATTAGAAGGCGGCGGCTTTGATTTACATTCAGAAAGGGAGATTTGACAGCAAGTTAATAAGCCAAAAAATATTTTTTAAATAAAAACAAAACAAAACAATGGACCCCTCACAATGATTCTATCTAAAAAGACAGTGTACCGTTCCCTTAGAAAAATTGCACTTTGGTGTCAAATGAAACAATGTGGCAATTCCATCATACATTTACTCCCATCACATTCCATAAGCGTGGGCAGATGAGACTCAGTATTACACATTTGGAATTTGAAATGCAGTTTTGGGCTCAACAGAGTACACAAATTTACTAAGCAGCAGACTGCTTCCCTTCGACTGGCCTGATTAGGGAGGTCTGGGGAGAGCTCCACTGAAGAAGTCCGTTTCTCCTTTTATTCATTATGACATTGCTCTTGAAACCTTTCCTGAATCAACTTGAGGCACAGTGCCATAATCCCTCTGAAAACCTGAGCCTGTTTCAATAAATAACCATATTATTCAAAATACACACATTGACAAAACACAGTTTCGTTTGGAAGGACAGGGTTCAGTTAAAAGTAAGAAAGCGAGAGGTGTTAATTAAGGAACTTGCGACACTTTTTGGCCCCACAGTTGCAAGGCAGCTTATTGCCTGGTTCCTCGATGGGGAACTTGTAGTCGTAGGTGAGCTCTTCGCCCCTGTAGATTTTCCGCAATGCAAAAATGACTATGTGCTTTTTCCCGTCGAGGTTGACCACACGGGAGTAGCAGTTGGGCTCACATGAGTGGTTGATGAAACGAGCAGAGTTGCCATGCATGGTGGCATCTACCACCTCATAATCATCGATGCGAAACATGTAGCAGCCAATTCCCTGGGAAACAGAAAAAAAGTTTTATAAGTATCCTGTTAGTGCCGTGCTTTAAATAAGAATTTACTAACAGAAAACGTTTCAGTATTTTGTACTGTTACAACCTGAAACTGAAAGAAGTAATAAAAAAAAATAGAATCAGTAATAGTTTATTCATACATTTTCATAGCAACATAATACATTAAAACCTATCGGACACACTCTGCTCCCAGCACAGCAAAGCTAGCATTAACTGGACCAAAAAAATGCTTGAAAAATGTCTTTGAGCGTCTTTGCTTGAAAAATGTTGTTCGGCGACTGTTCAGCATCTCTGGGACTCTTTGAGGAGTGGGCGGGTCAGGATACTAGGCTGCTGCATGATGACTGGAGGAAGTGTCAAAGTAATGGGACCTCTCTATTTGATTGAAAACGGCACAGAAGCTTGTTAAGTTTAACTCGACACAGATTTTTATCAAGTAACTGCTGTTTGTAGTCTGTTTTTGCTCGCAATCTAGCTTACTGTTCGTACACATGCTACTGTAATTAAAAACAAATATAGCATTCTTGAGTACGCTCCTTGTTTTCGTTTAGTAAAGTTTGCTAGCTAGCTGTGCATGATGGCAGAGAGAGACTTAGAATTAAACAGCAGGCTGCTCAACACTCAAGACTGATTTGGTCCAGAAGTCAACTCCCCTGATCTGAGAAGGAGTTCTGGCTGACTGGAAATGCTATGATAAAGAGAATGTACTGCTGGCCTTTTAATGAAACCATCTCAGGGGGTTGGATCAAAACTAGGTTTTGAGGATCTGGCCTAACTTGGACAAAGCATATATAACAAACTACATATAAATGACATGATGCATTGACGGCATAAAATGTGCCTCCCCTGTTTGCCAGACCACGAGCCACCACTCGTGAACTGGTATGCCAGCTCTCCCCTGTCAAGCACAGTGACACTAGCCAGCCAGGTACAACATGGCAGATGGTGTTTGTTGTGTGTAGTTGCACAGTAATACCAAAAGGTGCTGTTGGTCTGTTTCATGTGTCTCAGAGTAAGCACATATTAGATTTCACTCTCTCCAGTTGATGGTTGTCATATTACAGGTAAGAGGTGAACAATAAAACCACCTGACTGGTCTGCAGTTATGCAGCCCTATACACAAGGCGTGTTCTTACTGCTTTCTATCATAGCCAACATTAACACTATAAGCAGTTTGTGCTACAGTAGCTCTTCTGTGGGATCAGAACAGATCTAGCTACTAGTTTTCGGTGATACTAGCTTTCGCTGCCCATGCACATCAGTAAGCCTTGGCCACTAATGACACTCTTGACAGTTCACTGGTTGCCCTTCCTTGGAGCACCTTTGGCAGGTACTTACCACTGCATACCAGGAACATCCCACATGACCTGACATTTTGGAAATTAATTGACCCAATCATTTAACCATCAAATGTGGCCCTTGTCAAAGTCACTTAGACATGTGTGTTGGCAGGTGAAAGTCATTATGACTTTATATATATATAATTTTTTATTAAGCAATTATTAAATAAGTAAATATTGGATTTATTCAATTCATAGTATTTGGAATAATTCTAAAAAATAGATAGAATTTAGCCAATGAACCAAAACAACTTGTGGAAATAATCTATTGACTCATTATTTTATGTGAGAAAGGAATAATTTTTGAATGGAAGTCTATGCAACCGCAAGTCTTCTGTAGCCTGTCCCTAGTGGATACCGGTGGTATTGCACTTTAAGAGACTTTGTATGAGACACTAATGAGATAATCAATGTTATTCACTTCCCTTCTTGGTGTTTGTAATGTTTTTAATGTTATTTCTTATCAGTGTATGTCTCCCTGTCTTTTTCCAATAGATTTATACAGATTTTAAACATAGTCGGGTTGGGAATTTTGCGAAAACTGGCAACCTTCTTACAAAGCTTTCAGAGTCTCATATTAGCAGCTTGGCATGCTGATTCTTCTAACCTGGGTTATATGACATCTTACAGTAGCAGAGAGTACATGCATACTAGTCTACTTGATATCAGCATACATGCAGTGACGTTAGAACCAGGTGGTATGCTAATGTCTTAGCATACTTCAGAGAGACTTGTTTTTAAAAGCAGTGTCACCTCTCCTGATTTAAGAAAGAGGATGGGATGAGGGCTTGTTTACACCTTAATCATTTAAGCACTACTTTATATTTAAAAAAAAAGGTAGGCTACAGAGTCATGCACTCACTTTAATGTATTGTGTGAATTCTATTCAGAGACAGAATTAAAAGGGTTATTTGTAAGAGAATGATAAACACCATATTGCTACACCCCTCATGAATACATATTGTATACTCTTTCTGTACGCACACTGCAAGATATGTCATATAAATCATTATAGCATGCACATGCAAGTATGTAAGGACATTTACCTTGGCATCATAGTACTTTTCACGTTTGTCAGTTAAAACGGATCGAATGACGTTGCCCGAATACTCGATCACCATCTCACCAGCATCAATGTTTCTCTTACAGAACAGACCACGGCCGTGTATGGCTGACCTGCCAACAGTAACATGGTTTGCATGACAACACTTTACTCTTTATGTTGGTTACAGAGCCATCAAAAGTTACTAGGCAGCACAATTTTGTACCTGTACACGCCTACAGAGTCTCTGGAAGTTTTCTTCAAATTTCTGAACCTCGCAGCGAGAGGCACGTCTGTGCTGGTGCCCCGACTGTAAGGCCAACAAAAGGAAATGTTAAACACCGAGAATAGACAAAACCTGAGAAATGAAGACAAGGTGGACATAAAGACAGACCGAGCAGATTTGAACTGTTCTTCTTCATCCTCCTCTTGAGGGTTGTACTCAGGTGGTTGCCGATATTTGGAAGCCAGGAAGTTAAACATGTCCAACACAGACCTCCTTTAGAAAGAATCAGAAAGAGCAATAGCTTTACAAATTACTACCCTTCAACAAGAACCAAATATTCTTACAAACGAAGCGGATATTGTTACAAGCACAATGTTTACTGCATAATTATACATGCAGGCTGGTCTTTAAAATGCATACTATACCTCTTAACTGTTGGATTTGGATTTTTATGTGAATATTACCTCCAACTGTTTTCTAATAACTGTCTATACAAGCAGTGGTGCCCAATCCTGTTCCTGGATATCTACCTCCCTGAGGACTTCGGCTCCAACCATAGTAGTGCACATCTGACAGATGTAATCATTGTGTTCTGTCTTTATTTGATTAGACGATTAAAAGATGATTAGATGAAGTCTTCAGGGACATACATCTCCAGGAAGAGGGTTGGGCACCACTAGACCACTAGTCTATATCATCCCTGCTTTGTGTTCATTCTATTGAGAAACATGCCCAGCAACTGCAAAAGAAAAAAATTACAAAAAAGGCAAAACTATGAAACAAGGGTCTTCAATCCTATTCATTCACCCAATGTGGATGAAATATGAGCTCTGCTGTCTATGTATGTATGGATGGATGGATGGATGGACACACACACACACACACACACACACACACACACACACAATGGTGCTTGAAAGTTTGTAAACCCTTAAAAATTTTATACACTTCTATATGACCTAAAACATTAATCAGATTTTCACACAAGTTGTTAAAGTAGATAAAGAGAACCCAGTTAAATAAATGAGCCAAAAATATTTTACTTTATAAATAAAAACATTTATTTATTTATTGAGGAAAATGATCCAATGTTACATTCGTGAGTGGCAAAAGCTTGTGAACCTCTATGACCTGCTATGATTGAACAATACGAAGACAATCAGGTGTGAGTGGGCACCCTGTTTGACTTAAAGAACACGGATCTATAAAAGTGTCAACACATGTCTGTGGAAGTGTATCATGGCATAAACAAAGGAGATTTTGGAGGATTTTGTGATGCTCACCAGGCTGGAAAAGGTTACACAACCATCTCTAAGGAGTTTGGTCTCCACCAATCCACAGCAAGACAGATTGTGTACAAATTTAAGGAAACTGAAGACCATTGTTACCCTCCCCAGGAGTGGTCGACCAACTAAAGTCACTCCAAAAGCAAGAGGTGTAATAGCCGACAAGGTCACAAAGGACCCTAGGGAATCTTCTAAGCAACTGAAGGCCTCTCTCACATTGGCTAAATGTTATTGCTCATGAGTCAACAATCAGGAAAACACTGAACAACAATAGTGTGCATGGAACGGTTGCAAGGAGAAAGCCACTGCTCTCCAAACAGAACATTGCTGCTCGTCTGCAGTTGGCTAAAGATCACATGGACAAACCAGAAGGCTATTGAAAAAAAAAGGCAGAAGTGTTGTGGACGGATGAGGCTACTAGAATAAAACTTCTTGGTTTGAATGAGAAGCGTTATGTTTTGAGAAAGGAAAACATTGAATTCCAGCATAAGAACCTTATCCCATCTGTAAAACATGGTGGTGGTAGGATCATGGTTTGGGCCTATTTTTGCTTGCATCTGGGCCAGGATGGCTTGCAATCATTGATGGAACAATGAATTCTGAATTGTACCAGCAAATAGTAAAGGAACATGTCAGGACATCTGTCCATGAACTGAATCTCAAGAGAAAGTGGGTCATGCAGCAAGACAACGATCCTAAGCACACAAGTCGTTGTACCAAAGAATGGTTAAAAAAAGAATAAATTTTGCTTTGTAATGGCAAAGTCAAAATCCTGACCTTAATCCAACTGAGAGGTTGTGGAAGGACCTGAAGTGAGCAGCTCATGCGAACAAAGCCACCAACATCCCAGAGTTGAAGCTGTTCCGTACGGAGCAATGGGCTACAATTCCTCTAAGCCGATGTGCAGGACTGATCAACAGTTACCGGAAACATTTAGTTGCAGTTATTGCTGCAAAAGGGGTCACACCAGATACTGAAATCAAAGGTTCATATGCTTTTGCCACCCACAGGAATGAAATATTGGATCATTTCCCTCAATAAATAAATAAAACCAAGTAGAAGATTTGTGTCTCATTTATTTAACTGGGTTCTCTCTCTTCATCTGCTTTTAGGACTTCTATCCTAAAATGAAAAACTGATAATGTTTTAGGTCTGTTTAATTTTTAAGGGTTCACAAACTTTCAAGCACCACTATATTTTATATATACACACACACACACACACACACACACATATATACATATATATATATATATATATATATATATATATATATAGAGAATATGCATATACATATATACACACACATTCATATACATATATACACACACAGTGTTTGCATTCAATAAACTAATCATCCACCATAAAAAAAATTTCTTGGTTTCAACTCCAGATATACTCAGTGTAGAAGGACAAAACAAGGCTAAGCCATGCTGAGGTAATGCTGCACACCTGTGGTGGACCTCAGCACGAGCAGATCCATGAGGGTTAAGAGGAGGCTCATCCACATCTTCGGGTTTGTGGAAGCGGAACCTGTAGTTTCTGCAGTACCTGGCTCCGTACAGCTGCTCCAAAAGAAAAACTACAGCATCATGAACAACACCCAGCATCCGCAGCCCGTTTACTCCTGACAAGAGCATGAAGCAAAGCAGAAAGGAAAAAATAAATGTGCAAGAGGTAATTATTATAAACATAACAGAAATGTATTATTGTGTAGAACAATCATATGGCATGCATGTCACTACCATCAAATGATAGTTCTTTGAGTTTGGCATTAGAGCGTGCCTCCTGGACTTTATCAGTCAGAGATTTCCAGGCCTCTGTAAGCAAATAAGTAAAATCAGAAAATTTCCTACATTAAAAATTAAATTGCACCTCCAGTGATTAGTATACGTTCTCAATATATTACTTATTAATCTACAAAATTACATCACCATGATATTCAGTGATATTTCCTCCACTCATTACCAGACCTACATACTTAACTAATAACTTTTACTTAGCAAAACTATATTTTTATAGATATAAGAGCAATAAGTGAACAAATCAAACTCACCTTCAATACTCTCACAGCAGACCTTAAAGCCATCATCACTGCAGATTTCAAACAGAAGGCCTTTTTTGGGTTTGTAGTCAGAAGTGGAACTTTGTCCACTGTCCTCCTGATCAGGAGTGGATACCAGCCGAGCATTAGGTGCTTGTTCAGCATTCTGTCCTGAAAGACCTGCAATGTGCACAGAATTTTATACACAATGCCTATTAAAGAGAGCAACCATGAAGAAAACCCTTTTATTTAAAGTAATTAAACAAATATCATCTAGAAAATAAAAAACACTTTAGCACAGGTATGTCTTCTATAATTAAAGATATACCCACTAGCAGTCCTGAGTTTTTCATCATGGGATTCTACAGCCTTCTGATTAAGGGAAGAAGGGTCACACGTTCTAGAAATACTGCAAGTACAAGAAATGTTGTTTAGTCCAATAGAAATACATTTTAAATTACAGGTTTATTTCAAATTCATCTTCCTGGAATTGTGTACCTCTTTCTTGAACCCTTTTCATTAGATTTTGCCATATTCGTCAGCTCGAGTACCATATGCTCTTTACCCCTATTGATAAACAAAATATCACAGGTTACTTTGATGTCTGGTGAGAAGGCATACTTGGCAGGATAAGACTGTAAATTTACTTGTGATTACCTTTGTAAAAAGGATTGATTTGCAGAGTCAGGAGCACCCTGGGATTCTGATGTTGCCTCTGATGGCCCGCCTTTGTGCTTCTTTCCTCCAGTATTGGCTACACAGGGTAGAGTCCTCTTTGCTTTCTGCTTTACTTTCCCAGTGCCTGTGGAAGCTTTGGCAGTGGGTAACTTCAGAGCCTGCTCTTGGTTTGTGGATTTGGAAATTGGTGAGGTTTGTGAGTTTTGAGTAGGAACTCCAACCGCTGGACTCTTATTCAGGTCATGTGTGATGTGACTGGGCACAAGAGCCACGTGGCCAGGTATGATTGTACTGGGATCAGTGGTCTTATCTGCTACAAATTTGGTAACAGGATTCTGAATGCCTTCTTTGCCAACATTGCTTTCTTTGTCTTGGTGCTGGCTGGGTGACATGCTGAATTGATTTGGTGGAAGAACGCAGATGCCACTAGCAATGGAAGTCTGGGCAGAACTGGCAATTTGTGAGACCATAGGAGTTCCAGATTGGAGAACCATTTGCTGCTCTGGAAGGCCCAGGTTATGTGGACTAGCTTTAAAGACAAGGTTACTTATGGAGCCTGTGATCTCAGAGCTAATAATTCCCGGAGTACTTAAAGACACTGAATTTGCTCCCAATATACTCCCAGATGCTGTAGGAGGCATTGATACCACGTTCAACAGTGACTGATTAGGGTTAAGTCCTGGCACTGTGCATGGCAGTAAATGGGTTGAGGAGTCATGTCCAATGATACCAGCCTGAGCAGCAGAGGAGATTGGCATTGGCTGTGGAAGAAGAGCAGGCTCCAAGTACACTACTCCAGATTTGGAGCGTTTTATGATGTTGGGCATTTTGCGGTGAGATGTGGCAGCTGCAGCTGTTATTGTGCCAAGTTCAACTAATCCTGGTTGAGCAGGGATTCCAGCAGCAATTTGTGGAGAGGACAGGTTAATAAGTGTCATGTTGGGCCCAACCTCTGATGGTGCTAGTGTGGGTTGACTCCTGGATCGGGCTAGCTTTTTGTTTTTACGAGGTTGCAGACGTGAAATTGGCCGCTTCTTCCCATGTCCAGTGGTAAGCACAGTAGGGGTTGGGGAAATTGATGATGCGCTGGATACCATAGCAACACTCGGGGTCAGATCATGTCTATGTCCAGCTTCTGATGCAGTAATATGGGGATCATGAGAAGGAACACCAATAAATAGGCCAGACGTTGTGCTGGGAATAATTGACTGGAAACCTGTCTGAGTGGTACTAGTGAAGGCATGAAGCTGAGGATGATGAGGCATAGGAACTAAACCTTTGGCAACACCAGGAAAAATGGACTGAGAGGGGGAAAGACCAGCATTGAGACCAGTTAATACAGGTGCATTGCTATTCATGACACTGGTTGCACTGACAGAGGGTGCAATCTGTATCTTTTGAGTTACGCCATTGGGAAGAGTTTGAAGGACATACAAAGGTCGCAAATGTTGATTAAGAACTATCAATTTCTCTGGACCAGCTTTCAAGGGAGAATGAGTGGACTGAATGGCGGGACTCACAATCTGAGAGTGACCTGAACTGACTGTGGCAGTAGGAATAAATTTCTGACCCTGTGAAGCCACAGTTTGTGAACTTGGCAAGCCCGGTGTTCCAGATGTTCTGGTTAGATCTGGAATCCCTGCTTCTGACACTTGGTTTATTCCATGACCTGAAATGTGATCTCCATCAATGTGAGTAGAAATGAAATGATCAGGTGTCATGTCGCCTTCAGTCGGTTGTGAATCTCCACCATCATCTCTTGGGCTCTCACTAGATACAGCACTTCCAGCTCTTTGCTTGTCTCCACCCTTATCAACACCTGATTCCTCTGTAGCCAAGGCCAGCATATTGCGTTCAGAGCTCTCAGAAATGAGTGAGCCATGATTTTGGTTATTTACAGATGGACTACGAGTTGTGAGCACAGAAAGGTCAGATGGTAGCTCCAGTGGGATGCCATAGGGCTCTTCTACAGGAATTGAGGTGCTTACTCCACTCTCTACAGGTTCTGTGCTGGCCAGTGGCTGGGTAAAATCTTCAAAGAGTATAGTCTTCCTTCGGTTAACATCAACTCCATAGCCCTCATCCAAAGAAAATGGCTCAGATGAGTTAGCCTCTGGCTGTTGTCCCAAACTTTGCATGGACGGAGTGTTTAGCACAAACTCCATAATATCAGAAGGCAAGATGTTGCAGTCATCGCTGTTGTTATTGTCTGAATCAGACTTAAGAAGATCTGCACTAAGTGACAGCTGGTTTTCAAGGGGATCCTGTCCCTGGGATTTTACACTTCCTAACTGCAGGCAGTTATCCTTTGGATTTTTTCGAACTTCACGGCTATGGGTACTTCCATCACCAGCGGTGTTTTCAGCCTCTTTACCAGAATCAGCATTTAATTTCTCGGCTCGACTCTCTCGGGCCCTCTTTTTGGTTGAGTTTTTATGTGTAGACGATGTGGTGACAGTGGTGGTGCTGCTGGCGTTTACACTGGCATCACTTTCTGAATCATCATCAACTCCATCCAGTTGACCAATCTGTTGGCATTCCAAACTTTTGGTCGCTGCTGTTATTTCATCACTTTCATCATCAGATTCCTTTGATCCATCTCTTTTGAACCTGTGGATCTGGGATCTTCTTCCCAAACATTGATCTAAACTCTCAATAGAAGGAAAACTGGAGCTGGGGTTTATGATGGTTCGTGTGAAATTATAATAGTATGATTCTTTGTTTGGACCAAAACCTTCATCATCCTCTCCGCTGTCTGCTGAAGAGGATGTACTCATATCATCAGCCCCATCCACTTGGCCTTCAGCTGAGCGCTTGCTGCCACCAGATCGCTTTCTTATAGGGATATCACCACTGCTATAGAAGGGCATGTCTTCCTCGCCATAGGAACGGACACCATAGAAGGGGGTGAGTCCAAAGAACATATTGGAGCGAGCCCTAGCACTTCGTCTAGGGTACCGTCGTTTTGTGGAACCATCGCTGTCCTCCTCCTGGTGTTTCTCTGGGGAGCTTTCATCTTCCAAATGATGATCCACCCCATCACGATCATCCTCAGCACAGTGGTGGTCCACATTCTGCTCTTCTGCAGGTATGTGGCTATCAGACTCTGAGCTTTCAGGACTCGCGAAAGGAGAAAACAGCAGGGCATGGGAAGACTTCCTTTGTGAAGCATGGCTGCCAGGAGATTTGGAAGTGGATGTGTTTGTATTAGAGCATGTGCTGGCTACTTTGGTCCCATTAGGATCCGTTTTTTGAGTTACTAGAGACAGTCTGTCTGTGCAATGCTTCTCAACTGATACAGACTCATCTCTTGATTTAGGGTGAACATGTGGGGGGCATAAACTCTGTTCTGAACATGCCATTGACTGAACTGCTTCCACTACAGCTCCATGCTGCTTATCTGTGTTAAATCTCTCTGTAGACTTGACTTGTCTTTCACCTCTCTGATTATGTGATTTGGTCATTTCCACAGAGCCGGAGGTTTTGTTACTGATGACTGCTGTGCCTTTATTGGTATTATTTCGTGAAGATGACACTTGGGTCTGGGTTTTGATATGAATGCCTTTAGAGCTGCTGGAGTTACTATTAAGAATGTGTGCCTTGTTTTGAGGCAACTCTTTCCTTTCTTTTGAAACATCTTTGCCCTCTATTACTTTAACTTTGGAGGGCTTCTCTTTGGTGCCAGTGGTCACATGACTAGCTCCCACGGAAGGGCTTGCCTGAATGCCTCGATTTGTGTCCTCCTCTCCTGTAATCACTCCAGGTGACCAAAGAGACTTAAGAGCTGGAGATGGTGCTGAGAGAGAGTCATGGGATTTCCTGCCCCCAGTTTTGTGGTGCAGTACTTTGGGAGAGCAAGTCTTTCGAATATCTTTTAATTCTGGTACAGCTGTGACGACTGCTTCTTTTCCTGAAACAACGTTATCTTTTGAATCAGTAGTGAGTGGATTCGAGGTCAAAAGAGTGGCTCCTGCTGGTAGATCAGTTTCTTTTGTCACCTGTTTCCCCCTTTCTATCCTCATGCTGTCACTGCCCCTTTGATGCCCAGTCAAAACCGCAGTTCCAAGTTGAGGTGATGACATGACTGCTAACGGAGCGGATTTTAAACGCTCTCCTTCATATGGCTTTTTGCCAGCATCTCTACCACCACTCAATCTCTCTGTGACACCATAAACAGGTCTATACTGGGCTATAGTTTTTACAGTAGTTGTCTCCCGGCACTGATGTTTCTCACCACTAAATAATTTCCCTTTTACAGGATCTCCACCTCCATGGTCCTGGAAGGTTGAACCTGGTGACTGAGAGACTGGCTGTATCTGGTTGGATAAGTTACTTCCTTGTGAACCGGACGAAATTCTCTGCTGATGTGAGAGGGAGGAAGTGCTATGGCGACGAGACCCAATACTAGGTAGACTGGAGCTCACCAGCGGGTCCCCAGCAGTTACAATTCCTTGAGCTGAACTGACAGGCTCTAAGATGAAACCAGAGGAAAACAAATGTCATATACTAAAATTCATAATCCAAATGACGAATGGCTACATATGCTTAACATATACATACCTGGAGAGGGCAGACCTCTAGATGCAGAAGAACGATGACAGGGAGGATAGCTGGGGTGTCTGTTTCTAAAGTAAACCCTTGGTTTTGGCACCAGAGGCAAAACGGTAGGGTCAACAGAGACTGAATCAGGCAAAAGTAATTGGTCCACCACTTCTGAAGAAAGGGTAATTGTGCACAAACAGTATTTTAGACAAAAGCACATTTACCAAAAAATAAATAAATAAAGTACCAAATTGCAGCTGTAAATAAAATAATTAAGTAAAATCATTTAATTAGAATTTCCAGGCCTTACCTGAGACAGCAGGTGGGCTGTGGGCAATAGTACAATTGTTCTCTTGTGCTACTATGCTGTTACTTATGCTGTCTGCCACTAGAGGACGGCATGGCAGAATTCTACAGGTGTAGACGCATCGTTTGCGTGCATCCAGTGTACTCCAGTACACCCTTGAGCATCTTAAAATAGACAATGTGACTTACACTTAATACACTTTTTAATTACACACAAATAAACATGATCTATGACCTAGTGAGATGCTTACTGATATCCAATGGGGAAGAGTTTTTTCTCACAGTCCGAGAGGTCCGTAAGCATACCAAGACAATCGATAGTCATGGAACCTATATTCAAAAAAAACATGTTGAAGATCATTTTTGTATTATATACTTTTTATACAAATTGTGCAAGGGTTACAAAAATAAACATATTGAGTAACTACCTATCATCATGTGGATATTATCTGGTTCAAGGCCATGAAGAAACTTTCTTCTTAAACTGATCCCCTCAAAGTCCACCAGAATCCTCCGGGTCACTTCAAATCCTGTGTCGGACAGTACCTAAACAACCAATATTGTTGATATACAGGATATACAGCTGCAGACATATTAATAAATATAAATAAAGCAGTGATTTTCCTACCTCGCCCTTGATTAAGTCTCTGTGTCGCTGGCAATACACCTTTTTGTCTTCCAGAAAGACACAGTGGCACTGACGAGCACACATGAAGTGGTAATTACTTGAGCAGGAGGTAAAACAGCAGCTTACAGTGGCTCCTGGATTCTGACAGTTCTCACAGTGCTAAAAACCACCAAAAACAAGAAAACCTCCATTAAATACTTCAAGTTAAATGGTATTAAAGCTCTTAAACAATTTGTAAATCTACTGAACAGACACAATATAAAGCACAAAGTGAACATTGCCTTACCAGCTGTCTGCCACGGCTTACTGCCGTATGGACATTTTTTAGAGAACCATCATCGTCTTCAAATACCTCTCCTGACCACAATGCACAGTTCACATGAACCCATTCGTTTTGGCCAATGTAAAGCAGCCTTCCACATTCCTAAGAGAAAAGAAAAGTTAATAAGGCATTTAAGAGTATTACATTATATCTGAAAACCTATAAAATGTATGTGATAATGGGCGGCACCATGGCGTAGCGGTTAGCACATCTGCCTTACAGCAAGAAGGCCCTGGCTTTGAGTACTTGGCTTGGTGAAAATGAAAATGAATGAAATGGTGAGGGCATTTCTGTGTGGAGTTTGCATGTTCTCAGAGTGCTTGTGTGGGTTTCCTCCGGATACTCCGGTTTCCTCCCACGATCAAAAGACATTGACATTAGGCTAAATGGCTGCTCCAAATTGCCCCTAGGTGTGAGGGTGAATGGTTGTGTGTGTGTAGGCCTTGTGATGGACTGGGAGCTGTTCAGGGTTCAACTATTAGATAGAAGTGTAAATAAACCTTAACATTCTTTAATGCATAATATTTAAAAGAGGGTTTTGGTTACTGAAATGACTTGATAGCTGCTTTATATTAGTGCGTTGACTTACATTTGTTATCTCATCTCCATAGTTCAAACAAAGTACACATTGTCTATTGTCACCAATACCAGAGGGAGGGGGAAGTTCAGGGCTGTCCTCATCACTCAGATCTAAAGTAATTTTCGTGGCGGAAACAGAACAAATTAAAAAGAAGAAAAATTCATGGTATGAGAGGGAGAAAAGCCAAACAACTAAGATCTCTCAAATGACATATTACAATTTTTAAATATTTTTTTAATAATGGCTGATTTGGGATCCTTTTGTTCCTCACCCCCATGTGTCAGCTGTGGAGGTGGAGGTACACTTGGGAAGTCATGTTCTCCAGGAGGTTTGGAACAAGGAGCGGGAATAATCTTCGAGTGATGGTGTTCAGCACATGCCATCTCTTCCCTCTCCTGCCACTGGGCATAGTTGTGATCCAGAGAAGGAGGTAGTACAGCATTAGGAAGTAATCCACTACTGCAGCAGAAAGAAGAAAATAACATCACTTAGAATCGCTACATTCAATAAACGTGCAGACACAGACGGAGCAGATATATCAACCTGATTTAACAAAATATCCTGTGATGAATATTCTCACTGAACAGCTGAGAAGTTCTCGTGTGCTGGGGACTGTCAAAGATGCAATCAACCCCATCGTAATAAAGAGATGTTGTATATATTACAGAAAAGGGGGATTTCTAGAAGTATAACACAGTGCTTCACATACCCATGAATAATTCACTGTAAGAGACAAAGTCTACCGCAGTCTAACCACAGGGAAACCACAAGGCTTGTCAAAGCACCTATGTGAAAGATGATACTTGAGGCTGGTCTCCAACAATGGACTAAACCACTCAACCATGCATTCCCTATGGACAGGTGATATTTGTGCTCTAAAGGAGACCAAAGAGGCAGATACCCCACTGTCAAGCTGTTACAGCTTCACCTTAGATCATTGCCATTGTACCACTGAAACACTAAAGTTCCATGTACTAAAGACATCCCAGCATATTTTTTAAAGCGGCCTTCACACACTAATGAATTGGAACCTCAGGTGCCAATGTATGGACAATTTTTGGCATTCTCTGCTGTACGCTAAAGTTTGTTTTAGTTTTGTTGTTATTCATTTTAATAAGTTCCTGTACGTTGCTGTTGTGCCATTCCTCGGAAATTTTTGCGCATGCATAAAGATTTTCAGTGTATGCCAGCCGGCAGCCCGTGCGTGAAAGCTCTATATGATATGGGAACGTCCTGTTTGTCTGAAGCTTGCAACTTCTTGCTCATCTTCCACACTCCTGAGCTTGAATTCTTTCTTCATGGCGCTGGGTTTCTTGGGCTTCCCTGCTGGTACTGTTGAGGATATGAAGGCAGTTGAGACATTGGACAGACTAGGAGACATGTTTCTGTTGGAGGCTGGTGAAAAGTTGGGGCTGGGAGTAATGGATCTTGAGGCAGCTTGAGCTGCTTCTTCAGGTGAAGGTGAGGGTGGTGGAGATGGAGCCTTGAATGTTTGCCTTGGAGATGGCTGCTTCTTCTGGGGCGTCTGCTTCTTGCCTGCACCCTTGAACTTTTTAGGCATCTTCAGAACTTGTGCAATGTGGAAAGAGTGTTTGTTCAGTCAGTGCGCAAATGTTTTGTACCTGTGTACAAACACCATGAGATTGGTTTATATACGCGGCTCATATGGAGAGTACGCGTACGGCTCGTTATCCATCTGTTAAAGCATTCATTCATATTAACGTTCGTTTAGCATTTCCTCTGGTTTGTTCATGATAAGTTATCAAACCGTTTTGATTTCGGTTCATTCGTTGACAGTTCGTTATGTCCAGCCCGCGGGAATTAATTTGTCAGGAATTTCGTGCATATTCGTACTTTTTCAATTCGTTCATGTTCATTTCTTCAATCCATTACAGTGTGAAGGCCACTTAAATAGGAAAAGGCTTCTAAAAGTTAATAAATGCACTTGAAACCAAAACAAACAATACACCACATTTCGCAACAGAAGTCCTTTTGGATATCAGAATAAAAGTAAACCAATGTGCTTTAATAGAAAATGTGCACGCATTAAAAGAAAGAAAGAAAAAAAAATCCCTTACTTGTAAGAGACTTTGTGTGACTCCCAGAATTTTGATTCCTTCACCTTGTACCAAGGAAAAACCCGTTCCATTTGCTGTAAGGAGCGTAGAAGTTTTAGTGTTATAAACAGCAGTGGTCCAGACCTGAAGCACTAAATCCACTGTAAACATAACGCTTGCTCTTGTTCAGACCTTACCCGGATAAAGAAGGACTTCACCATGCTGTTGGCCCTTCTGCTTTCTGGCTGACCTCCATCTAAATTAATGGCTGTCTGGATGATTCGCACAATATCATCACTAAAATCCAGCTTAAAAGACATAACAGGGGGTGGGGGCAACCCAATAATTATCATGAGGGGGGAAAACAAAAACAAACAAACAAAAAAAAAAAATACTGAGTTCAGAACGGTGTAATTTCACAAAAATTCCTATGGATTAACTACACCAAACACACTTCATATCCCTTACCACAGATCTGTAGTGTCCCGAACTCATCTTCTTTTCCACAGACTCTAAGTCAAGGGGTGCATCACTGGGCAGGGAAACCTCTGTAAGCAGGGGAGGGTCAGGCCCTTCAGGGGAACGTCGTGAGGGGAGGCTCTCTTCGGTTTCTGGGTTCAACTCAGGTGGCTTCATCACCGCCTAAGACAGAGCAGGGCATAAATCAGCAAAAAAACACAGGGGGGAAAACCGTGGCACATACAGCTAGATATAACGAGCTAGGAATAGTTACTTGTCTGTAATGGAGCAGGTGAGTGGAAGTGCGGGAGTTGAGGAGTGCAGTGAGTACTTGGCGCATACTGCCCTGAATGTCCTTCTCCAAGGCAGTCTGCCACTTGGGTGGGTGGTGCTCAGTACAGTTAACACAGGTGTAAGCCACTTTTTTAGGTAGTCGAGCCAATAACTCGTACATCTCATCTAAAATGAAATTAATACATATTTTTAATGCCTTCTTTCCTTCAAAACACAAGAGGCTGCACAGAAGAACAAACAGATCACTCACCCGTAAGACTCTCACATTTGGCATGAACCCAACGATCACACTTTCCACACTGTATCATTTTATTTTCATAATCATCATCACAGCACTTATTACAGAGAGGGCAGGAGTTTCCTACAGATGCACAGACATTACATTAGATGTAGCAAACGTGTGTTTATACATAAAGAAAACATCAGTCAGGACGAGTAACACCAACCTTTAGCAAAGCGTTTGGCACAATCATGACACAAGGAGAAGTCATGTGACCACTGGGCATCCCAAGTCTTTCCCGGTTTGGTGGCCCCACAACTTTTACAGCGAACACACTTAGTACAAATCTGTGGAGAGTAATCGCAGTAAATAACTGCAAAAAGTATATTAGTTACATTCCCAACCACCCCCACCCAGATGTTGTCGTTTCCATTTCACACCCATCACACGGTTCTCTCTCATCACACAGCAGCTACCACACAGGAAGGGTGAAGCTTCCTCCGAGGCATGTGAAGGCAGCTGAACACATTTTCTCGAACTGCTGCTCATTCATAATCCAAAGTGGCATAACACACTCGGAGGAAAATGCTACAACTGACAGGAAAGAAAGCGTATGACATCCCCTTCATTTCTCAACCAATCAGCTCTCTGATAGCTATGAGCATCAAGCTCACAAAATTCAGAATATGGAAAAAACACTTTTTCGTGGTACCACTAGGGAGCCCCTATATTACTTAAACATATTAAACAACTTAAACAGCTAAAAAGGATGTGAGTGTGTGTGATACCCAGATTCTTTTCTTGGTGGGTCTTGTAGGATGGTTGGGTCCCAGGCACTCAGGGTGAAAGCTGTTTCGGCACTTGTCACATTCCAGCAGCTCCTGCGTGAAAGGTAAAGGAACAAACGGCTCAGTTTTAAAGCTAATTCAGGTCTAAAAGAAACAATGAGTACTGTGATTTAGGGTTCAGGTTTGAGTGGTACCCCAGGTTATAGTGTTAATACCTTAAGCATTTGGAGTTGTTTGCATCTATAATCATGGTTTTAAAAAATATGCACATCAAAAACTCAAAATAAAAATGCAGATACTCATTCTTGTTTGCATATACACTCGACCACTCAATAAAACACTAACATCATTTAAAAAGAGCAGAAGGTTTTCCCAGTGGCATGTAGTTTTAACCCTGTGACCCATGTATTGTTAAATTTACACCTGGTATTAATGAGGGAGAATCTTACTGGTGAGTCAACTGTTTGTTCAGATCACAGGTGGTCATATTAAAAGAAGGGCAGAACACTTCATGCGGTCAGCCTGTCAGTGTTTTCCCAATAACCCGACAAGTCAAACCCCCTACAGAGTCGTTATATTAATATACACTGGGTCAATATGCTAAATGGGTTATCAAAAGGCAAGCCATGTCTCTCCCTGTCTGTGGTGAGAGGCATGTAAAAGAACCATTGCTGTCGTTCGTAAAAAGTAGGCCATTGGATTGCTGTCAGCGTTTTTCTGCCCTGCGATGGCCTGGTGAGCTGTCCAGGGTGTACTCTGCCCTCGCCCAGAGTCGGCTGAGATGGGCGCCAGCCTCCCCGCGACCCTAATTAGAATTAAGCGGTTCATAAAATGAATGAATAAATATACGTTGTGTGTTAGGCCTTTTTTTTTTTCGCCTAGGACAATCTTTTTTCTTATCCTGTATTAGGGTCACGGGGAGGACGAAGCCTATCTCAGCCAACCTTGAACAGCTCCCTGGACCATCGCCGGGCCAACATAGACACACAACCTTCACACCTAGGGCCAATCGAGAATATCCAATTAGCCTAACGTGTACGTCTTTGGACTGTGGGAGGAAACCGGAGTACCCAGAGGAAACTCACGCAAGCATGAGGCAAACATGCACACAAACACCCTCCCCAAACCTAGAACCTTAGACCTTCTTGCTGTGATGTGATCTGCTAACCACTACACCACCTTACCACCTATCTGACAGAACATATGTTTAAAAAAACCCTCAGCCTTAAATTATGCTTACAAAAATATTGACGTGCTGCACACATAGTTTGAGTTCAATACCCCTGCTAATGGCTACACAGATCATTACACAAGGTAGGATAGGTCTACTATAACAACAGCACTATAATACTAGCAAGCATCTTACACACCCCTACCTTTAACCAGTTTTTATTATAATTCTGAGATTCATATCAATACAATGCTTTCATTCTTACTTTAGTTTTCTGGTGCTGGCGGCCACAGACATGACAGAAGCGGCAACGGCGGCAGCACCAGTTTTCCCATTCCTCATTTAGGGGGCGTTCGCTCTCCCCCAGGCAAAAGATATGGAAAGGCTCACAGCACACCTGGCAGAACACAAACTGTGGAAAGGCCACACAGAGAGTAAGAGAACATTGTTGTATAATTCAGTGTCTAAAAAGAGAGGACAGTTTGCAGCCCTAGCCTGTAACCTAATCCTGCAAAAGGGAGGTGTATTTTTTTCTCCCCATCATCTAAACCAAGGCAAATAGACTACACGGTGAATGAAACTACCTTACCTCCACATTGCCACTGCTCGCACACAGAAAGCAGACGACTTGTGGGGTGATTGGCACGGAGGTGAGGATGCTAAGCCCACCCATTTCCCACACCTTCTTAATGTCAAAGTCTTCCTTAAAATCCACTCGAATTCGATGCACTCCGTCGGAGGGTGCTTTCTGCTTGGCAGTGCCCCCAATCGAGGGAGTGCTCAGGAAGTTTAAAGTACTGCGGTCAGATTTGGTGACCATCTGTTTCTCCTGTAAACAACAATTCAGGTGGGTGGTCAAACTCTGAGCCAAGTAGTGTACAAAACGAGGGGGGTGGGGGTGGGGTGTATTCTCAAGAAGCGCTCACCTTCTCCTTTGGTTTTGGCTTTGGTGGAGTACCACAATGTACAGCCTGCTTTTTTATTTGCTTTGCTTCTGAAGCTGAAAACAAAATAAAATCCATGAGTATTCAAATACAACCTCCAAGGCACAAACAAAATGTATAATGATGTGGGGAGACGCATTGCTAATTGTTGCTACCGGAGGATGTTACAGATGAGGACTGCTGGAGCTTCTTTTTGGGTTCATTAGATGGTGACTTTGTAGATCCTTCCTTTTTTGACTGAGTATGGGATTGCTGCTGTATGATCTCTGGGGATGGTTCCAGTGGTTGGCTAGATGAAGTGGTGTGTGGGGACCTGGATAAAGGGCTGGACAGCTTTCGGTCCTTTTTATAGGCAGATCCCCAAAACGCCAAGGGTGGTCTTGGATCCTCGGGGCTGGGAAGTAAAGGGGGATCACTGTATGGGGAAGAGTTGGCTGGCGGTGGGGTCACTGACAGCTGTTTTTGCTTGTCCTCTTCCTGTGCTGGGGGCGGAGTGTCACTTTTCTTTACTGGAGGGTCATCCTTTGAGGGAGCTGGGGTTGATTTGAGGCTTACCTCAGGACACTGAGATTTGACAGAGTGAGCTTCTTTTTTTTCTGGCACTTTGTTTTTCTTCTTTTCTTTTTTACCTATAAAGTAAGATGCAATGTGAACACAGGAAAATAAATAAATGAATGAATGAATGAACAAATGAAACAAACAATGCTCACTGAACTCCGCAGTCTTGAAGAGAGGTTTATACACTGACCTTTTGCTTGCTTCTGAAGAATCATTTTTGGTGGCATCCACTGCAAGTTCTGGCACTTCCTTTCCCTGTGACAACAGACAGATTTACTTCAGTTTTAAACACATCTGAAATACTCAAGCCATGCAAGGTGACAAAAAAGCAACTGCAACTCGAGGTGCATTCGGCGCTGCATGGATAATGTTGCAAATAGGACCTATATGGGTACTGGTTTTAATTACCCATTTGCTCATATTATGATATGTTCAATAAAACATGGACGTGACCAAATAAGTGCAAAAAAAAAAAAAAACCCTCTCTTGTTTGAAGGTTTTACAAGATGGCTGGGGTTTAGCCTTTCAGGGTCCCTCAAGGTCAAGGGTAACTGTCTGATTTGAAAGTCCATCTATGGCTTCCTATTAGTGTTCCATCGTAACAGCATGTCTCAGCACTCGGTCCAAAGTTATAAGCAGTCAAAATCCTGTGACCTTGATGTTCACCTTTCAATCTGAAGGTCCATATATGATTTTCTGTTGGTGTGCCATAGTAATGGACAGCATCTCATGGTATCTGAAAAACTTTATGACCTTATTCTGACCTTGGCATTCCAATATCAAATCATCTATGTGACTCAGGAAAGGGTAGTGTCCCCACCAATTTTGGTGAAAACAGGGATTGGTCAGGATTTACTTCACAAACAAACTAACTGGATGTACAAGCTGTTTTGTGTAGAGGTAATTACGTGTTTCGTGCACTGCAACGTCAATCATGTGTGGTCATCTCATAACACTCGTAATATGGTTAGGTTATATGGCATCGTGGTAGACAGGCTTGTAAACAAAGAGTCTTGCTTTATTTCTTCCGATTTCAAGCCCACACTTACTTGCAGCATTGTTTTTTAATGTTGCGTCCCCCAAACTTAGGCTTATCCAAACAGTTGGCGCACTGCCCACAGTCCTCGGGGACTTGACATCCAGAACACTGCCCACAACGCCGTGAGCGCCGACCTTTTCTGGGAGTGGCTTCCTGGACAGTTTTGTGTCTTGTTACTGGTTTTATGGGAGGGGAAGAAGGCTCTGCCTCTTCTGAACCTGCCACTGAAGATTTATCTGCAAGTGAATCAGAAATACTTCAGTGTAAATATTTTAAAAACACATTAACCCAATGTCTTAAAACACAGACAATTATTCTACTAGAAAATGTTCACCATCATTCCCCATGGAAGACAGGATCTTTTCTCTCTCCTCCCATGGCAAGGCACTAAGGGTGGGCATATCATCTGGGAACACGGCACGATTACGACCCAATGCTACTGCAGCACGACGGCACACATGCTTGATCCGTGGACCACGAACTGATGCTTCAGAAGAATCACTTTCTTGACCCTATGCAAACAAACAATTTTAACTAGATAATTTAGTGTTAACTGAATAAAACACTGATTTTGGGGCTGACAAAATGAAAAATGTGGGTGCTGTTAAATGTGCTTTCAAAAGACAAAAGAAGGGTTACTGATCTGAAGGTCGGGGGTTCAATCCCCAGTACCACCACTGTTTGGACCTTGAGCAAAGCCCTTACTCCTCAATTGCTTAGTCGAATAAAAATAAGTTTCTCAGATTAAGCGTCTGCCAAATGCACTAAATGTTAATGTAATTTGAGCATGAGGCTTACTGAGGCTCTTTGCCCGCATCTTTTTAATTTTATGCAACATGACAATTACATGAATGAGCAAGTGTATGGTATTTCTAATTAAAAAATGGACTGTTGGTATCTTGCTGGTAGTTAGAATTTTTGTTAATAATATGACATGACATTATTAAATGAAAAAATAACCACAGAACAAAATTTTACTAGTAAGTAGGGGTGTGCAATATGGCAAAAAGGTCATATCAGGATCACGATCATGGGCAGCATGGTGGTGTAGTGGTTAACACGTCCTCCTCACAACAAATATGTCCTGGATTCGAGTCCAGGTCGGACTTATGGAGTTTGCATGTTCTCCCAGTGCTTGCGTGGGTTTCCTCCGTGTACTCCGGTTTCCTCCCACAGTCCAAAGACATGCACATTAGGCTAGTTGGCTGTTCCAAATTTCCCCTTAGGTGTGAGTGTGAATGGTTGTGTGTGTGTTGGCAAGTTCAGGGTGCACCCCGAATAGTGTTGGCTGAGATGGGCTCCAGCCTCCCCTTGACTCGAACAGCATTAAGCGGTTTAGCAAACAAGTGAGTGATGAGTGAGTGAGGATCAGGATCATGATGTTATGATTGTTTTTCATGTATTTTTTTTTTTTAAATACAATTTAACAAGTTACTAAAAAATGATTAAAAATGTACCACTAAAAGGGAAAAAAAAAGGCAGATAATTTAGGCCAAGGTACTATTTAAACAGATTTTAATTTAAGGCTTGCTGTGAATGGTTTATCTGTGGGTCTCTAGGGAGGGCATGAAACAGACTAGCAAATAGTGTGCTTTGGCTGAGTTTAAAAAACTTGAAGGCACTGAAGGCACTGATTATAAGAGCCTAGAACTAAAACAGATTGAATGTGCATTGGAGCATGATCCAACCCTTTCTCTGGGATGTCGGACTGTGGACACATTCTAATCTTTCACGATCTGATATGGTCATATTGCACAGCCTTACTAATAAGCAGGTTAAAAACACAGCAAGATTCCTGGTTAAGAAAAAACTATAAAGACGTGATCACCATACAGAATATGAATGCTATTTTCGCAAATAGCTATCTACAAAATATTTGGAATTAGTTAGCTGTGGTCAGTGAATAGGCAAAGTTTCTGTTTCAAAATAAGACAAACAAGCCCATTTGAAAAGAAGATGACCATTCATGAACACCAACCTGCACTTTAGGCTGATCCACTGGTTTCAATGACTTGTTCTTTTCTATATTAAAGAGCTGAGCTTTAGCCTTTTTCAGAAGTCCTGCCACACGTCTGTCTGTAGCTGGCTGTTTTTCAGCGAGGGTGAGCATGGAGCCTAAGGATGGTGTCGAGGGGAGTTTTCTGGAATGAATGGGTGGGACAGATGCACTAGATCTCTCTTTGTTCTTCTCCATTTCTTCAGCTTCCATACCTTTTTCTGGCAATCTACCTTTTTTGGACACACGTCCTTTAGATAACAATGCCCTTGCTGGTTGGATTACATTTGTGTCGGCTGATTGGGTCTCTGCACCAGAGTCGACAGAAACTGATTTCTTTTGGCCAAGAGTCTTTTTCTGGCTGAAAGTTTCTTCAGCATCCTTGCCATCCAGAGCAAAAAGGCTTGCAGTGGAATTAGTTGGACCATCAGTAGCAAGGCTTTTCCCTCTTCTTTCCCAATCTTTTTTTGCTTCTTTTTTATTTTCCTTTCCACGATCTCTACTTCTCTCTGTCTCTCTATCTTTCTCCTTGGCAAGGGTATCTTGTGAAGTTGACACACTTCTCTCTCTCCCTATTTTTCCAGTGCTCCCACTTGAACCTTGGGGACTGGAAGCAAAACGAGGGAAGAGCTGTGATGAGGAAGAGGCAGAACTCCCACCACCTCCAAGTCCCACATCCACTCTTCGACCATCAGAGGCTCTATGACTAACGGGACCAAGAGAACTTGAGAATGTATTGAAAGGGGCTTGAGGTAAGGCACTTGGAGCAACTGGACTGACTGCAATCCCGGGTAAAGGGCTTGAATTGCCAGTAACACTTGAAGGAACAGAGCTAGTTAGTGCACAGAGTTCAGCTGAGCTTTTTCCAGCCAGGGCTCCTGACTGACTGCTCCTGGTGGTCATGGAGTGCGAAGGTGATCTGGATTGTGTGCGGGAATGCCCAAATGTTTTCCTCTTCCTGCGTCGCAGCAGCCTGTTTGATGGAGGTGTGGACTGGAGAGGGGACTGAGAGCTGGGGCTGCTACCTGAGGAAGATGGGAGAGTGACTGACTCAAAAATACGGGAATGGGCAGCACTGGGAGTAAAGCGAGGGGCACGGAGCAGTGGGCTGCGTTTATGGAGTGGAGGTTCAAAACGAGACGAGGGATGCTGGTGATGATGATGTAGAGGAGAAAATAGCCTAGTACCTGCCCCAGATGCACCACCTGGTGCAGGAAAGCCTCCTGGTGCCACTCCCCCTCCTCCAGGTCCAGGGGGCATCAGTCCCACATCTTCTGCTGTGAGTGGTGGGGGGCGGAAGTTATCAAATATAGGCTTGCGAATAAGGCCCTCTTTTGCATACTTGGCAGACGAGAAGTATTGCTGCTCTATACGTGACAAAGATGTCCAGCGAAACGTGGGCTCCCGCAGTATGGCACGGCGTTTGTCATGAGACCCAGGGATAATTGGAGGAGTAGACAGGAAAGGGGCAATGGGATGAGGCATAATCCATGGGGAGTGGGGGTGATGTTCACTAATGGCTGATACACTGGATGAGGCCGACTGAGGAGGCTGAGGTGGAGTAAGAAGAGGGGGTGGTGGGGGAGAAGATGATGAAGAAGCAGTAGAGGAGGCCTGCTGAGACCCTGCCTGAGAAGAGGACATCATTACACCTGTAGCAGGGCTGATGATAGATCTTTTCCTGTTGCTGATCAGATTGCTCCGACCACGTGACACAAAGTTGCCTCTCCGAAGGCCCTGACCTCTGCGTCCTCGCCTGTTTGGCTCCATTAACTCCATGTGCTCGGTCTCAGGCTCAGATGGTGGGGATAGTGGACGTGGGGAATGGTGCAGACTGACCTCCCTCTCTCCCTGAGAGGAAGGGGAATGGTCCGGCTCCTCTGAGAGCACCTGGGTGCCATCTGAAATCTGCGAGTCACAAGAGGAGTCATCCAGACTAGGGCTGCTGGAGCGTGAAGACTCTCCTGAAGAAAGCTGAAAGGAATGTTGTGACACTGCACTGGAGCCACAAGATGCTGCACTGCTACTGAAACGCCCATTACTGTTGCAACTATTGTTGCTAAGGAGACTTCCTGTCGCAACAGTGGTACTGGCAGGAGGGACAGGGGGTGGAGGGGGAGGGAAGGAATCAACAGATGGTCCTGCACCAGAGACGGCCACAGTTCCAGTTGTACTTGGAGTAGTAGAAACAGGTGTGGAGGATGTTGTTGAGGGATGGGTAACTGATGCTGGCACAGTAGAGTCTAAGCGTGCAATTTTCATGTGAGGGGGAGTGGCACCAAACTCATCTTCAATGAAACGCTTCGGGGTCTTTATAATGCGCAAGGACACTGTACTCACTACAGGCATTATGAACTGCCGGATATTTTTCAGCTGTGTTCTTGTTCTCCTCCGAATACCAGATTCAATAGATGCTGTTCCCTGAGTACCCACTGCCTCCAGTTTCTTTTTGCGTGCCCCTTTTTTAGCCCGCTGCAGTAACTGCTTTGCAATAGTGGCATCAGTGCGTTTGGAAGGTGGGACAGTGCGCACAGGCTTGATATGGCGAGGACTTTGCCGTAAGCCCAAATGATTTCCGTGTTTTGGAGGAGTGGTTGGATTGACAATTGATTCTGAACCTGGGGAATCTGGGGTAGTGTGTTCATCAGCAGAATGAGAGGCCCTGAGCTTCAGATGCTGTGTAGAGCGGGGATCCATATCCCCTTCTCGGTGAACACCGAAGGTCTTATGTTTGGCAGTGCCAGACTCGGAAGGGGACAACTCCAGGGCCAATGAAGCAGCAGCAATCTCAGCTTTGAGGCGCTCTGCAGAAGGAGGTCTGCCACGCCTCCGTCTTGGCACAAAGGGAACTGGGACACCCTTCAGAAGTCCAGACTTAAGGGGCTTCAGCTTGACATCTTGCATCCGCTTCAGTTTGGTCACCTTTGAATCATGGCCCACTTTTGACAACTTGTCCTCAGATTCCTGCTGCTGCACAGATCCAAGAGGAGTTCTCTTTGCAGCCTTTCTCTCCTTGTCATCTTCCACATTGTCCTTGCGAAGTGCTGGACTACAGTTGTGCTCCAATCCAGCATCCCTGCTGTCACTAGGTAACGCTTGTCCACCTTGCAGCCAGGTTCTCGGGTTACCAGACGCAGGAGGACGGCCTCTTCGTTTTTCCCCAGAGCCAGGTGGTCTCCCTGGGGGTCGCTTTACCTTCTCTGTGGGTGGAGTTTTATTAACTGACAGAGGATGAGCTTCAGTACTTGTAGCCAATTTCTGCACAGTAGATGATCTTGGCGGGCGGCCTCTTGGCTTCTTCTCATGTGATAATTTAGCTAACAAACAAAAGTATAACATTTAGAAACAAATACATTTCTAACTGGAGATGAAAGCATTTGTGGCCAATGATATTTATAATATTATTAATACAAATGATGAAATCAGACATAACACAGGTCGACTTGAGACCTTTAGTAAATTATAAACACCACTCTCTAGACAGGAAAAAAATTATTCCCTCAAGAACAATACATTAAGGAAAAAAATAATAGATTTTATGCATGTTAATCTGACTGAAGTAAAATATGGTTAATAATGTATGCTTCACCTGTTGAGGTCCATCCAGGACTATGTACTCTTCCATTTTCAACGACTGTATCAAAACCTTGAAAAGCATCTTCCTACAAAAACAAAACAAAACATGGAAATGCAACCAGCTGAATTTATATTATATTACATTTAATGTGATCTGTATGAACTTCAAGATGATCTCCAGAGTAATCATTTGTTGATTAATTTAGTTCAGTGCTTAACAGAATGCCAAAGAATACCTAAAGTTCTGGAAATCCTGAAAGTCTATTTAACCACAACGTCAATGACGTAGTGCTCATCCGGCGCCCATACAAGACTAAATTAGACAATTTTTTAACAAGTGCAGGTATTTGACTGAATATTTATAGTGACAAGCATCACAGAATTTTACATATTTGTGTCGTACTGCTTTTGATGAATGTACTTATGACACAAACATGATGGGTACATTTCTATAACCATTTTTAATTCTGCAGGTAAAAGAAAGAAATAAGAGGAAAATGTGTGTTAAGATCTGTGGGATTAAAAGTGAACAGAAGGATGCATGGACCTGACCACAATAATGGCTCACCTTTCTCTATCAGATGAAGCAAACACAATTTGAATCAGTCAAAAAACAAATGAGAAGCAGTACCTTTTAAAAAGTGTGCAGAAATTTGCATAATTATTGGATTTCCAAATTCAGTGCAGAATGTAAAGGGCCATGCAAACCCTATTAGATTAAACAAGCAAAATCAACATCAGGCGAGATATACAAGATTATGCATTTTGAAAACTGTTGACAGACGACAGGCCGGACACCGCATCGCCACGGCATAAGCTCATTGGGCCTACGCATTGCAAATGACAAGGGGAGTCAATAAGGTTGATAAGTGTAACACCATGCAAGTACATAAAATTGCAGTAAGTGCTTGTTCTGTACTGCTAGCCTTGTATGTGGCTTTACTCATAGATCAATCACGGATGCAAAAAATAAATAAATTAATAAAAAAAAACTGAAAAAATGTAATACTGTCTAAAAAAAATAAGTTTAAAATGAATAACAAAGACCTGAGAGGATGGGATAAACAGTAGGGATCACCGATCAGTTAGCTGGGACTATGGTTATCAGTGATAGGTCACAAGCACCAGGCAGTACACTGGGAGTTTACTAAAACTGCTTTCTAAACTCTTACAAAACAGAGGCTGTGTGAGTGGACGAGCCGCATCAAGCTTAAGACAGTCACTAAAAGTGTGCTGAAAAAGTCATTAGATTTGTCACCGGGATTTGGACTCAAAACTGAGCGAGAAAGTTTCATAGCTTGCAACCCCAAAGCAGCGTCAGGCCTCGGAAACAGATACTGACATCAGAATGAAAAAGTAAACTGAAGTCACCCTGTTTTTGTGACTAAATCGACATCATTTTTACAATACAACATCAGAGAGCCACGTAGTGAGAATTTTCAGGAAGTAATCAGGGAATTTGTTCTTTGTATTGGAATACCTTAATAAATCAATATGTATAGGGTTTTCAATAATTTGTTTTCATCAAGGAAAAGCAGGCTCATAAGGATGATAAAGCACCTCGTAAAATGTACATGTTACAACATTATATAAATAAATCATTGATAATCCTAATAATTGATGTGAAATTTTAATCCTATCCTCTGGATAGTTGAAATATCTGCAGCATAACACACCATGCTTTAGTATGTGATATTTGTTCCTGAGTCGCACCACATGGTGCAGTGTACACATGAAGGCAGGATCAGGGCATCAGTAGGAACTACTTGTACCAGGCAGATTCAATAGCTTGCACAGATGACAGAGCCACAAGGAAGGCAGACATGTTGAAATCTGAGCAACAGACATAGGCATTAAGCTAAAATTTCATGTAATGTCACAGGTTTCCAGGCAACAAAAACATACTTTTTTTCAAAAGACATGCACACTAGCTGTTCGCCACTAGGTGGGAGTGTGAATGGCTGTGTGTGTGTTGGCCCTGCGATGGTCTGGCGAGCTGTGCCGGGTGTACCCCGCCCTTGCCCAAAGTCGGCTGAGATGGGCGTCAACCTCACGTGACCCTAAATAGGATTAAGCGGCTTAGAAAATGCATGAATAAGTATTAGCGATAATTATTAGCAATATTTCTACTGCTGTTGCTACTAATCATCATCATCATTAGTAGCAGCAGCAGAAATATTGCCAATATTACTATTACCAATTCTACTGGTAATATTATTACTGTAATTATTATTATTAATAAAGCAATAGTAGTAACTCTCCTAGGATCTCAACCTTCCCCGAACCAACTCCGACAGTGTGGTTTTAGCAGTTGCCCACTGTCTACTTAACCCTCCAAAAAGTTTTATTTCAGTGATAGCTGGAACACACTAGCTCTGCAGTTTCCCCTGTTAGCTTTTTCAAGCTGGGCATGATTAGGTGGGTGAAGTGTCTAATTAGATTTGCTGTTCCAAACGTTTTCGTGCTGGTTCCTTGGCCTAACGTATTATAAATCACAAGCTTTGTCTACACTCACAGGGGAAAACGTTCACACTAACGATGTTAGCCTGTGGCTTTAAAGAGTACCGGTACTGGTCATCCTTACAACAGCCTGTGCGTATGTAATACGTGTAAGCAATACAGAGCTTATTTTAACATAAATGACCATAAAAAGCACAAAACTGATGATTTATCCTGTGCATTACTAGCGGGAGCTAGCAGTCATTTTTCTCGAAAGTGAAGTCTCTTGTGGAGACAGTGAGATGGTGCATTCTAGTGACTGAAGACAAGAATGCTGCCAGAGATGTGCGTGACTGAAGGTCCAAAATGACTTATGCAGCCAACTTGGCTTTCCTGTCGTCAGTTGGTTTAGGAACCCAAAAGAATTGTTTTAAGCGATTTCTGTGCTCGTTGTTTGTGCAGCTCTGCACTGGCCGATAATGTGACATGCTACACAGGTCAGTGACGTAGCCCAGCCAATCATTGTCTCTGTCTAATCTTGTCACTACCGGACCGGAACAGCCAATCAGAAAGGCAATGTGTATAGCATGCTTAGAGTTGTAACACTCGCACGAACTTTGAAAAGGGGTGAGGACTGATGTTGCCGGAAGGAACGTTATACATCAACGTTCTAAATAGCTAGTAACTCTAATTCACCACAGGTACCCTTTAAATTTAAACATGCATGCAAGCATGACATTATATGCGTGCACACAGCTGTGATGTAAATACCTACGCCGGAACCATAGGGACCGGCCGATTCTGATCTCCGTCCGCTTTCTTGGTGCATCTCTAGTTGCGATATAGCAGCAAGTTAGATATTAGGGCTATAGGTTAGAGATAACTCGCAGCCAAATCTAGAGAAGGTCAAAAGTATGACAGCATTTAGAAATTCTGAAGAACAACCCTAATAAAGTTAAATGCCTCACTCAACAACACTGAACATGGAAAAAACACTTGATGTGCTGGCATCCATTTGCAGTTATCTGGACAGATTTAGGCCAGTATACATATTTCATTACCAAATAAATTTTAGGGTTTAAAATGAAACAGAAAACTGTAAGAGCTTGATTTAAACAGAACTGTCTGTCTCATTATTACAACAAATTCATAATGTAAACAAAGTGAAACACAACAAACAGTCAAATATGTTGCCTCAGAAACTTATATATATATATATATATATACACACATACACGTATATATAGTGTAGACTAGTATTTCTGGTCTGCTCTCACAGGAGAGCTACTGCAGCACAAACTACTATTAAATGTTGGCTATGATGGAAAAGTGTCAGAACCACAGTGCATTGCAACTCGCTGTGTATGAGGCTGCCCTGCCACAGGCCAGTCAGGTGGTGTTAATGCTATGACTGAACCCACTCGCTAATATTTATTGATGCATTGATGTATGGACCAAGTAAAAACAAGGAATATCTCTGTGCTGACTAAACGAGCGATGTTAATGGGTTGTTTATGAGATGCCATTTCTGTAACAAAATAGGAAAAGGAAGCGAAAGCCGCCTATGTCCGGTTGAGTTAGCAATTTTTATTTGAAATGGGGCCGTGCTTACTCAGCGAGTCATTGAACCAAAACGATGCTTGCAACAACAAAATACCTTGGCTTGCTTTTTCAACATTTGGCTAAGCGTTTTGCCATGACACGTTGCATTACAAGCGGGTATGATTGTATTATAACACTGGTATATTCTTATTACCATGTGTAATAAGCGTGCTAGGCAGGAGCCCATGCACACAGTGCCAACAGGAGGAGGATGTATACGTAAAATGTATAGATGGAAACAGGGTTAACAGAAAAAAAATAAATACTGTGCTAGCATTCCTGTACTACTTCTGATGCCTACTGGAAGAGACATGCGCATCTACAGTAGGTCCACATTTATCGAACAGGGTAAATGTACAAACAGCATCTTAACAGTGCAATCCAACCCCAGGAGAACCCAGAAGGAGCACCTATTACAAATGCCGTATATAGTTCTTCTGATCTAAAGCTGTCACAACAGTTTAGGTAAGTCATAACTGTACAGGTTTTTTGTTGTAAATAATGAGCAAAAATAATAAAGCTGTTAGTAATTAAATTCCATTTCATAATTTTGTTTACTGTGTTTTTTTTTTAATCAAACCTGCAAATAGATTGGCATTTACTTTGATTGATTGATGAATAAAGCACATAAAATGTGATTACCTAAGCATACATGATGCACACTCTGTCACTGTCAGTAACCTACAAACATATAAAGCCTTCAATGCCTGTCTAATGATTTTATCAAGAAATGGCGTCCAACATATTAATCGGATTTTTTTCTGAAGTGATGCCAAATCTGTTAAAATTCTTCACACAACAATTGCTATTACAAGTAATCAGCTATCAGCCAGGGGGCATGGTGGGGCGCCTCACGGTAACATAGCCGGCAAGGACATTTCTGTGTGAAATGTGCATGTTCTCTCAATTTAATGTTGCCTAGGTTTCATCCAGGCGCTCCGGTTTCCTCCCACGGTCCCCTGACATTTACTTTAGGTTAATTACCTATTCCAAATTGCCCCTAACGGTAAGTGCACAATCAGGTGTGACATTTCAAATCAGATCATGTTATGGCTCCATATTTTCAATAATCTCTGTATAATTCAGCATTTTATGGTTGTGGCCCATGTCCTTGATGTATCTTTGCAACTTGTGCTACTTTTAAACTGTTCAAATTCATTGAAAATTTCATCAATGTAAAACTAAAACAAACCCATTTCTGCACAATATGTGATTTCATATCTGAAGTTATTGAGCTCCTCTCTGGAGAAAAATGTAATTTTACCAGCAAAGAAAATAAAGTTTTGAAATGTTTGTTTTGGTCATGGCAATGTAACCGTTATGCATCTTAACTTCATATAATTTTTCTTGAGTGCAGGTACATCACTTAACTTTTTTCTCGTTATGGACATTTTCGAAAAAGTAATCTACACGCTTTGGTGCATTTAGATATACAGTATTTGTTATATGTT
Organism: Tandanus tandanus; assembly: GCA_039654325.1. Taxonomy (NCBI): domain Eukaryota; kingdom Metazoa; phylum Chordata; class Actinopteri; order Siluriformes; family Plotosidae; genus Tandanus; species Tandanus tandanus. The sequence continues at coordinate 23,076,240 of JBCNYH010000013.1, forward strand.
TAGCAAATTATATTTTAATCCTGCCAATGTCCTTTTTTCAGATAATAAAACTGTCTATGTTCGTGTATGTTGTAACACGCGGTTGCATTTAAATGTGTGAATGTCCGTAAAAAAAAAAAAAACGCAGTCTCTATCTTGCTTAAACTCTCATGAAAGAAAACAATCACTCTGTCACATGTGATATACATGGATGGTGAGACCACATAACTCGTATATGTGAATTGCATCCTCTTGCTTCAACATCGAGTTACAACATTAAAATGTAGTCTCCGTAGTACCACCACAGACATGGTCCTTTTACTCCCATGACCGCTGGATTAACTGAACAGTCATTAAGTATTGAAATATCTAATGTTCATTTGGAAGTTTCTACAACTCATTAATCCCAAAAATAAAATGGACTTTTTGACAAATCTGGAACCCTTGTGAACCACCTGATTGTGCACCGGCCGCTAAGTGTTGCCACAAGGCTGAAAGCACAAACTTGTAGAGAATGTCTTCAATGCTTTACATTACAATGCAAAAAATGCACCTCTTTCATCATGACAATGCCCCTGTGCACAAAGCAAGCTCCATGAACAAATGCTTTGCCTAGACTGAAGTGGAAAAATTCAAGGGACCTACACAGAAATCTGACTGAATAACTTTTGGATGAGACCCCAGGCTACACCCCAGGCCTCTGCACCCAACATCATGGCACAATCGCTAGCACAACATAAAAAATATATATATGTAAATACAATATAAACAATAAAACAATGTTTTCAGTGTTAGGGAGAGTTCTTCACCAATTAACGTGGCCATCGTTTTGGGAAGCCTCACCTTTCACTACAGCAAAAAAGACAAAGATGTCAGTTCAGAGCAAGGTCAAAGAATAATAACCAGAATTTGTAACCCTCCAGGATTAATACATTTTTTGGGTCAAAATTATTTTAGCATAAAACGCTATAAAAATGTCTAGACCTTTTTTTTAATTTATAAAACCCACCGTGCGTGCATCATAATCTGCATTTAATGAGGGAATGCATGACCGTTTGTCTCTTAATATCAAAAGAATTCTACATGGCGTGCTGTTCTGGGATTCCCCGCCCATGTCCTTGTTAGTACTTAGCCATCCGATGTAAAAGCACATAATTTCCACATTAAGCCAATAAAAACTGCTTTTCAATCCCATTCGGTGTAAACAACAAACCCCTTCTGTATAAACAATCCCTCTCCCCCACAGTGTGTGCTCACAGAAGCGCCCTATTACATGCACGTACGTTGCGGGATTGCTCAAATTAAACGCTGTAGACTCAAATATGTCCGATTTACTTGGTGAATGTCTCACAATCATGGAAAGATGATGAAGAAAGTGTGTGTTCACAGTCTGGTGGCAGAGAGTCTGGTTAGAGGATTAATCTGATCCAATCGAGCGCACTTTAAAAAGCAGGAATAAAGAATGAACCTGCATTTCACTTTCACTTCCATCTGGATGAATCAGAATAGGCAGCACGGCGGCGTAGTGTTTAGCAAGTCCGCCTCACCGGATGAAAGTCCTGGGTTCGAGTTTCGGGCTCAGGAATGTCTTCCCTGTGCTTGCGTGGGTTCCTCCAGGTACTCCAGTTTCCTCCCACAGTCCAAAGACATGCACATTAGGCTAACTGGTTGCTCCAAATTGTCCCTAGGTGTGAATGTGAGTGTAAATGGCCGCATGTGTGTTTGCCTTACGATGGTCTGGCAAGCTGTTCAGGGTGTACCCTGACTTCGTCCAGCATTTGCTGAGATACGCTACAGCCTCCCAGCGACCCCAGTAGGATTAAGCGGTTCTGCAAATGTGGCAATAAGCGATATGGTGAAATGATAAACTGCAACAACAATCTGACTGGAGAATGTCTGTACTGGTATATATTTATTACATAATTATTTGTAAATGGGTTAGCGTTCCTAAACTTTATGATACTAGTTACCTCTTAGGAATTGAAACATGTTGGTAGCTGTGTAGTGTTTAAAGAAGGGTTGTGGCGTAGCACTGTGACTCTGACTCACTGTGACAGCATGAGTGACTCTAAATGACAGTGCAACTCTGCCTTGCGGGTGCTTTTTCTCACTCTGTCAGGACACCCAGTACATGTCACACATTGCAAGATGTAAACAACACTCAGTGAGAGGAGGAAGGATGATGTGCACATCACTTATTTGAACAGCAGTCCCAGCAAGATAAAGAAACTTATAGCACACATGAATAACAAATGTAAACAACACTGCCGGCACACTCTGTCTTCCTGACTCTTCACCGCAGGGAGAGCTGCTGAATCAGTTCCCACAGGCTGAAACTGATTACAAGCCCGGAGATGCAGGGCACAATAAAGGGTCACCAAGCATATAGACCCACCTGTAGACACCTGCTCCATGTGTAAGGGAGGGGAAGCTGTAGCAAATGGGTCAGAGTAAACGGTTAAACAGGGATTTGGCAATTCTTTCCTTCATCTTACTTGATCTGCCTTACCACCTACACATGCACATGTATTACAAAAAAAAAAATCCTTGCAACACTTGAGTATAGGGGTATTTTTTTCAGTATGACATGCAAATACCAAAGAGAGAGAAAGTTGACGGTTCACATACATTTAATACATACCAAGAATAAATTAAGATTAGGGCCACATTCCCAACCTCTTGATTTTCTTAATTTTTGCATATGCGTCAAACTGAATGGTTTCAGCTCCTCATACATACAAAACGCCTCATACAAGGACAATACGAGGCAACACAAAGTATTATATACATTTTAGCATCTGAGGCCACTGGAGCAAGTAAGTGTTTCAGGAATAATAGATCAATGGATGTGTAATCTTTAACAATCCCCGATTTATTCAATCATTGTACAATTAATTACACAATGCCCAGATCATTCATGAAGGAGAAACTGCCTTCTCAGTCTATACTGGATCAAATAAAACTTGTAACCAATAATCACAATCAGAATACTTTATTGGAGGAAATTGTGTCATAAACTTCAACTATAAAAAACAAAAACAAAGAAAACGCCTGCTCAACTTGGAATTCCTACTTGGTAACTCACAGGAAGGTTTCCTCCACCCTGAGTGACATCATGCTCCAAGAATCAACAATTAACAAAGCAGCACATCTTACCTTTAAATGAGCTACGTTGCATATACACACACACACACAAGTACCTGCTTTCAATAAATCAACATACACACGCACGTCTCTCTCTCTCTCTATAATATATATATATGTATTTGTGTGTGTGTGTGTGTGTGTGTGTGTGTACATACACATATTTTATACACACACACACACACACACACACACATATATTTGGGGTAGCCATAGCCTAACGGTTAGAGAAGCAGCTTTGGGACCAAAAGGTCGCTGGTTTGATTCCCGAACCAGCAGGAAAAATGTGTGGTGGTGGGGGAGCGAGCTGCACCTTCATGGCTGAAGTGCCCTTGAGCATGGCACCTAACCCCCAACCGCTCTCCGGGCACCCCAATGTGTGTGGCAGCCCACTGCTCCTAGTGTGTGTGCTCACTGTTTACGTGTGTGTGTGCTCACTTTGGATGGGTTAAATGCAGAGGTAATAGTTTCCCTTGCGGGATTAATACAGTATAGTAAAAAAAACATTTTTATACACATACATACATACATACACACACACGTTATGGGTATATGTTCATTCTAAAATATGAAACATATATTATATTGCTCATCACAGATGGCTGGCGCTAACAAAAGAGGAGTGTAGACATTTCCAGGCCGAAATTGACAATTCAAAACTTCCTGACCTCCCATGTTCAAGACTGATCAAATAAAGCATTAACAGCAGCAACAACTGCAAACAAATAATCCCAATAACTGGGATTTTGAACTCATTATTCACACTGCTGTGGAATAATCTTGGCCCACTCTTTAATTCACCTACACTGGAGAACATGACCTGCCTGCTAAAGGTCCTGCCACAGGATCTCAATGGTGGTCAGGGTTCTCAACATTAAGACTTTGACTAGCCTACTCCAAAACCTTAACTCTGTACCTGTTGCGCAATTCAGAAGGGGACTTGCTTTGTGCTTCAAATTACTGTCTTGCTAAATAACACAACTGTACTTAGACTGGACATCACCGGCTGATGCTCAGATATTCTGCTTCAGTAATTTCTGGTCCAGAGCTATTAGTCTCAATTAAATTAAATTGGTAGCCTTAACCTTGCAGGAGCCCTAAACACATCAAGCCACGCCTCAGTTGTCCACGAAACCCCACTTCCAGAGCGAAGTACCTACGCGGTCCTGCAGAAATCATGAGACGTACACGCATTGTGCCCTATGGGACACCCTCCACTCAACCACAATCAGGCCCTCTTCCATATATGGTAAAGGACTCGGTCGAACATCTTTCGATTTCTCCCTACAGGGAAACTCTCTTATTTAATTAAAATATTGTCAACGTGGACTCATCAAGGCACTAAAATAGGTATCATTTTCATTTGATACATCAATTGAATCGACAAAATATTTTGATTTTCTTGAACGACTGCCTTTAACCTATAGCAAATCTTCAGGGCCCTGAACATGCAAAGCATCACAATACCACCACTACGAGTGTTATTAGGTTCTTATTGTGGAACGGGGCCAGTTTTTCCAAATGCTTCACTTACGACTTATCAGTCCACAGAAGAACCAAAGCAATTCTACAAGCAGCACAAACCTGTAGTTATGCCTGAAATCCAACATGTAAAATTTCAGTAATAATTCCTCATGATGTGCTTATTCTATAACTTTTACTATTACTATTACTAGTGCACCAACCACTCTTGATCAAGTTGTATTTGTACTATGACCACTGATGCTGGTTTGTTCTTCACAATACCTGCAGAGGTGTTGGAACTTCAGCTGTGTAGACCCATGGTAATTTAGCTTGAACAAAAACATACGCTGGTGTACATACTTTTTGGGAGCGCGAATATTCAGGAGTCCGGAGTGTTATGAAATGATTTTTTAAAAATATGCAGAATTTTCAAATTGCCCCATTTTTGCATATGTAGGACTTGCATTTCAAATTCCATTTGCACTTCCATTCTCTGGCACCTTTAAACACTGGCAAGACAGTTTTTTAATGAACACAAGAACCAAACCAACTGAATTCAAGTGCAAGAGCCAGTGGTAAAGCAGTTCATGAGATAAAGGCATGCGTGCGTAACCATCACACCCCCCCCCCCGAAAAAGAAAAGAAATAAAATAAAAATAATTTAAAAAATGACAAAGGCTATCGCGGCTGGTAAAGACTGTTAGCTTGGGGGGGGAAAAAATGGGGTTTTGCAGTTGAAGTTTAGTTGAACTTCAGCTGAACCTATAAAAAGAGTGCAAGCCATATTCTCTCCTTTCAGTAATAAATATCTATACTGAGGGAATTCTGTTACTCAGCAGTGGGCATGCTGGCGGTGTGCGTTCCTATTTGCTACATCATTTTAATTTCTGACCTCTGTACCTCTGTTATTTCTGGGGATCCCGGTACCGATTCACAGTGTCTGGTTTTTGTTTGTGTTTGCTGAGGTAGGCATTGCCATCACTCTTGCTGTGTAATTTAAAATCTCTTTTCAACATCTAAACTGTTTAACATGAATGATGGAAAATGTGCTTGACTTTCAGCTGTGTGAAGGACAGAGAGGCTAAACCTGCACTTCCACTTTGCATTAATGACATCTGCCTTTCACTCAGTCCACCAAGTCTCCATACTTTAGAGTTAATCATATGGTTTTCTCAGGAACTTGTAACCATTTCCAGTCAAATGCCACAGTGTGTTTCCTCTCACTCCAATAAACAATAATGAAAAACTTTTTTGAACTAGGGGGGCTCAGTAGTTGACATGGTCATTGAGAAGATTCTGGGTTTTTATTTTGTGTGGCGTTTGCACATTCTCCTCATGGTTGTGTGGGTTTTCTCTGCGTACTCTGGTTTCCTTCCACAGTCCAAAGATATGCACATTAAATTAACTGGCTACACTAAATTGTCCACAGGTATGAATGTAGGTGTGTAGGGTTGTTTGGGTCTGTGTTAGCCCTGTAATAGATTGGCGAAAGTTCCTCCCACCCAAAACCAGCTGGGACTGGCTCCAGCTTCCCCTGTGACCCTGACGGAGATGTAGCATAGACGGCTGGCTGGCAGCACGCAGTCAATTAAAATTAATTATCATCATATTTTTAACTTTTATTGGTTAGTTGTTGCACAACTAAGGACAACCCATCTGAATCTGAAAATTTCGAGTTCAATGCCTCACGGCAAGAATGTCCTGGGTTCAGTGGAGCTTGCATGTTTTTGCGTGGGTTTCCTCTGGGTACTCCAGTTTCCTCACACAGTCCAAAGACATACACATTAGGCTAACTGGCTATTCCAAATTGCCCCTAGGTGTGAGAGTGAGTGTGAACGGTTGTGTGCATTGCCCTACAATGGTCTGGATGATCAGTGTGTACTCCATGTTCACACAGTGTCGGCTGAGATGTGTCCCCAACGTCCCCGTGACCCTAACAGTAGGATTAAGAAGTTCGGCGAATGAATGAATGAACAATGAATAATTGTAACAAGGAATAACTTTGTCGATTAGCAAAAATAAGTACATGATTTATGACATTAATATTTGTTTATTACAGCTCTACTGATTTAGCCTAATTAAGGAAAAAAAAATAATGTCTCAAAAGTTGGTGTTAGTATGTGTGCATTACTCTACATAATCCGTTGAATGCTTACCAAAAATCAGTCCACACATGATAATAAAATGCTTATTCCATATAAATAAGTGCACGTTGATACGTTTTTGCCAAATCTGTAACTGCGCGTGCTTCTCTCTGGTTTGATTAAAGCCAGTAATAATTACAGAACTATAAAACTACAATCGAAAACAATAGTTCGTGCAATGATGCAAAACTGTTCAAAGAAGAACTGAGAGTCATCCAAGAATTTTTTCAATGGCCTTTAAAACTTTAAAGAAACCGAGTCCTAGTGTTACCACAATGCTTAAATTGAGCAAGATGCACCGCATTCATACATGTAACTTTGGGGCCATCTGTCAGCTTTAGTTAACAAAAGGTTAACAAGCAAGCTATTTGTTTACACAGGGTTGTGACGTATCCTCTCCTGAGCAGATGGTCACAAACCCAGGAAAGTTCAACATGGCAGTTAACTTGAGAACAAGGCAAGAACTGAGAGGCGCACGGAAGCTGTACTCCTAGAAATAGGGCATAATTACACTACTGTGTGACCAATGATACTAAACGTATAAAAACCCCTATAATCACGGCACAAGCCTACAGCAAATAACATATCCTGTGTTTAACTTTAAACCCCTGGATATTTGATCTGATAGAATATATAGAACTGATAAATGGCAGCTATTTCCCCAAAGGAGTTTTGGGAAATGCATTTGGATCAGCATTCTAAAGGATTCTAAAGCATACATTCTAATTTGTGCATATATACATGCTGCAAGTTAAGCATAATACATCACTAGGAAGCCCAAACACTAACATTCACTATATAACAAGCCTAGGAGGACAAAGCTATAAATGAAAAAGGGCTCAACTGAGAGTCAGTAAGTTTCACCACCCCCAACATGACACTAGAAAAGAAGGGGGAATTCCTGACGACTTTAATTTGCCATCATCTTACACTTTCAAAAGACTGCAAAAGCACCTGGAGAAATTTCCCTTTGCATTATGCAACTGAAATGCATGCGTTCTTCTTCTCATTGCCCATTCACCACATAGTTCAGGCAGCATGTTTCAGCACCTCACCCACACTGCTGGAAAAATGTGGCCTTAAGAGAGAGAGAGAGAGAACAAAAAATACAAAGCAGTGCCACATGCTAGGTGTAACGTGGGACATAAAAATTAAAGACAAGTGCTCTATACACTTGGCTGACCCTCACCCAACCACCCACCCTACAAAGTACAGACGGTGGAGTTAAACTCCTTGGACTGCCTGCCTACAAAAGGAAAAAAAAGAGGGGGGGAAAAAAAGGGTAGAATAAAACCACGGATGGGTGTCCATGTGTCCCAGCACTGTCACTTGGGGGGAGGAGGAGGACTTGGGCTTCTTCACCCTTTGATATCCACGCCTGTGCTCTTTCAGCCGCTTGAGTTCCTTACAGGCTGGAATAAAAGCAGACACAAAGCTTCCTGCTACGATCCACACGCTGTCTGGGGGAGACAGACCCTCTCTACATAAATAGGCCAAACACCTGCTGGACCTTTTCCCTCTGCATAAAGCTATTCGCTATTCGATTGAAACCAGTGGAGCAAAGCATTCATTTGTTGTATCTATTCAAGTCGACTTCTGTACAAGGCCTTGATAATGATCTACACTCTAATCCGGGAAGCGATGCTGATTCTGGATACTAAGAAACTAAATAAACATGGATATGTGGTTGTTTTAAAAATAAATAAATAAATAAAAAAAAGAAGATATATACTTCAAATACTTTTTATAAAAAAAAAGAAAATAGTGCCTTATAGACGAGAAGGTGACTAGACCTGTGTAATATATTTGTTGCAATCAGTCTAGATAACATCGCTTAATACAACAAAGAATTTGAACTGACCTGGATGACTGATAAGTTTTATAGACCAGGAAATAACATCAAAAAAGTTGGAGTCAAGTTCTGTAAGATAAATAGGATTTGTGAAACATTGGTTAGCATGTCCACCTCACAGAAACAAGGCCTTGGGTTCGAGTCCCGGGCTCGGCTCGACCGTTTCGGTGTGGACTTTGCATGTTCTCCCCTTGCTTGCGTGAGTTTTCTCCGCACATTAGGATAACTGGTTGTTCCAAATTGCCCCTAGGAGTCAGTGTGAGTGGTTGTGTGTGGCCCGGTGTCTTCACCCAGTGTTGGCCGAGATGGGCTAAAACCACCCTGCAGCCCGAACAGGATTCAGTAAACGAGTGATTGAGGGTAAGGGATAAGTAGGATTTTCCCTCTTTAAGAACCGTAACGCTTCTTAAATTATTATTATTATTTTTGAACCAGAAATTGGCGACTTAAGCACTTTTAATATGAAGCAGCCATCCAAGAGAAGCACGATCGCATTTTTTGTTGGGTTAGAGGTACTGTCACTCTTCTCTCTATGAAATGCTCAAATGTTTTCCCATTAAGACCCAACAGAGACAAGAAACCAAATTTGAATTTGGTACTCCGTGTCCTTCTGTTTATACTGGCCTCAAGCTGCTGTGTGCGCTCAGCAGGCCGTGATGATCCCGAACAATCCCGGCCAGGCGCGACATCCCCCTCTGAATGAAACCGCAACAGTGTGGATGTAACTTTCATAAGCTGCAAGTTCCACTGGGATCTCCTATTCTTATTTCAGTCAGATGCAGTTTCATGGGCCGGGTGGAGCAGATGGAGATCCTTGTTCCGAATTGTCAAAGCAGCGGAAAAACAGAATAGAAAGTACTCTGCCAGTTTCCTGAATAAAGTGCAAAACAGTACATTTTTTATACATTTTTCTATTTACCAAAAGACTTTGCTCAGCATTTCTGTAGGAATATATACATATAAATAAAATTCAACGAGTATTATAGTGTGCTTCAGTGAAACTTCTTCGAATGAATTTCTGTTTTCTAACCCATGACAGATTTGCTGTTCACTTGGTTAAAATCTTGAAAGCAATGTTGCTTAGCAACTGGGCAATATGGATGTTGAGCATCTGCTATCTAATGACAGAAACAATACAGAAAGCTAACACAACTTTAATATAAACCATGTAAATAATGAGTGCAAATGAAACAAAATATCACGACTATCAACATTTTCTTTAGATAAAAAGACTTCAATGCATCTGTCCTGTAATTTTATTTAGTATGGTGCACAAAGACAACTGATACGTCTGGGAGAACACTGAGAAACATTGGCATTGCAGTGATGAAACTTGTGGCTAATCCTGAGCTACAAATCAACCACGGTGATGTCAGACATGTTGATATGTGCCGATCTTTCTGATTCCCACCACCTCCTGCACCACACATATCTCTTGGGAATCTTTGCAGAATCTCGAGCTGTAGTTGCGTCTAAACTCTGATGAAAACATCCCAAGTAGAGTCCAGTACAAAGATGTCACATCCTTGCCTGCTAGCACAACATGCAGTCAACACGCAGGGAAACATACTGCAAGAAAATAAAAACACTCCTCAACCTGAAATAAGCTTTATGTGCAGTGTCCACACCGACGAAGTTGTGTTTGCTGAGGGTAAAAATGTGACGCACTACAATGATTCCCACAAGTATGTATTAATATACCTGACTAGCAACCTCGTGATTCCATAACATTAGCTACTAACCTGAGAAATCAGGCCCCGTCACTATAATCACACCTGTGTTCACCTGTAATGATGCTAGTTCACTGACAGCCAGCAGGCTAGCTGACTCACGGCATGCTAAGTTATATGATGGCAGAGCAAGAGAGCACAGGAAGGTCATTTTTCCCACCACTTGATATTCGGCATTATATATAAACACAAGTCTTGACATTATAATTAGAGATGCTCCGAGGCATTGCAGCACGGCAACAGTTAGCATGTCCGTCTAACAGCAAGAAGATCCTGGTTTCAGCGAGAGCATTTTAGTGTAGAGTTTGTGTGTTCGCCCTGTGCTTGCGTGGGTTTCCTCTGGGTTCACCGGTTCCTCCCACAGTCCAAAGACATGCACATTCGGCTAATTAGTTGTTCCAAATTGCCTCTAGGTGTGAATGGTTATGTGTGTGTTGGCCCTGCGATGGACTCGGAAACTGTTCAGGGTGTACATCGCCTTCACCCAAAGTCATCTGAGATAGGTTCCAGCCTCCCCATGACCCAAGCAGGATAATAAATATAAGTGTAATTTCTTTAAGGTAAAAAAGCTGTTTCATGGCAAAGCATTGTTAAAGGTGCTATACAAACAAGAGCAGGACGGAGTCTTCCTCATCTCAAGCTGCACCTCTGGCAGAAATTGCATGAAAATCCACACATGACTTTTTTTGTGTAATCTCGCTAACAAACAAACGGAAGGTAAAACATAACCTTCATTAGTAATGAAACCGAATTGGGACATTCTGAAGGAGATATTTATGTAATCAATTATTGAAGGAGTCTCCAGTGTTAGCACTTTGAGAGAGTCAAAGGTACATCAGTTTCCCTACATGCAGGAGGACTTTGTAATCGCTCTGTGATAAGACAAGCTGCACGTAATCATCTGGTTCATTCGCTGTCTGACTGTTAGCTGCCGTGACATACGGAACACTAAATGGTTAAAAAAAACAAAAAAAACAAAAACAATGCAGTAATAAATGCAGTGCATTATTAAATAAAAAAGTAAACATTAGCAGAGTGCTGTGGTATACGAGGAACAAATAACTTTATGCTGTTAGTACCTTTCACGTGAGCAATGTGGTAGGTACGGTGACGTGTTTTTTCCTGTGCACGTTTGTCTGTCCTAGTAAGTTATTACCTTTCATGTGCGCTACATATTGTTCATGTCATTATTATTATTAGACGTTTGAGAGCTTACGGAAATTGATAATACGATAATCATTACAGGGCGGCACGGTGGCGTAGTGGTTAGCACGTCCGCCTCACAGCAAGAAGGTCCTGGGTTCGATTCCCAGCTCGGGC
>JBCNYH010000013.1:23090388-23103821 GCA_039654325.1 Tandanus tandanus
AGATGGGCGCCAGCCTCCCCGCGACCCTAATTAGGAATAAGCGGTTCAGAAAATGAATGAATGGATGAATGAATAATCATTACATTTACATAGACAGGAACTTTCCAATAGGTCTAACACCGGCATCTAATTAGATCATTAGTCTCAAAGTTCAACTTCGTCTTCAAGTTGGACAGAGCACGCGTGTGTCCGAAGAGGTAAGTTTTTAAATTTGAATTTCTCCACTAATGACATAGTAATTAATGTCATGACAGTAGTAATGCTACTAGCAGCATTAGTATAACCACATCATTCTGGTAATGTAGCCTAACATTAGGCCCTATTATACAACAAGGGTCTGGCGTTATATATATCCGTTGGTGATAATGCGAAAGATGAGTGGACGGATCTGTTCGCTCCATCAGTCATAGTAAAAGTAACTCAAGCTTCAAGCTGACTGTGCATCACTGATTATTTTCCTGTACCTGCATGCACCACCCAGGTGTTTTATTATATCTTACCTACTGCTGGTTGGTTTAAAGCATGCTCAGGAATACTTTGAGCAAACACATGTATTAAAAATCTTTGGAACAATCTGAAAAGAAAAGAAAAAAAAAGCCAGATGAGATAAAGGAGCAGTGGAAAGGTGAGGGGTTTTTTTTTTTTTAGCTGGCTGCTGCACGTTTCCGTTATGAGAGTGATGTACAGTGTGCACTGCCCCCTCATCACTGAGCTAGAAGATGGGAGCTGCTTCGTAACAGTACACACCCCCCAACACGCACGAGCTCGGAGCAAAGGCACGCTGTTATTGGAGCCCTTCACTCTTCAAATTACTGCGTTTCCGACTGAATCGCTCTCATAATTCACCTTAAGCGCCCCGTGACGCCGCACAATCCAAACTTCCCACACTCCTGATAACATCACGGCCAATTTCACATCAATTCGAATTCATATTGGTACTACGCAGTATGTGCTACGGGGGAAAAAAAGAAAAAGAAAAAAAAAAAACATGTCCACCTCCCATTTTCACCTCCTGCGCATCATCAGTGCAAGCTAACAGGCTAATGTTAGCATAAACAGGCTAACCCGGTTATTGGTTTTTTTCCTCCCAAAAGAGAGATATGAAGCTAACCACAAACAAATCTTTTTAGGCTGTGGAAGGGTGTTTAAATAAATATCGCCTGCGCAGATGAGAAAACGAGTCCCTTAAACAGTTGTGTTTGTATTTGCGAGGAACCTGCTAACACACCAGGAGAAAAATAATGGCAGTGGTGGGGCTAGTTAGCATCATCGCGCTACCTGCAGGGCCCGGATGAGCCCTGAATAACTAGCTAGTTACTTTGATAAGAAATACATGCTTGCCCCAAGAAAACGTGGGCATTTAAATGTTATTTGTTAGGTTTTTTAAGTCTTTACTTCAGGACTAAAATCAAACAAACGGCGGAAATCGGAAATAAACACCAACACTGGCAGGTTTCAGAGAAGAAGCGCTTCAGAAGCTGTCAGGGACTCATCTTCATATTAAATCACTCACAGCATGTCTTTATTCTCAACAAAATTATTGTTTAATAGCGTCATACATGCTGCCTGAATAAGTTTGTCCCCTTTCTTTCTTTTCCTGGTGTCTGTATTTGAAACACAAACAAGCCCAGTCACTTCGAGCTCGTTAAACTGAGTCCACGGTAGCCAGCTAACTATTTAACATGGCGTTCAAAAAGACAAACAAAAACAACACAGCTGCTTAATAATTCAGTCAAGTATTCGAAGACTTGTACTTGGTGTCCATCTGGAATGCTTTAAGCACTGCTAGTTCACCTGGACAGTGACAGACAGGGAGTTAGCCTGCTGGTGCTAACTCGGTTCGCATGTAGCGAACACTTAGAGTTTGTATACAAAGTCCGTGATCCACTTTCTGTCCATTACACACATTCAGCACAACACCTGGTTCGTACCGGAATCAAAGCCGTGATTAGCACCGTCGGGAATTCAGCTAGCAAACAACTCTCACTGTATCTCAAAGTCTATTCTGTCAAAACATTGAGGAGGAGGAGGAGGAGGAGGATGTAGTCCTCCACGGGCCAATTCCCTTCGGTGTACATTAATAGCTCCAATAACCGCCATTAAATACACCTGCACAAGAAGTGCACCCAACAACAGGCTAAAAGAAAAACGGACTCATTTAGTTTATTATTCGACACGCTGTCAAGCTCTCTCCAAGTTAGCACTGGGGGGGGGGGGATTAGCGAGCTAGCTAGGTCAGTTCGAGAGGAAGACAGCACATGGATGGATGGGAGGCATGTGTGCTGCGCAGCAAAATAACTGTTCAGGATGTGTGCAGCAGTCGAGCTAGAACTCTCCACATCCTACTCGTTGTGGTGAAACCTCGTCCAAGGAGAGCCGAAGGCAGCCGATCAGCCCGCGCGATGGAAGGTGTAGCTTACCTCCCCGCTGCTGGAGCCGCTCGATTCGCCCAAAACATCCCGGAATTTCTGCAGGTTGTTACCGATCGCACCGGACACTTGCAGCGCCGCGTCGAACCCGGGCCCGAGCCCGCCTGCGGTCGAATGAGTCCCCGCGCCATTTCGGAGGGAAGCCGTGACCCGGATCCGGCCCGCTTTTCTCCCAGTGCCCGAGTTGCTGCTCCCTCCGGGCCGAGCAGGGAACCGCCACCGACAGCTGTGCGCCATTTTAACACTCTGCCTGCCTGCCCTCGGATCAGGGAGCTCGGTGGGCGTCGCCCCAAACCAGCGATTTCAACCAACTACCACTTTCACCAAGCGGCGAGACTTCAGTATGCAGGTTCCGGGGTGGAGGTAAATATGGACCCCGACTTCAGACGAGAGGACGCTGAGTGATGTCTTACGCAGTTTCTGTCCCAAATAACCGTAAATAAACCACAACAGGTTTTGAAAACACACCAGTAGCCAGTAACACAGTGACATCATAACACACAGGACAAGAGTATAAACGTAAAGCCGAGTTCTCGACCCGAGGCCACTTTAAAAATTCCCCAAAGTTGGAAGGTGTTTGAGAAATAGGAGATGAAATTATAATTATACCGAAAACAAATGATTGAAATCCCATAATAACCACAGGCGCACTGGGATAACGACGTGGTATACACATTGCCATGGCAACAGCGTGCACTGATAAAGGAAGCGGGGTGTTTTGGAAATGTTTAGTAAACATTAAATCCAATCTAATAATAGCACGTTAATAATCCAGTACTAATGAGTGACTGGTTTCAATTTCAGCACACACACACACACACACACACACACACACACACACACACACACCTCAAGTATTTAACCATATTAATAAATACAGCATTAAGAGCAACCTGTTCAAAAATGTCCCTGTGTGAAATAATGCTTCATCACTAAGAACTTGTGTTAGTATCAGACATTAATCAGAATATTATAGTTAAAAAACCCTGTAATGCAATAAAATAAATTATTTTAAAAGCATGGAACTGAATGATACTACCGTAAAGGCCATTATCATTTTTATTTTTAAACACAAAGACAAATTTAATGATCAAATAACTTGTAAGACTTGAGCTTGAGATGAACATGAGGATTTATAAGCACACTTTCTATGCCTGTATTATATCATCATCATCATCACAGACTACATTCAGATATACTCCAAACCAGTTTTCCTAAGGGTGCCATCTCTGTTAAAAGAAAGATGAACAGTACATGGGGTCAGCATTAAAGTTCTCTTCAGAGGACAAGGTCAAACCAGTGAGAGCATCTACAGGTTCTCAGTTTTAAGCTGAGGTCATTCTGTGTTTGCTTGGTGATGAGCCACAGTAACTGTACAGTCTGACTCATGGTTTCGAGAATCAATTCCTGGAGTATGGAACATAATTATTACAGTTTCATTAAAATGTAACACAAAACCATGATGATTCAACATCAAGTTAAAAAAGCACTTCAGCAAAAAATAGTAAGTGCACAAAGCAGACGCAGCAAGGAAAACCGTGCGGTTATTTGATTGTATCATTCTGTCCTGCAAAAAGTTTAACTGCAGAATTTAAACTGTAACTACTCTGAACATATACTTGGTGTAATCAGAATTACATAAACATTATAAGAAAACATTGTAAAAACTGATCATTGCAGTAAAATCAGTAAAACAGCCATGATATGAAAATCCTCTACTTGTGTTTAAAATGGGATGGCATGGCAATACCGCTTCAATTAAATACACAATTATTATAATCAAAATGTCAGTATCAGTTTATTAAACTTGTTTTGTTTGAAGACAGAAGACAAATCTATGTAGCTATTTAATTATTGTTGTTTTCGAAGATCTTTATATTGTCTGTACACACAGATCAAATTGAATTTCTGCAAGAAAAAAAAACTTTACAAGGCAGAAAGCAATATAGCAAGAATTATGAACATTTTATTGCAGCAATAGAAAAACTTACTGCGCAGTTAGTTAAACCGAGCTATCACTACTGACATGGTTTCACAAAAATAACAGACCAGGAAAACAGACCAATTTTTGACAGATGTTTTTTGGGTATACGCCAATCAGTCATATCATTAACACCACCTGAATAGTCTCCGGCTAGGCAGCCCCATACGCAGCAGTGCACTGGGTGTTCTGACTCCTTTCTATCATTGCCAGCATTCAAAGTTTCAGCAGCTTGTGTTACAGTAGCTCTTCTGTGGGATCAGACCAGACGTACTAGCTCTCACTCCCCACTCTCAATCGGTAAACTTTCGGCTCCCATGACACTCATGGCAGTTCACTGGTTTCCTTCCTTTAACCACGGCAGGTAGGTAGTTACCAGTGCATACCAGGAACACCCTACAAGACCTGCTGTTTTGGAGACGAGTAGACCCAGTTCTTTAACCATCACAATTGCACTTGCTCATTTTTCCTACTTCCAACACATTATATTTGAAAACTGATTGTTTACTTTCTGCCTAAAACATCCCACTCCTTGGCAGGTGCCACTGTAATGAAATAATCAACCTACTGACTTCACCTGTCAGTGTTTATTATGTTTTTTAATATTATGGCTGATCGGTGCATCTGACATTAACAAAGGCAATTATTTTTCATTCAAAATATTGTCTCGTTTCTGATTGGTGGAAAGCCACCAGTGAATTCTTGGTATTCTTCTACAAGCCGACTTATCCATCACTGACATTGGACTTGAATAAATATTGCACAACTGGCACATGCCAATGTTCCTCCTCATAGATATCATATAAGATAGATAAGTTATGTGTATATTTATATGATAAGTCAGAAGGCTCTGCCTGCCCACCATCTTGGTAAGTTAGTACAATTTACAGCGAAGTAGCAAAGACCAAGACAGCAACATAATGTTCTGCCATTCAAAAGCACTGTCAGTAGGGTGCAGCCTATCTATATTAATTGATATCTATGTTATTCCACTCCCCCTCCTCCAAGAGAAAGTTAGTGGAAAAGTGGTTGCCCACTATCAAGACTAGAGGCGTGCTCCGCGTGACAAGACAATAAAGTAACATTTGGTGGGGGGTGGGGGTCTAATTCTTAAAAAAAACTAAAAATACACCCTTACCATGAAATACTTTAACTCCATATTTTTGTGAAATTTGCCTAGAATGAATTAGACACTGCATTAGCGGAGAACAGCATGCGGCACTTCCGGCTGACTTACATCGATGTGCTTTTCTCTGGACTTGAAATAATTGGAATGAATAGTAAAATAATCATAGAATTCGGATTTTGCATGATATGGAGAATTATTCAGATCCTGGAGGGTGTAATGCACCTCAGCCGTCAGCCTCGGCAGATAAAACACCCTCGATCTAAATAATCCTCCATGTCATACTCCGCCTTATTTAATAATTGCTCATTATACCATGTCAGTAGGTGCATGCATGTGTGTGTGTGTGTGTTGCTCCTGTAATGAATGACTGCGCCCTGTGTGTTCAGTGGCTTGAACATATATGGATAGGAGATCGGTGGTTGTGTGTGTTAACCACTGGGTCCCATCTGCATGCCCCGCTGCTTATGTTCTGCCAACCACTGCATGATTTGTTGCTTGAGCTCCTCATTGGGTCTGATCTGGTCCATGGTGAGTGGACTGCGATTGAAAGGGTCTGTCTGATCACTACAGGGGGGGAAATGAGATTAGGAAAGAAATCTAACTGAGACTAACAACATGAGTGCACATGAACACGTGAATTTGTATGTTGGGTCACACACCTCAGCAAGTGCCGTGCTATTGTTGAGCGGTCGACTGTGACATTGGAAGAAGGAAGGAGCACAGGATCAAGCATCAAGGTTGACATGATGGGATCTAAAAATTCATCTGGAGCGTCTGAGTAGGTCTCCTCTTCCTGCTGGTGCCGATCTGCCAGAGACTTTTACAATACAAAGATGTAAGTAATTTAAACATTAAGAAAAACACTAACAATAATAATAATACAACTGGGTGACCTATCATTTATCATACCTTTATTTTATCTGCTAGGAGACTGAAAGCCAATATAATATCCCCAGGTTTGTTAATCTTCTTTAGGACTCGAACAGTTTGACAGAAAAGGGTGGGCGAATATGACCTCCCATCCTTTGGGACTGTTGCACAGAAGTTTTCCTCATCTCTGTACCAAGAAAACCTTTAGTTTAGTTGAAGCCTTTGATGATGTCACTGGGAATGTGCACCTAGTAAATATTATAGAAGAGCGTACCCCAGGTTAAGGTAAATAGTACAGATGTCAGACACCAGCTGCTGAGGCTTGAAGTCAAATTCACTGAAGTCTTTCACTTTCAGAGCACCCATCTTCGGTCCCACCAAGTGTTGCAAGAAGTAATTGAGCATGGAGATGATTCTTTCAGCAAGGAAAGGATGAACAAAGATGCCCTTGATTTCTGAGAAATGTTAAAAATGTAATATTAGGTATATGAAATCATAACATCTCAGAGTCTTTAAACACACAGAATGCCACCATGTGTCTTACCAGATGTTAAAAAAGCCAGGGTGCCAATTGTCTCATTTGACATGATATTGTGGAAGCGAGCCAGCTGTCCAAACATCTGCAGACTAGACTCCTTCTCTCGGAGGGCATCAGGGGCCAGACCCTCCCACTCACCACGGTCCCGCTCTATCTGGAGGAGCTTGATCTTACTCAGATACTAAATGTATTAGACAAACATTTCACACAGTTATATTAATATCGATACCTGAGCATTGCTATATTGTTTGTGCAATAAGGTAAAGTCTGTTGGGCTTTTACACCCAAGCATACTGGCTCATCAGGTCCAGAGTTTATCCCGGTTTCTCTAGCATGAAGCGTGAAGTTTAAATCTTCCTGGATGGGACGCTAGTGCATCGCAGGTTACCTGTATTTTACTGGTACCCATTTATAGCAATGGGGCAGTGGTGGCTTAGTGGTTAAGGCGATGGGTTACTGATCCGAAGGTCAGCGGTTCAATCCCCACTATCACCACTCTTGGGCCCTTGAGCAAGGCCCTTAACCCCTCAATTGCTCAGTTGTATAAAAATGATAATTGTAAGTCGCTCTGGATAGGAGCGTCTGCCAAATGCTGTAAATTTAAATTTATACTGCTGGGTGGACAAGGCACACTTGTGGTTGAAACCTTGCCCAAGAGTCTTAGCACGGTGGGGGTCTAATGGGGATTCAAACCCACAACCTCTTGATCATGAGCCCAGCACCCTAACCACTACACTTTCACTGTTCTCCCTGCTGGCCTCTAGGACGAGGTTCGGCAGCATACGGTGCAGGACCACGAGGTTCTGTAATAGCTTTTATCAATATGCCATCAGACTGCTGAACTCTGAATGAAAATTGCTGCTCATACCAGACACATATTTCTATACTGGTCACCATGTCCTTTGTGCACTCCTTCATAGCTTTTAAATTTACTTCACATACGAACAATCCTCTTTTTTAATTATTCTTGTATTTTTGCACTACTAGAATTCCAGAGGTCACTTTCTCACAGTATTTTGCACTATTGTAAATTCCACAGGTCACCTTACTACAGCACTTCATAGTATTTTTGCTGCTATCTATATCTACAGTTTCTATATTTCAATTTCTTTCTTTGTACACCCCCTTGTATACTGAATGACAATGAAGTTGTCTAAGTCTACACCACCGGCCCCACCACGTATGTGCATTACAAGTATAAATAATATGTAGTTTTAAGAACTTACCTGTATGGCCTCGTCTAGTAAGAATATGGCATCATTCATAAGCAGATTTAGAAACCTCAAGAAGAGTGGCGGATTCATGGCCTCGAGATTTTCAGACGCAAAATCTGCCAAATGCTAAAATAACATGAAGCATTAATAAACATTTGTAATTTGGGATTTTTCAACTTGTGACAATTCACAAATCAGATGTTCTGAATTTTGCTGTCTCTAAAGCCTGTATCTCACGGAGCAGCAAATGCTGACAAACGTGGCGAATTTTGGATTCGGCAACTTTTCTGACGATTGTTGATGTAAATCAGGGTTTGTCTCTGCCATTTTGTGACCGTCACTGTTTGTGACATTTTGTGACTGTTAGCAAATGTTAGCGACAGTGTTTGTGACGATTAACAACTATTTGCCATTCTTTTGCCAATTTTCTGAAACTTTTGGGACCTTTTGCCAACTCCTGTAAAATATCAGGCGAATATTAGGCGAATGTTGGAACTGAACCACCCAACCCTATAAAAAGGGTGAGCAAACCCTTCCCAGATATAGAACACAGACTTCCCTGAGGACGAATTGCTTTATCTGGCTGCTGCTGTGAAGAGAAGTAGAAAAAGAAAAAAAGAAAAAAGATTGATGGACCCAACCCTATAAAAAAGGTGTGCAAACCCTCCCCGGCATTGTGTTCACTACTTAGCAAATCAAAAATAACTTTAGTGACCCGTGTGACAACTGTTTTGCAAACGTTTGTGACTGTGTGTGGAAAAATTAATTTGCAAAGAAATTTTAAACATGTTCAAAATTTCTTTGTACCAAGAAAATCTGTTTGTAAACTGTTTAGCAACCTTTTATGAACCCTGACGAAACCCTAAATTCGCCAAGTTTGTCAGCATTCGCCGCTTTGTGGGATACTAGTTTTAGTAGCATACAGAAAAAACCCAGAATCCATTATTTGGATATTTGCACCTTAACGCTCTGTCTGTAGTTCTCCTGTCCCCACATGTACTTCAGAATGGGGTACATGGGCCTTCTGTAATTAAACTTCTGCTCAAACTGGTGAGGATCACCTGAAAAATATAGAGGACACAGGTAAGCCATTACAGGTTACAGTGAACAGATTTAAACCATTATACAGTCTAAACACTGCCTAAAGATATTTATGTGCTGGGTTTTAAAATTCATGAATTATTTTATGTTTTAAAATGGTGAGCACATCTGCCTCACAGCAAGAAGGTCCTGGGTTTGAGTCCCAGGCATGGTGAGGGAGTTTCTGTGTGGAGTTTGCATGTTCTCTGAGTGCTTGCGTAGGGTTTCCTCTGGGTACTCTGGCTTCCACCCACACTCCAAAGACATGCACATTAGGCTAATTGGCTGTTCCTGAAATGACCCTAGGTGTGAGTGTGAATGGTTATGTATGTGTTGGCCTTGCAATAGACTGGCAAACTGTTCAGGGTGTACCCCACCTTCACCCAGTCAGCTGAGATAGGCTCTAGCCTCCTGGCGACCCAAGTAGGATTAAGCAGTTTGACAAATTAATGAATGGATGTTGTAAAAGTTTAAGCCATGCTTTCTGGAAAAATGAGTTCAAGCACTGGCACACATCAAGTTCCTGCCAACGAGCGAGCAGTCATTCAGCACCGCGATGCATTCAGACACCAGACAGATAGATGGACGTCCAAGCAATCCGAAATCAATCTGATGGTTTCTTAAGTGTGGTGCTCTACTCCAAATGCATAAACACAGCTGATCCTAACTTAAAACTCACCAGTAAACTCGATGTCGACAAACACAGTGATGAGAGCCTCGGCAAGATGAGGTGCATGGCAGTAGGAGCAGAACGCCCTCTGTCGCTGGAACATAATGGTCTGTGGAGCACCAGGTGAGACAGAATCCATATGTGGCATCACAGCCTCCAAAACCTCTGCCAGCTTTGCCCGTAAATGAGGATTTTTCATTCTGACAGTAAAAAGTTACACTTAAAGAAGTGAGACATGTCCGAACAAAGCACATAAGTACACATAGGGAATTTAAATAAATAAAAAATACTACACCTGTCTACATTTCCCATATACACCGTGATGAAGTTGAGGACTTGCTCCAAGTTTTCTGTGGAAGACTCCAACACCTCGTCCGCAAAGCGCCGAAGGAATATGAAGAAATCTCCCATGTTCTCGGCAAAAAACTCTGCAAAACCACAGGTGCCCAATATACTTTGGTGAATGCTGAAATACAATAAATCATATACAAAAAAATCTAATCACCTGGATCAGATATCTGTGAATACATAGAAGACTTAGTAATAAAGGGCTGTATCACCTGGAACATAGCAGAGTTGGCTGTTTTGAAGTGGAGGCAGAGGGAAGGACAGCGGAATGTGCTCAGGGCCTTGGTTTCCTAGACCGAGTTGTACGAGTAGAGAGGCACAGGACGCCTGCAGATTGAGGCAGTTCTGGAGCATGATAGGTTGAGTGGCAGCAGCCTTGGTGGACAAGTAAACGGTCATGAGGCGCTCAAATTGTTCCCTTAGCTGCTCTGCCATCGGACCCCCGCTGAGCTGTGCCTCCCGCCACGTGCCCTGCAGCCGATGTAGCGACTGGTTCATTTTCACCATCTGATCATGCAGCCTGTACAGATAAATATACATAAGTGTCTCTTCTGGATTTCCAAAGAGGACTGAAAAAAAAAACCCCGAAATTGTTTTCTGAAAAAGTTATGGCGGCATTGCAATAACTGATTATGGGTTGTGTTTAGCATCAGGTGTAGTGAGTGTGACATGAGAAATTCTACACGTCGGTATTCAGGCTTAAGCTTTTTACAAATGGAGGAGACAGTATCTTAAGCAGGGTGCAGACAGATTATTATAACAGATAGTCATGAATTAAATTAAAGTGCACTATACACCGATCAGCCATAACATCAACACCACTTGACTGGTCAGTATCTCAGCAGCCCCATACGCAGCAAGCTGGAATTCACTGTGTGTTCTGACTCCTTTCTATCATATCCAGCATTAATAGTTTCACCAGTCTGTGCTACAGTAGCACTTCTGTGGGATCAGAACAGACATTCTAGCATCAGTGAGCCTTGGGCACCTATGACACCTATGCCAGTACCCTTGCTAGGTTCAGTGAGTAAGAGAGTTTCGTTATCAATAATAACTCTTTATTTATTTATTTATTTTTAATGCTGCCCATCGTCATGCAAGTCAGTGATGCAAAACAGCCAATCAGCATCAAGTGAGAGACTCTTCAGCCTTATTGGGTTACCTGTGGTGTGCACATGCGGACACGGGACAACCATGTCAAATCATATTGATTATGAACTATAATTTCAATGGGCCATCGAGAAAATTACCCTAAGCATGTGTGTAAATCTGACCCTGAACACATGGGACTTTCCTCATGGAAATATTGCCATCATTTTTATACTTAGGTTGTAAACTCTGAGTCTGTCCCTATGGATGTAAATATTTTGGTGTGTGTGAGTGTAGAATAGGTAACAGTGCAGAAATGACCTGTGGAAGCCCAAGTGCAGGGTGAGCTGAGTGAGGATCAGGTTCTCTGTGAGGAGGCTGTAGGACTGGGGACAGTCAGCAGTTTGCTGAGCTGGAACAGGAATCAGGCAGGTCTCTTTATCAAGTCCTGGAGAAGGAAGTTTGCTGTTTGTTTTATCTTGATTTGATAAGAAAATGGTTCGAATGGTTATGTTTAAAAAGCAAGGCAGGACCTCTTACCTCTGGCATGTACATTCCTACCGCGTCTCTCTTCCTCACTCAAGTCTTTCAGGGCACAGTATGTGGGGTTAAAGGTTAGGAGTTTTGGAGAGTGAGGGCGACAGAAGGGCTGGCAGAGTTTGAGGAGCGCCGCACCTAGATTTAGGAAGAATGCATCTGAAGCGTACATCTGGAAGAAGATCTCAGGCATCTGGTTGGCCCAGATTTTGGCACGACCCATGTTGGCCTGCAGGCAGTTACCCAACCACGAGAGGAGAAGGTGACGTGTGTCAGGAGACTGCTGCAGCAGATTCTTTAGGATCTGATGTAACTTGTCATGAAACTGGCCCATAAACTAGTACAGATTATAGACAAAAACACAGATATAAAATGCTCCAGATGATTATACACGAACACATGCACGTGAGCTGAAAAACAAGCAACAGCGTGTCACCTGGTGAATATTTGATTCCTGAATCTTCATTTCCTGTGGGCTGGAGTGGGAGGGGTTGTGGAAAAAACCATGGTTTTCCACCACTCCTGGAGTTTTCAGCAGACAAGATATATTGAACATAGTGCCCAAAAGAGTCTTCTGATACTGAAGTCCATTATTAGGATCTTTGGGCTGAATGTGTGCCACCAAGACCTATGGATGGGACAAATTAGCTTATTTTCGACAACCGTACAAAGCTGTGTCAGCTATTTTTAGCCCTCTGCTGTTATCTAGTATTACAGAATTACATGTTATGAAACAAAGCTCAAACCTTTGCAATGTCTTTTTGCCGACTAAAATATAGTAGAATTTCCAAGTAGGAGTAAAGCAGCAGATGGCAGAGGTCTAAGTCTTTCACACGACCTTGGAAAATATCAAATACTGGCACCATAACCTCTCCAAAAGTGCGCACTTCCTGGTTGGCCAAAAGGCCAGTGATAACTTCCTCTAAGAATTCCACCACCTCTTCAATATCTACAGACATTCAAGCACAAACAGGAACATCATCAAAAGCAGTTATTTATTTACATGATTATTTTTGCAGGAAAAGAAGTTTTGATTATGTAATGGTGACGACATACGGGCTCTATTTATTGCCTCCAGCAGCAGGTCCAGTAGCTGTTCGTACACAATCTGGCTGATGTAGATCTCAGGAGTAAGCAGCACTGTGCAAGCATTGGACACGGTCAGGTTCTTACAGCGCACAGCGTATGACAGCAGCTTCTCTGGCACTTTAGTGACCTGTTGCATTGTTTTGTAAAAGAAATAATAATAAAACATAATTAATAAAAAATAATAATAATTTACACTGCAATTTAAACCCTTCAAATGGAATATTATACAAGTGTTAGCTATAACGTAGGGATATTCATTAGTTGCTTATAAAGATCTGGATAAACACAACAACTAATGAACTACAGAATTGCTGAACACATACACTGCCCGGCCAAAAAATAAAAAGTTGCACACTAATATTTTCACGGTGAGCAACAGTCTTCCTTGATCACAGCATGTAATCTCCATGGCATTGTTGCTCCAGTTGGTCAGGTCGAGGCTCAGCAACATTAATGTGG
>JBCNYH010000013.1:23119683-23135132 GCA_039654325.1 Tandanus tandanus
TTTTGAATCAGAGGAACAGTTTATGTTAGCTTCATGTTGTTTTCTCAGTTTTCAGAAATGATTGAGAAAAAAAAAAAAAAAAAAAAAAAAAAGCTAAAATGAACAGGTTGCTAATATCTCATTCTGCAGTAGTATACATTTTTGTTCCAATGTGTGCATGAATTCTGCATTATTTCTTAATATTAATTAATAATCATTAAATTCATGTACAATATGGGCAAACACGATAGTATATACATAGAAAATCATGGCACTTGAGAAATGTTTTATAAATGTCTTATAACTATTTCAGAGAACATGCAGGTTGTTTGTTTTTTTACCACACAAATTCTAAGTTACTGTGTTTTTGTACACTTGAGATTAAAATTTGTATTCCAGTACACAATACAGACGAATGCAGGTTGATACTGAGCACACGTGACAGGTGTAAAAGAGTCTGGAGATGCCATGGTGAACATAACACTGTCTATACGAAGAAATAAACAATAATCATCTTGTTCTAGTTTGTTTTTAGTTTGTGTTTGCCCATAGTATATACAAAAACTTTGAATGAGTCTAAAAAATCCACCTTTACGGATGTTTCTATGTAGTGTGTACTAAACTCTAAATGGGTGGGTTTTTGTAAATCAAAATAAATAAACTATAAAAATCTCATTTTTGCTTTTCTTTTTGTTTCCACATAGTATATACTAAAACTCTTAAACTGAGTTCAAGAGAAGCCATTATAATTCGGCTAGGCTAGTTTGTAAAAATTAACTCTTATGTACCTGCTTGTGGGATTACAGAAATTAAAATATATTGCAGTTTATAGTCCTGCAATAACATAACTACCCCTTGGAATTATACCCAGCATGATCCTAAACACAAGCCATCACAGTTGCAATTATAAACCTGTCCTAAACAACACCCTACTCACAATTTTCCTTTTCATTCCAGGCAGTCATGCAGACTCTTTTTCTCTCATGACCCAGTGAAAATAGTGAGGGCACAAGGACAGTATTTATATGATGAGAATGGGACACAGTACTTAGACTGCATTAGCAATGTGCAGCATGGTATGTACATGTACTTTATAAAAGTTATTATATTTATTTTTATAGTTATCACCCTATTTAATTGGTCAGTTGTTCTTTCTCACACTCACTATATTTTATTTATTTATTTTTTTTGCCAAACCGCTTAATCCTACTAGGGTCCCAGGGAGGCTGGGGTACACCCTGAATATCTTGCCAGACCATCGCAGGGCAACACACCCAACCACTCACACTCAAACCTAGGAGCAATTTGGAACAGCCAGTTAGCCTAATGTGCATGTCTTTGGACTGTGGGAGGAAACCAGAGTACCCAGAGGAAACCCACACAAGCACAGGGAGACCGTGCAAACTCCACCCAAACCAAGGAATTGAACCCAGGACCTCCTTGCTGTGAGGCGGTCATGCTAACCTCTATGTCACCGTGCCGCCCTGGTCATTTTTTTCTGAATCAGTTTAATTCAAAGGATCTTAAAACTCATAACGATCATGTATAAGCATTGAAATTGGACTATCTGTTGGTGCAAAGTTCATAAATAGGTACAGGTACAAACTTAAATGAACCTAATGTTTGAATACCCAAGTTACGTTTGTATAAAGCTCTAATGAGGGGGGTGATGGAATTGATTTTATTGGTTAAAGTGTTTGAGAACCCGTGTATTTACAGAAAAAGAAAGAGATGTGGATGTTTTGATGTGGATTTTGCAGTGGGTCACTGTCACCCCACCATCACTCAGGCTGCAGCAACTCAAATGGCACTTCTTAATACAAACACCAGGTTTCTTCATGATAATATCATCCAGTATGCAGACCGTCTTGCAGCAACTCTACCCAAGAAGCTATGTGTCTTCTACTTTGTCAACTCCGGGTAAGAGCGTTTTCAAGTGGTTACTAAATATTGTAGTTTACTACACATAATATTGTAGTAAATATGTCATTACAGAATATGGAGAACTACAGCATGGTAAATTATTTAAATATTTCTGGTTCTGTAGCTCAGAAGCAAACGATCTTGCCTTGCGGCTCGCCCGTCAGTACACTCAACATGAGGATGTTATAGTTCTCGACCAGTAAGTACTTGAAATATTATGTGATCAGCAGGTTTAAACAGACAGCCTTGCTTTTCATGTGGTTGAATGCTATTTTTCTCTTCTAAAGTGCATATCATGGCAATCTTACCAGTCTTATTGACATTAGTCCTTACAAGTTTCAGAAGTTGGCAGGCCAAAAAGAGTGGGTCCATGTGGTGAGTAAGAAACACTGACCACACAGAAGTTCATACATTGTTATTAGCAACAGCTGAAACTGGTTTGATTCATGCAGGCACCAATCCCTGATACCTACAGAGGGCTTTACCGCGCAGACCACCCCAACCCAGCAGAAGCCTATGCAAATACTGTTAAGAGTCTTATCGATGAAGTACATAAGAGAGGACGCAAGGTGTGCTGTCATGTATTTAAAGTTACATTTCTCTGAAAATATTTTCACGTACATTTGTCTGACAGTCTGTGTTTATATTTGTATCTCTCTTTTTTTTTTAATAGATTTCGTCTTTCTTTGTGGAGTCCTTACCCAGTGTTGCTGGACAGATCATGTTGCCACCTGGATACTTTCAAAAAGTGGCAGAGTGAGTGTCCTTATTTTGTTTAGTAAACGTGATGCATGATGCATCTTTTCACACGGCCAAGAGAACCTGACGATAATTAGATATGTGATGTATTATGATATTTAATACCTTTTTTTATTACTGGGTCACTTCAGAATATTATATCTCTGAAGTGTACACTACACTACTATGTTCCCACACAGAATTTAATAAATCACATTTCGAAATCATAAAACAACTGCATTTTTACAGGTATATCCAGGCTGCAGGAGGCGTTTTTGTAGCTGATGAAATTCAGACTGGCTTTGGTCGTGTGGGTAGCCACTTCTGGGCTTTTCAGCTTCAAGGCGAAGACTTCTGCCCTGACATTGTGACTCTGGGCAAACCAATGGGCAATGGACATCCTTTGGCATGTGTGGTTACGACAGAGGAGATAGCTGGTGCCTTTACAGCCAACGGAATTGAATATTACAACTCTGTGAGATGCTCTTAAGATCCATCGTGGTATGCAGTGCCCTCCTTTATTATTGGCACCTCATTTAATGATTAATAAAATGAGCAAGAATGAATCCAATAAATCCACCTTCTGGTGATGTCACTTCATCGCATTCAAAAATATGAAAAATCTAACCTTTTACTGCAATAACCACATTCGCCAAGAACTCGTGCCATTATTGTTGGAACCCCTGCATTTAATACTTTTTGCAATCTTCCCTTGCCAGTAAAAACAGTCTTCTCAGATCACATTTAATAACGTTGGCGAATACAGAGCAGGGCATCTGTGATCATTCTTCTGTACAGGATCTCTCTAGATGATCCAGGGTTTTAAGTCCTCTCTTGTACCCTCCCATTTTTATTTCACCCCACAAGATTTGTTTTCTTTGAATAAATTTAAACATGGATTTTTTTTCTAACCTTTTTAAATGATCTTTACAGAGGGTGCCAATAACCATGGAGGGCCCTGTATATGTATTTCATTTGATTTGGTTTCATCTCATATTTCTCTGAAAATTAAGCAGTTTAAGCACTTTTTATTGCAGTTTGGTGGAAACCCAGTGTCCTGTGCAATTGGCCTGGCAGTACTAGATGTGATTGAGGAAGAAGACCTGAGAGGTAATGCAGCTCGTGTTGGAAATCATCTAATGAAGCTCCTTCGAGATCTCCAGGCTACACACCCAATTATTGGAGATGTGCGGTGAGTATATACACTGCCCTGTCAAGAACCCGGTCACCACTTGCATTTAAATAAGCAAATACATAGAAAGAGCCTTTTACTGGGACCATTATACACTGCAGTGATTAATGTGCAGTATTGCAGTAGGCAACAATTCTTTTAATGCTAACTGATGCAGTGAGTAGCTTCTCTTTTCTTAGACAACTATGTCAGAAAACCTAAACTGTGGTGGGAAATATGTAAAGACCTGGAGGGATAGTGGTGAGTGATGACTAACTTTGCAGAAGATTCATGGTTGGAAAAAAAAATCTTGATTCATTGTGATCTAAGACCACTTAAACTCTTGGTGAGGACAAAAAAAGACAGTAGAACTATCGGTTACATTTAATAGTGAAACTAATAGCATATCCACTCACACAATCTGACAAGAACTCACAGGATTAGGAATGAACAGCTGTGCGTACATACGAAAACCACTTGTCAGTGAATCCCATTCACTCACTCATTTGCTGCACTGCTTAATCCTACTAAAAAAGGGTTGCGGTGAGGCTGTGCCTATCTCAGCCAACACTGGGCAAAGGCGGGGTACGCTCTGAACAACTCACCAGATCATCGCAGGCCAAAACATAATCATTCACACTCACATCTACACCTAAGGGCAATTTGGAACAGCCAATTAGCTTAATGTGCATGTCTTTCGACTGTGGGAGGAAACTGGAGCACCCGGAGAAAACCCAATTAAGCACAGGGAAAACATGCAAACTCCACACAGAAACACCCGAGCTCGGGAATCGAACCCAGGACCTTCTTGCTGTGAGGCGAACATGCTAATAACTACAGTCCAGATTTACCAGATTCCAGCGTGATGGGCTGAGCAGTGCAAGGTGGTAATAAAATAAAGTTAACTAACTAACTGAATGTACTGAATGACCAGGTTAAAATTGAAGTTCAAACTGTGGAAAAGTCATTCAGGGTGTAGGGGGAATCATTATAAACATGAATTGTCCACCACAATGTCACGACCTTAATTGTTCCAAAAGTCTTTGGGATGGGCTTAAACGGACTTTACAGAGTGATTCAACAATCACCTTATATATAATCACCAATATAAGATCTCTGTGAAAAATTTATGCAAATTGGAATTTTTTTGAGCAGGCAGTGGTTGCCATGGTGATTATACCAATAAATGCAATGTTTTTTTTGGAGACATACTACCACTATGTGTTACTGTCTATAAAACATGTGTATTTAATACCCAACCTAAATGTTAAGTAGCTTGCACAGGGAAACAGTTCTTCTTCTAGGACTGCCTTTTGTCTTCATCCAAATTGCCCCCTTAGCAGTTTTCCATTCCCTACTGATCCCCATAGAATAATGCTACCACCATCATGATTTAATGTGGGGATGGTGTTGTCAGGGTCATGAACACTGAAGGATTTCTGTCTCATTGTTATTTCAGTATGTTAGTATTCAGTCACTAGCGGTTAATGTGATGGACTCCTGTCTCTTGTTTAATTTTTTTATATTTTCATTGTAAAATTTTCATTGTAATTGTTGAAATTTTATTTAAGAGCACGTCTGCCTCACAGCAAGAAGGTTCTCTGTTTGAGTCCCGGCCGAGGGTGTTTCTGCGTGGAGTTTGCATGTTCTCCCCGTGCTTCTGTGGTTTCCTTCTGGTACGCTGGTTTCCTCCCACAGTGCAAAGACATGCATATTACGCCATTTGGCTGTTTCCAATTGCCCCTAGATGTGAATGTGAATGGTGTGTGTGTGTGTGTGTTGGCTCTGTGATAGACTGGCAAGCTGTTCAGAGTGCACCCCGCCTTCTCCCAGTATCAACTGAGATAGGCTCCAGCCTCCCCACGACCCTGATAGGATAAAAGTGGTTCAGCAAATAAGTGAGAGATGATGAGTGAGTAATTTTATGTAAGGACTTCATTAGTTAGTGAATGCAGGTCCTGACACGTTTTATCCCCATCTTATGGTTGCTTGCAATAACTATATCCACCAACTTCAATACATATGCTGTCTCGAAATAATAATTATGTTTTTTCTTTCCTTATTTTATGTTTGTTTGCTTTGTAGAAGTCATTATTAGCTATGTATACTTTTAGATTTTGTGGGGTAATTTATTTATTTATTTTTTCAGTTTACGAAAATGTCTCAAATCCATTTTCATTTTTATTGTGCGATAATTACCCTGTTGCCAGAAAGGCCAAAGAAGCTCAGTTTTGATTTTATTAAATGAGAGATCACATTTTCCACATGTTTGAGTCTCCAACATGCCTTTTTTGGTAATTCGAGACACATAATAGCTTTATTTTGCAAAGTCTTTCAAAATGCCCAGCTTCGTGATGTATCTTGACTATCATTGTCCTATGGCAAACGTCTCCAGCATCTAAAGTGAGGATCTGTCCAGCTTTTTCAGAGTTACTCTTGGCCTCTTGATTGCTTTTCTGACTAATGCCCTCCTTACCATGTCAATGAAATTTGGCCCACAGTTGTAGCCTATTCTTTCCTCTTTTTATTTTTGTATAGTGCTGCTATGTGGGGTGGGATATTTATTTGGGACTGAAAGGTCATTGGTTAGATTCCCGGACCAGCAGGTTGCCCCCCTTTCTCCACCTTCATGACTGAAGTGCCCTTGAGTAAGGCACCTAACCCCCAGCTGCTCTCCGGGCACTGCAATGTGTCACTGTTTACGTGTGCATGCTCACTTTGGATGGGTTAAATGCAAAGCTAAATTTCCCTTATGGGAAAAGAAAAAAAAATGTAACAAACTCTGAGACCTTTCTGGAATATGTGTATTTCTATATTTATATATAATGCATAGAGGTGGTGGCTCAGACATAAAGGCTCTGGGTTACTAATCAGAAGGTCAGGGGTTCAAGCCCTAGTACCACCAAGCTGCCACTGTTGGGCATTTAAATACTGGTGCAAAACTTAAGCGTCCTCTTCAACCAGAAGGTATCATCATGCTCTTTGACAGAATTTGTTTTGTTTTGTTTTGATTAAAAATGTCGTAATGTTCTCGGCAGTGGTGTAGGCCTCTTTGTGGGCTTTGAACTGGTTAAAGACAGAGTGCTTTTAACACCAGCAACAGAAGAAGCAGCGCTGATTGTTAGGAGGTGAGAAATATTAAGATGTGACACAAAGAAACTCTTAACCTTATTACTTAAAACTGACCTCAATCTGAAAGCCTTTGCTGTCATTCTATTTCCATAGGCTGAAAGAGAAACATATATGCTTGAGCACAGATGGACCATGGGAGAACGTCATCAAATTTAAACCCCCCATGTGTTTCAGCATGCAAGATGCAGAAAGGGTCACTGAACAAATCGATCACATTCTCACAGGTGAGAAACTCAGTTACTGGTCTGACATAGCAGTTCAGTTTTATATTTAATATGAAACGGTATTAATATATAGATTTAAGCGCTGCCTAAATGTGGAGCTCCCGATATAGATCAGTATTGATAGGGTGTTATAACAGTAGGGTGGGTCCTTTAACAGCTGAAATAACTTCAGCTGTGGAGGAAGTAAATAAATAAGTCCCCCTGCGTTTCCCGTCAACGGTCTGAAGTGAAACAGGTAAGGTTAACACTACGTTTTCTTTTCACCACCTTTCACTAGCTTATTTCCTCCTTCATTTGTATCACCTGTCTTGTTAGTTTATTTATCCATTAAATGAGTTCATCTTCCATGCTCCCATTAAAGTGTAAATTTCTCCTGGTACACATGAACATATGCATGTATTTTCATTATTGGGGTTTTTTTACTTACATTTTCGAAGTTGCAATCTGCTAAAATCCGTTAGCATTAGCCAATTTGAAAAGACTGACAATTCACTCTCGCGGGTGTGTGAAATTACGGGAATAGGACATGAATCTGACAGTTCATATAAGGCAGGACAATGGCACAAATAAGAGTGTACAGATATTAAACTAACAAATCAGATAGAAACTAGTGAGCTTCTGAATAAAATGAAACTAGGCACAAATACGCATAATATGAGCTGATGTTCACATATATCAGACAAACATCGGCTTGTTCATAGGATCAAATGATATGTATATACCACTGTTTATTCAAATGGGGATTACTTCCATATTTACCATCACTTGTTGCCTCTCTGGCAACAGAGAGGAGGTGAGAACGTTCCAAAGTTTACTAAGAGTCAAGATCAGAGAGGCTAAGGACAATTACAGTAGGAAGCTGAAGTGGAAACTCCAACATAACAACATGAGAGAGGTTTGGAGTGGTATGAAGACCATCACTGGTTTCAGGCCACCCATCAGCAGAGGAGCTGAGGGTGGTGAGGACAGGGCCAACGAGCCGAATATGTTTTTTAATAGATTTGACACTGTGGCTACTGCTCAGCCGCCTTCTAACTCGTCAGACGCAAGCCTGAAACCCCCTGCCACACCACCCTCTGTCCCTCCCTCTCCTTACTGCACCTCTGCCTTCTGTGATAATCCTGACAATCCTCCCCCACCTGTCAACTTTACCTATAATCAGGTTCTGAAATAGTTGAAAAGACTCCACTCAGGCAAGGCAGCAGGACCGGATGGGGTGAGTCCCTGTGTCCTTAAAGTCTGTGCCCCCCAGCTCTGTGGTGTCTTACGTTACATCTTCATGATGAGCCTGAGTCTACAAAGGGTCCCAGTGTGGTGGAAGATGTCATACCTCCTTCCTGTACCAAAGACCCCACGTCCTAGTGGCCGCCAGGATTACAGACTCGTGGCACTGACTTCACATGTCATGAAGACCCTCGAGAGAGTCATACTGGATCAACTCCGACCCATGGGGAGACCACATATGGACACCCTTCAGTTTGCTTTCCAGCCTCGTCTCGAAGTAGAGGATGCCATCATCTACCTGCAGTGGTTTCCATTCAGGGTGTCAATGTGGAAATGTTGGAGGATTACAAATACCTTGGAGTTCATATTGACAATAAACTGGACTGGGTAAAGAACACTACTGCACTTTACAAAAAGGGCCAGAGCTGTCTCTATTTTTTGAGGCGGCTAAGGTCGTTTAACATCTGCCGAACACTGCTTAGGATGTTTTATGAGTCTGTTGTGGCCAGGACTATCCTTTATGCTGTTGCATACTGGGGCAGCAGGCTGAGGGTTGCAGACGAAAACAGACTGAACAAACTGATCCGCAAGGCCAGTAATGTTGTGGGGATGGAACTGGACTCTCAGACGGTAGTGTCGGAAAGGTGAATGTCGGCCAAAATAAAGACAATATTGAACAATACCTCCCACCCGCTTCACAACCTGCTGATCAGTCACAGGAGCACGTTCAGTGAGAGACCGATACCACCTAAATGCTCCACTGAACGACACAGGAAACCATTCCTAGCTGTGGCCATTAAACTGTACAACTCCTCCATATAGCAACAATATCCACTGTTATACATTTACATTTTGCACTACATTTACATTCTACTGTTTATCATATTGATAATACCGTACTGTACATATTACTCACTGACAGGTTCATTCTGTATCTGTTTATATATATTTTAGTAACTTCCAATTTTAGACTTGCATACATATATACACACACACAGACACAAACATTTAGTATATATCCGTATGTATACATGGTATGGAGCAACTGCGTGCACACAATTTCCACCAGGATAAATAAAGTATTCTGATTGTGAATCTGATTGAATCTGTGTGGCCGAGGCGACCATCAGAGCACAAACAGACAGACAAATGAACATAACGGTGGATGAATAGAGATATCCGGATCAGACTGATTTTAAAAAGATAACACAAAGCTAGAACAACTAATGAAAACCAGAGATGGTTATCTTAATTCGGGTTAACTTAACACAGAATAGGTGAACTGTGAGGAGGAAGATAATTAAAATGAACTAAAATATTTGCTACCACTTTAATAATACTAAAATGTATTTGCTCATACTTATTTTGTATATAAAACTCACTCAAACTTATAAAACTCACTCAAACTTATAAAACTCTTCATGATAAGACATTTTAATGTTCATTTTAAATAAGAGGATTGTTCCAATATCTGGCAGCAGTCTGAAGAGCAGACAGTGATATGCAACGTGTAGTGCAGGAGGCTAAGACCATTAAGAGGAAGGAGATTTCCAAGCTTTGATCTTTTTATCATGCTTCATGTGCTTTTTGGAGCAAATGCTCAATTTTGTAAGTTCTCAGATATGTTTCGACATGGTTTCTCTGATCGACTGCACTCAAGTTTTACATCAACAATGGAGATCAAGGTACGTTCACCACTGTTCATCACCACATCCACTGTGTTTCCCGAGAACGTTGTAATCACGGTGGCATGAATGTGTATGTGTGAATATCATGACAGTGTACTACATGTAGTGGATTTCTTGTGTAGTACATTTAATGCCAACCTCTGGCTCTGGTTTACTGACTGGAAGGATAAAGTTCAAGCCACCAAGCTGCCATTGTTGGGCCCTAGAGCAACGCCCTTAACCCTCAGTTGTTCAGTTGCATAAATTAGATAAAATATAAGTCACTCTGGATAAGGGCATATGCCAAAATGCCATAAATCTAAATCTTGTAAGGCAACAAAATAGGAAACATCGCAAGGGGGTTAATACTTATGCAGGAAACTGTATCTGTACTCTCTTTTGTGTTTTGTGGATGTTTAATTTTCTTGTCAGCCTCTTTAGATTATTTGAGTTAATCCCATATGTGAGAATATGTCCGCGACTTCACAGTAGAGTATTGTCCAGTAGTATTGTCAAATAAGTAGTACAAGCTCTCCTTAACTAAAATGTTCTGTAAATTTTCTTAGTTGTCAGAAAAGACAGAAACAAAAAAAGTGGACAGCTGTTGGAAATTTTAGATTAACAGCATGCAGCAGTGCTTCATCAGGGTTCATAGTTTTATCCTAAACACAAGTTACTGTCATGATGGTATTTCACATGTTCTCCTTGTGACTGTTTCCTCTTGGTTCTCAAATTTCCTCCCATGTCCCCCCCCCCCAAAAAAAACAACAACAACAACACATTGTTATGTGCTTTGGTTTTGCTAGGTGTGAATGAGATGCTAAATGTCCAGTTAGGTCCATAAGTATTTGAACAATGATGCAAATCTTTTTGTTTATTTTGCCTTTGATCACCACCACAATAAATTTCAAATTAAATAGTTAAAATGTGATTGAAGTGTAAATTTACTGTAGCTGCATTCATTTGCTGCTTGTTTGTGGATCTCTCTGCCTTTAGCTTTGTCTTAAGTAATTGAGAATCATTCTAAGGTAAGTTGACTGGCTTAGCCATTTAAGAACATTCCTTTACCTTAAAAATCCCTTGGTTGCTTTCACTGTGTTTTGGACCAGTATCTTTTTGTACTGTGAAGTTCCTTTCTATCATTTTTGTCACATTTGACTGAATCTGAGCAGAAAGTATATTTCTATGCATTTTAGAATCCATCCTCCTTCTTTTATCAGCAGTCACATAATCAATAAACACCAGTGAGCCAGTGCCACTGACAACCATACATGCCTATGCCCACCATGTTTCACATGATGTGGCATGCTTTGGATCACGAGCCCTTTTTTCTTCTCCACATACTACTTTTTCCATCATTCTGGTACAAGTTAATCTTGGTTTCATCTTCATAATGGTAGGCTTCCTAGCAAACTCTACTCTTCACCAAAAAAAAACAATTCTCTGATCATCCAGTTCGGTCATTGTGGTCTTCCAGGGCTTTTGCTATTGCTGAGCTTGCCAGTGCAGTCCTTCTTCTGAATGTACTAAATTGTTGATTTGGCCACTCTTAAATTTTCTGCTATCCATCTGATAGCTGTGTACATTTTTTCAGCCTAATGATGGCCTTTTTAAATTGCACTGACTAGTCTTTAAAATGGTGCAGCGGTGGCCCGGTGGTAAGGTGCTGGATTACTGATCCCAAGATTGGGGGTTCAAGCCCCACTATCACTGGGTTGTCACTGCTGTCCCCCAGTGCAGCTAACTGGGTTATCAAATGTCGGCCATGTCTCTCACTGTCTATGGTCCATAAGCATGGTCCATAAGCATGGTCCATAAGCATGCTAGTAACTGCAACAAAAAATGTGCTTTCATTAAACCACCTTTTCATCACTGCAGCCTTTGACCAGCAAATTCAATTTATAAAGCAACATAGTATTTCTGCTTATTTAACTGTCAGTTAGCCAAAACAGTACTTTAATAAGACATGAATTTCAGTAAAACTGTTAAAATAACAAAATTACTAAATTAATAAGTGGTACCCTGTATAAAGTGTTTATAAATATAAGTGTATAATAATTTATACACTTATATTTATACACTTATAAATATAAGTGTATAAATTATTATTTTTCTTCAATAGTTCTCATCCAGATACTCTGCAGCTTTTTTGAGCAATTAACTTGTCTATTCTAGGGATAATGTCATTTGCCATGGACACTTTCAATGTTGAGACCAGATGCTGCTCTATAAGGCTGTGGGATGTCTTGGTCAGCTTCATTACTGAGAACATCTGCTCATATGAATAGGTGCTTGCAAACATAGACATGAAGCATGAAGATGACGCTGTGGCATTGTTTCAGGGAGTAGAGGTGCAAACTCTGCTGCCACAACTAACTGGTACTGGGTCTTGAGACGAATATTACATTGCAATTCAATGAGTTCCAATTGCAAGTGCTCAGGTGCAGTGTCAACATCAAGTGCAAATGGACTAGTGAATAGGTCAAGGTTAAATTTTTGTGTTTTAAAATGGGCAAATCTCTTGTTGAATTCTTCTTTCAGTGTGTTCAATTAGGTATTATACACTTCACTCGGGAATGGGATTATGACTGTATTACTGAATGACTGGCAAACAGGAAAATGAGACAGGTTGCTTTGGCGCATCTGGCCCTCCCACAGACAGTTTAATTTGAAACACCTTTACACAGTCTTGTATTTCAGTGATTAGCTGCTTTCGACCCTGGACTTTTACATTAAGATCATTGAGGTGCTCCATTATATCACATAAAAATGCCAAGTCACTGAGCCAGTTTTCATTCTAAAGCTTGGGAATGACCCTTTGTTTGCTTTCCATGAAACAGGCAATCTCAATGTGGGCATTATAAAATCTTCACGACACTATCCCCTGACTTAACCAGTGCACCTCACTGTGTGATATGGCATGTCTTCATGCACAAAGTTTTCCTCCTTTATAAGTGCCCTGAATTGTTGGTGATTCAAACTCCATGAACGAGTAAAGTTAACCGTTTTGGTGCCCCATGTCCAGCACTTTTCAACAGGAGACTTCTTGGTTAATGATGCAGTGGTAGGCTGTCAGGTTTCTGCTGTATGTGCCACCTTTTTTTGAACCAAACCAACCAAACCACACACGTCAACTCATATTGTTGGTGCACCATCCATTGTCAGACCAACAAGTTTATTCCACTGCACTTTCAAAGAAAATGGCCTGTTCTAAATGTTCAATCCAAAACTTCCTCGTTGACAGAACACTGAAGGTCTAACCCCCAAATGAATATAGATATGGTGGAAAACAGACAGAAGCCTGAAAAGTCATTTTTCACCCTCACAATTAAGTAATGTGAAAACAATAGTAAATTGAGACATGCTTTTTATTTTGATCCTTTACACTGTTCCTGAAGCTGTGACTGCAAGAGCTTTGAAAAAAATGGCTTTAGTTATTTTTTGTTATGTTTGTGAAGTGGAGTAAGTGCAGAATTCACGATAGGAAGCATTTACTTGGATTTACGACTGGACTTCCAAAAGTAAGAAATGCATGATTTTCAATATTTTTTGCTGTGTACATGTTTTTCCCCCACTTCTATTAGCTTAAATAAAATAGTTTATAAAGTAAAAAGCCAAAAAACACTTACTGCTTTTGTAGCGAGATCAAAGCAATGTGGCATTATATGCCTATTTTTGTCCTTGAAATCTTTTAAAAAAATAAATAAATCCCGAGCTCCTCCTATTCTGTCGGGGACAGTTCTTTCGCGCATGCGCACTATCACGGCTATTTTCGGTTTAGCTTTTGATTCTGGAAGTGGATACTTGGGGTAAACAAAACTCTCAAGTGTCTTTTTACATATCGTAAACTTGCTTTTCAACTAGATCTACTGGTAAGGCATCGAAAGGTTCAAAATTCCTTCCTGTCTCATTATTATTGCAATAACATTTGTGCAATCCTCCCTTTGGTTTGGCATTCAAGAAAAGCGCGTCGGAACTATAGCATAATTTTTCACAGCCTAGTCAAGTCAAGTAGTGTTGTATGCTTAGTTTTTATTCTTAGCAGTTTTCTCTCAACAAGTTAAGCTTTTTACTAGAAGTTACCTAGATGTAGAGGCTAGATTAGATCTAGATTACCATCCTATGTAGTTTTGCATTATTATTAGTGCCATGTTTAGGAAGTGTGTTTCCCGATTTCCTGCCGTTTCCTTTCACCGTTTAATTGTTGTACTAAAATCTATTATTATTTTTGAGATTTACATACTCACTCTTTTCTACTTTCAAATTATTTTATTTATTTATTTGACATATATATATATATATATATATATTATACAGGGCTTTCAAATTAAACCGGCGGTCGGCTGGATTTCCATCCCACTTTTATTTTCAAAAGAAAGAAATCCACATATATCCTACCCGCAATGTGCCTCCCGCCATATCGCAAACGTGTTATATTATAAAAATATATTTGATTACTTGGTCATCCCGGTGATTATTACGATGTGTAACGATTTGACACCAATGATAGAACGCAAGAAGACCTTATAGGTCTTAAAGTGCCATCGTAGAGGATCTTGATGAACTTGGAAACACGATTCCTTCAAGTTTCCTTTCCTGGATCCAAGCTGCCTTCTTTTCATACTCCAAGCGTGCTCATAAATTATGGAGCTCCATCCTTTTTTTAATTGCGGAGATCACGGACATCGTGCCCCAGTGTAAACCCGAGAGAGAACCACGTGCATTTTGTCTCTGTACTAGAGGGTAGAAAAAAGGAGAATATGGTCGGGAAATATATATAGACATTCACAGTCTTAATACTTAAGGATTTAAATGTAGATGGATGTCAAGAGCTTCAGTTAATGCTAACACCAGTCAGAATGGAGAAAACTGGGCGATTACCGGACAGTTGAAATTTAAAAAACGTCACCAGATCCTGTCTTTAACCACCCATGTACACTTAACCCGTGCATACTGTTCTTAGATGAAAGAGGTGAAACCTGATAAGAGATTCTTTTGAAATTAAAATGAATTTTACCCATTAGAACTGGTGTTCACTGGATTTTTAATTATTTATTTATTTATTTATTTATTTATTTATTTATTTTTGGCGCCATTCAGTGTAAACTCTAGAGACATTAATGCATTAAAAGGAGCAGTTTCTAAAATAGTCAGCCCACCACACTATGGCTGTTATCAACAACCATTATACTGAGATCACATTTTCGTGACATTCTGGTGTTTGATGTAAACAATAATTTAAGTTCTTAACCTTTATGTACTGAGCTGCTGTCACATGATTGGCAGGTTGGATAATAGCATGAAGGAGAATGTTAACAAGTGTTTCTAATAAAGAGGGCTGTGTGTGTGTGTGTGTGTGTGTGTGTGTGTGTGTGTGTGCGTGTGTGTGTG
>JBCNYH010000013.1:23148892-23168146 GCA_039654325.1 Tandanus tandanus
TATAATATAATTTTTTTTTAACCAGCCATGATGGAGCAGCAGTGCCAATTGTTTATAATGGCTCGGTAGCAGCCTCTAGTGTTATTGTTGTTATATAAAACTTGCCAGCTTTACATTAAATGAATGCATTGTGATTGGAATTCTGTGTAATGAAACAACAACAAAAAAACTTGAATTATTGTCTTGTGATTCTGCCTCGGTGCAGTATACAAAGCAGACAGTGAAAGTATTGTGTTGGGTCATGAAGCAGTGTTGGGGTGGTGTGAGTGGAGTAAAATTGGTAGATGTCTTAGTTTTTTATAGGTTTAGGAGCATGTTTTGTACCTCGAATTACAGAGCTAGTCAAATGTAAGGGGGATATTACGTTCACAGGATGATGACCTGAAACCACAGTGGCCTTGAACTTTGACCTATGACCTCCAGAATATATTCAGTGCATCCTTGTGTCAAGGTGTGCATTTGTGCAAAGTTGGAAGGAAATAGCATTCTTGAGATATTGCATTCATTATAATGTCCTGGACGGACAGATGTACAACCTGAAAACGTAAGGCCCCCAGGTCTGGCTATTGCTGGCACAAAGGCATAAACAATTATGTAACCACAAGGTTTTCACTAAAATATGCAGCGTTAGAGCATTGCTTTTGCTGAAGCTTGCGGGTGTTGGCAAGTTTTAGGCAGAGCCCCAGCCTTACTGCAACTCAACAAATGTACAAAAGGACGATAAAATAGTCCCAAATGTTTGGACACGATTTTTTTCTTTGTATCAGTCTTTTTATGGGATTCAAAGCAGTGGTACACATTTTTGATTTACAGCGTATGCAATGTGCATCACAGACCAAGGATCAAGTTAATTAATGTTACACAAATCAGAGCTTCACTTCTAATTTTTTCCATCTGTGCTTTGCTCCAGTACTCCTATCTAAACATGGCCTTACCAAGATGCAGAATTAAATTTTATTACTTTTCCCATATTTCTGTACAAACAATAGAAATTCTTTAATTTATAGAGCTGCTGCACCATTTAACATAAAAAAAAACAACTCTGTGTTAACTGATAGTCAGACATTTATGAAGTAATCACTATTATATTTATTAGTAAATTACTATGAACTTAAATGTTCCTTGACATATGTTTTTGTTGTTCTAAAAGGACTATAGTTATTAAAAGGAAGTTACAGAGGCATAATTATGAAATGACGCTTAACTTGTGGAAGCACTCCAAGTGTTTCCCAGCTTTAGAGAAGACCCTGTGTTGTTTTTGTTCTCTGTAACTTTGCAATTTCCCCTCTCTGGAACTAAGCGGCCAAGTCCAAAAATTGTTCCAGCATGTCAATTGCCCTCGGCCAGAGTCGGCTGAGATGGGCGCCAGCCTCCCTGCAACCCTAATTAGGATTAAGCGGCTCAGAAAATGAATGAATGAATGAATGAATGTTAATTGCCCTGTTCATTAAATACTGTATACAGTAATAACATAATAATGGAAACATCATTATTGATTTAAAGAAAGTGCACACTGAAATTCTCACCAACGCATCCTGTAGTCAGCTTCTCTTGTCGTAAGAGGAATCCGTAACCCTGTGGACCCTGGATAAGGTGTAGGCTTTTTGGCTTGTGAGGCAGGTTATGAGTGCTGGCAAATTCAGGCAGAATAGGCATTCTTCGGCGCATATAGCTCTCTGTGCTTAGGCTGTCTATCACCAAAATGGTCACATATTCTTCACACTTTTTAAACTGACAACAAAGAAACAGAAGAAATTAGCTAAAAAATAAAAAAATAAAAAAATAAAAAATACCCTGCCAACCAACCATTTTCACCAGGGCAGAAGGTGTGAGCTTTGAGACCATGACACCATTGACCCAGAACAGATGATCTCCTGCCTGAACACCTGCCCTCTCTGCAGGACCTTCACTCACTGTGCCTAGATAATATTTTCCTTTCTCACCTGCACACACAAAAGGCATACTTAATCTACAGTCTATGCCCTTAAACAGGTCAGATATGTATATGTGAGTTTTAAGATTGAACTCTATGGTATCCTTATTCATTCTTTCTGTTGCACACATACTAATAAAATTATGTACCCTCGATGGGGATGATGCTGAGTCCCAGGCCAATGTCAGGATCTCTGCTAATGTGGCATAAACGAGGACGTGCACAGCCTTCACCTCGATGAGCTTTAGCCAGAGCCATGAGGTCTACTCCTTCACACACAGCTGTTTCATACTTTGCAGCACTTAAGACCAACAGACACAGATGGAAGACACATTCTTGCACCTTCTGTACCACCTTCAAAAAGAGACAACCACAGAATTTAGCAGAACAGTGCATGAGTAAAGCTCATTTGAATTGCCAATTGTTATATTTTATTTTTATTTGCCTGTACACACACCGGGAAAAATAGGGTAATATATGGTTCATGTCTTTTGTACCTTTAGTGTCTTTCATCTAAAAATATCTTATATACACAGCGTACCTTCAAAGGAATATTCCGCCCTAAATTAGCACATGGTGTGATGCAATATTTATTTTGCCCTGGAATTGTACTTTCATCGACATGATGGCCTATTTTCATCTTGGCTAGTAGCTTCCTATGTTACCCATCAAACTACCTATTTATAGCGGTGCTCACTGTGGTGCATCAATGCGCAGTGCTCTTCAGATTTTTTTTGTGAATGCTGAACTGAATGATTCAGTTTGCAAACGATGAACGCAAACGTGATTGGCACTCTCTCTCTCTCTCTGATGATAATGAGCTCTTTTTCTTTTATAGAAAGAAATAAACCTCCTGTTCTTTTATATTTACTATGTAGAAAATTTACTATGTAGGAAAACCTGTTAACATGAAAATGCAGCTGCTTTAACCTTCTGTCTGAGATTGTTTTTTTTTTTCCTATTAAAGGTGCTCTTTCACTGGTGAAAAATCTTCCATTATCGGTTCATTTTGGCTGAATACAAAGATTTCCCACCAAAACCAACCCATCTTACAGGCTTAGTATCTCTTAAGCCCTGTTCACATAGGAAGCAACAAACAGCAAGCGACCATACAGTCAATGATCGTGATACGCGCAGTGAGAGGCGACAAGAAGCAAAATTGTCTCGCGCGACACAAAGAGGGCGGGCGCAGAGTTCAACTGAGCTGAACTTTCATGCGACACAAGTTGAGCAATTACCAATCAAAGCTTAAAGATACTGTTGATTGACAGATAGTGCCAAACACAGGGTTCACTCTAACCTTTCCTTAAGGACACCTTGAACACTAGTTTAATTTACCCATTATTGCTGTGTCCTAGTACTTTATGACTGCACACAGAAATTTTATAAGGTTAATAACCTGAAACGCGATGCCTGGGTCCATGATTCTGCATTTCCATGGTTGGCATTTCCAGTGAGTTTATATTTATATATTACTTTATTTAGAGCTACATGAAATGTACATTATGTGGGTTGGGTAGTTAACTTGATGGTTTTGCTAATGTCTTTTCCTACTGAATCGTGTTAACAGCTAAATTTTAACAAAAACAAATAAATCAGTACATAACTGTTTCTGGTTCATGATGCACAAGAGTCTAAGTTCTATACTTGCCGTGCG
This sequence comes from Tandanus tandanus, assembly GCA_039654325.1. Lineage (NCBI taxonomy): Eukaryota > Metazoa > Chordata > Actinopteri > Siluriformes > Plotosidae > Tandanus > Tandanus tandanus. The sequence continues at coordinate 23,152,483 of JBCNYH010000013.1, forward strand.
ATAATAATAATGATAATAATAATAATAATCCATATATGATGATAATATGACTTAAAATAAATTCAAACAATATAAGATAATAAAAGCTCTCAAGGACCTGCTGTAAGGAGGCTCGATGCTGCTCAGAGTTTCACTCGGAAAGATTTTGTAGCGGGAAACGTGCAGGGGAGTTACCTAGGCAACAAGAGCTGAGAGGTGAAACGATTTGCCTTTCTCACCAGGTGACGTCACGTGTCACTCAGACACGCTTGCCGCTTCCTGTGTGAACGTGGCTTTAGTCACTTGTTCTACATCTTGTTTTGGTTCTGTGTTTGTTTACAATATCTGTGTGACTTGATAATACAACACTGATTCTGCACTCTGGCTGCACTGATGTTTACTAACAGCACTGCGCCCGGTGCAGGGACCCTTGAAACTCACATAAAGGAGTAAGGAAATGGTTTCAGAAACAAATTATGTCTGATTCACTTTTATTTCCAAGAGATAACCCCGTATTTCATGTTTATTTAATATGCCTGGTTAGTGAATTGGCCCCTTTAACTACCACTGTAAATGCACTAGCAGTGTTCTGAAGGGAATATACTACGTTAACCAACAATCTCTTGAATCACTAAACATATCACAAACATTGTATGTTCACAAGCCTGCACGTAGGTCCGTATGCCTTTTGCATGTTTTGGTCTGTTTATTTTCGTTGCCTTTATGTAGAAACTACTCCTCTTGCACTTGTGTTGCCTCACCTGAATCACGCCAATTATTCTTTTCTATCCTAATACCAAAAGGACCTCTATATCTTTGAGGTTTATTTTGTAGAAGCTCTTCTAGGATGCTGTGTATGATATAAAAAGATAGAAATGTAGGCTAGTACTCAAGCAACATCCCATCTTTTACTTCTTTACCTTGGAATACTCCTGATTGTCCACAAAGTCTTCATTAACCTCTAGAACGCGGTCTCCAGGTCTCAGGCCACTGCGTTCTGCTGCACTCCATGGGACAACTTGCTGCACAATATGGCCCCTGCGACCTCTCTCTTTACGTAAAGAGAAGCCAAAGACCTGGCCTTCCTCCCGCTTCATTAGGCATATTTGTGGACACAAGTCTGGCTCTGAATACAGATTTGTTTATAGCAGATTTGCTCACTCTAGTATTATACATGATATGTTTTATTTAGGATCTTTAGGAGTTCTCATATTGTGTTTCCTGTTATTTACCTGGGTCATCTGAGATCACCAGTGCAGGATTGTCTATCCCTTCTTTTGGCGTAAAAGTGAACTTCCTTAGAAATGAAAATATGTAATAAATCCAAATAAGGTAGATATATAATCATTAGAACAAATAAGCAGTCATTAATGAATTAATCATGTAAAAATGATTCTGTACAAGGTTAAGTCACTTATAGGGAAACTTACCGCGGCATCTCCGTTGCGTCTCCTGGTTCTGTAAAAAGTGTGAATATCTTTGTATCTCAAACCATTCAAGACTTTGTGCTGTTTATGTTTAGTCTAAAATTAAAAATTTCCCTCTCAGGCGGTTTAATATTAACTTGAATATTAAGATAATAAAGATAAAATCATTAGGATATATGAAGAAACATGGGAATATATAAGCTTATTGCTAAATCAGTCATAATTTGTAACATTGGTGAAGATTAATCATTCAGTAATTATTAAATGAAAATAGAAGATTATTTCAGCCACATTTCATCTCACAGTTAGTTATGTTTTGGCACATTGTATCCTCTAAAGATAAAGTGTTGGGTCAGCATTTCTTTACCAAAGCTTCCACTATCTAATTTCTGATCTTTAATAAACTCACAGCTCAGACATTCCTGTGAGGAACCTTTGATTACTCTTCTCCATGTTCGATTGTAGCAATCTTGTTCACCAAAAAAGTCAAACAAAACCCTATAATAAAATATTCTTCATTTTTGTTGACAAGCTATAACACTGACTTTATTTATAAGCAATTAAAGCAGGTAGAAATGCATCTTTGTCACCTCGATCTTCATGTACTTGGATAACTGCATTTATAATACATCTACTCTTAAATAGATATTTTTTTATAGCTTTTATATTTTTCTTTTCCAGATCCAAACATCTCAATCACAAGATGACCTGTATGATGACCTGGAGAATTCTGTTTTATACAGCACGATGGCATGCAAATGATTTTCTATAACAGCCTATAGTAATAGTATAGTAATATTGTCTTGATTAAACACTTACCAATCTGTACTCCAAAGTCCTTTTATGAAGGCTATGCTTACAATGAAAGTAACATTTTATAACCCTTAACAGCATATAAAGATAAATGTTTTTGTTATTGTAAAGAAGACTTTCTTAGATGAACTCAACTGTTCATAAATAAATGCAAGTATTTGGGATGCATTATTTCAATTCATGTGTAGTGTCATGCCTTGAACGTTTACCTAGAGATAATTTTTCATACAGCATCATCCATCAGCACACATTCATGAAATGTTCCTAAATAAAATGAACTAAAGTATATTACCCGATCATAAGTATAATGAGATATAAAACCCTAAAAGGAGTATTACATTTACTGTGAACCACTAATAATATCCTTACATAGTCCACTGGGTGAGATTTTAAAACACTTCTTTTAGTCCTAGACAACTAAATGATCATATCGAACTGGAACAAAAGAGAATAATAACAATCAAATTACCTGTGCTCTATCTCATGCTGCGTGCTGTTTGTGTCTTAGCTGGATGACGAGATTGCAGGCAGCAAAAAGGTTCAAGGTGCACACCTGAAGCACGAGAGCTGTTCAGTCGTCTCATTTCCTTCTTTCTCCACCATATTAACTCACTCAAGTTTAATATTTAAGCTGAGGTTTATGAGACAATATCAGCGTCAGAGTCAGCCATTGACAGACCTGAGTTTTTTCTTACATAATCTTGCCTAGAATCACATCTGAATCATTCACTCACTCACTCATTTGCCAAACCACTTAATCCTACTATTAGGATACGGGAAGGCTGGAGCCTATCTCAGCCAGCACAGGGTGAAGGCGGAGTACACCCTGAGCAGCTCGTCAGACAATCATAGGGCCAACACACACACACACACACACACACACACAAAACCCTTCACACTTACACCTAGGGGTAATTTGGAACAGCCAGTTAGCCTAGCCTAGTGCACGTCTTTGGACTGTGGGAGGAAACCAGAGTACCCAGAGGAAACCCACACAAGCATAGGAACACATACAAACTCCACACAGTAATTCTCGAACCCGGGACTCTTGCTCTGAGGCGGACATTCTAACCACATCACTGTGCCACACATTTGAATCAGCAAAATACAATTAAAAATTATTTTTCAAATGAAGAGGATCAGTAGAAATTCAGGTAAAGTAACACCTATGACTGTGCTAAAAAAAGAAACCGAATAAGAGAAATTTTCTGGACATTTTGCATATTTATTTTTGTTGTTTAAAGGGATTGGCATTCACAATATAAATAGAAAAATACATCAGTCTCTATCTGAAATGTAGCTGAAGGCACATGATCAGGTATCATATTTTCCAAACACATTTAATAAGGTGCATCATAAGGTGACGTGTTAGTATAGAAATGCCTGGAAATTTTATTTTAAGGTAAAAAAATAAATGAACTACTTTACAACTCTAACAACAAATTTTATTTCCTTTCTGAAAATGCAAGTGTTTTGTCAGTACAACACTCTGATATATAAGGAAGAACTGTTTGAGACATAATGTGATTGTTCCTTACACCTTTGAACAAATATCTCATTTTGTTCTTCAACCAATCCCCAAAAATCTTTAGGAACTCCAAAATCAACATACACACAGTCACACATACTACAGACAAAAAGATAATGGCAATTTTAATACATTATATGGCCAAAATTACGTGGACACCGGAAGACACCCATATACACTACACCCTTATATGAGGCTGACTCAAACTGTTTTCACAAAATCTGAAGTACATAACTGTACAGGATATCTCTGTATGCTGCAGCAATAAATCTTCTTTCACTGGAACGACGGGGCTCAAACCTGCTCAAACGGGCCGATGCCCCAGTTTACAAAGTGTGATCTATGAAGACATGAGTTGCCAACGTTGGAGTGGAAGTCTGGAGTGCCCTGCATGGATCCCTGTCCTCAAGCCCACCGAATACTGTTGAGATCAACTGGAACACTAACTATGCCCCATGCCGCTTCACCCAATGCCAGGTCCACATCTCACTAATGTTCATCAGGCTAAAAGAGTGCAATGGCTCAGAGAAATGCTTCAAAATCTAGTCAAAAGCCTTCCCAGTAATTATAACATCAAAAGAGAATGAAATCTGGAATGGGTTATGTTCAACAAGCACATATGGGTGTCAGGTGTCCACATACTTTTGGTCATATATCTGTGTGCACCTGAGCTGAGTGTTCAAGTACCTTTGTAAAAAAAAAAAAAAAGTTCCACATAAACATTAATGCAGACTACTGATGCAAAATTTCTCACTTGAAATTTGTTTCTAGTACATTAGTCTATTGCACCAGAGCTGTGTGTAATAAAACCGCTCCATCATTTAGCGGTACTTCCTTTATCCAGCAAGCGCAGAGTCTGCTTCACCACACGCTCCACTCTGCGAAAGTGCAGCTTCTTCCAGAAGCTTGAGTGCTGTTTGCGGCCCCACTCCAGATCCTGCAAGAAGACTAGAAGCTGCCCACGCACACGTTCTCTTTCCCAGGATAATGAGTTCTTTCCTATGATGCTCAGAATGGGATGCCAGTCCTCTGAGATATCTGAGCCTTCGGTTACTGATGCCAGCACCTTTACACGCCTTCCGCCATTTTTCTGCGGAACACCGCGGACATTCAGCGACTGCTTCCCCACGTCACTTAGTTGGTTCAAGTACAGGCTGGGAAGAGAAAAATACCTTGCTCAGTCAAGGCTATTGCACTCTAATATTACCTTTAAAATGTGTTATAATGGATATAAAAGCTTCTACTGAACCCTGGTATAATGTCAGCATTTTGTAATATACAAAGAAATAAATAACCCGAGATAAATTCCAGGTGTGCACACCCTTTTATAAAAACTTTATGTAGCAATATTCAAAGTCAACCGATTACATTTTAACTCATGTTAAGTAATTATACACTCGCAATCTCACTCACTTATTTTCCGAACCGCATAATCCTACTAGGGTCGAGGGGAGGCTGGATCCTATCTCAGCCGACACTGGGCGAGGGTGGGGTACACCCTGAACAGCTCGCCAGACCATCGCAGGGCCAACATACACCCAACCATTCACACTCACATTCGCACTTAGAGGTTATTTGAAACAGCCAATTAGCCTAATGTGCATGTTTTTAGACTGTGGGAGGAAACCGGAGTACCCGGAGGAAACCTACTCAAGCATGGGCAAAACATGCAAACTCCACACAGAAATGTCTGAGCCTGGGAATGAATACTATTTATGATTTTGAAAGTGACAGGTTAATTCTGAATGCGGTCATACTCCCAACTGTAAAAGTGCACACTTATGCAAACACATTATTTTAGATTTAGATAATCTAATAATTAGATTAAAAAAATAAAATCATAATAATTATATAGATTATATATATTATATAGGGCAGTGGTGGCTCGGTGGTTAAGGCTTTGGATTACTGATCCGAAGGTTGGCGGTTCAAGCCCCAGTACCATCAAGCTGCCACTGTTGGGTCCTTGAGCAAGACCCTTAACCCCCAGTTGCTCAGTTGTATATAAAAAATGATGAATGTAAGTCACTTTGGATAAGGGTGTCTGCCAAATGCCGTAAATGTAAATTATAAGGTTATAAGACGTATACTACTACATACTTACTGTATTGTGTGAATAGTAGGATGCTCTCTGCATGCATCAACAAGTTTAATTGCAGAGCCATCTCCAATGCTGTTGTAGGCTACATTCAGCTCCAGTAACCCACCGTGCAAGGCCAGCTTTTCAGCTAACTTAGAAGCAGCACTGTCTCCTATACCAGTATGCATCAGAGACAGCTTCTGTAAAGACTGGTTACCAGCCAGAGCCTCCAGAAGGTAGCTAGCTCCTGTGTCCTTCAAGGAGTTATCACACAACCTGTAGCCAGAGATTCATTAAATTAAACTTTACATTTAACAACTCATCTAGCTTATTATATTAAATTGTGATCATAAATACACAAAACAGCAAGATACAGTTTTATTGTCCAGGTACTTTGTACTGGCACCATTCAAGCAATCATTCATTTTTAATATAAACAGTTTTGAGGTTAGTTTCCTACCTGTTGAACCAACAGTGCAAAACAAAATGCAATGAAATTTGCCTTACTGTAAGGATTTAATTTTACAGTTGGATTCAAGTAGCAGATCTCGCAACAACATGCAGGAATCAGGATCCAGGCTGTTAAACTGCAAACTGAAGACAATATAAAAAGACAGCTGTTAAAACCACTCACACACCCACACACACACACACCCACACACACAAAACACAGTTCGTCTATTTTTTCAGAGGGAAAACTGCGAACAATATGGTCAGTATCTAATGCATTGGTCTTCAATATACAAAATAGTCCCTTTGGTTAAAAACAACAACAACAACAACAACAACAACCACCACAAAAAAAACAACTACTCAACAAAGGTGAGGTGGATGTAGCTGAATTGGACTATTCAACTGAGCAACATCCACCAAACATGAGGTGAATAATTGTTTTAATATAAACTACATCAAAACATAAGCAAATAAAGCACACAAAGATTTTTATGGTTTATCTTTAAACACTGTATAAATAAAATGCTTGACAAATGTAGGAACTCCGAGTGCATGCCCAAACAGGTGCATAAGAGCTGTGTAATGGCATCTCTCTGACTCGCTTTAAGATTTTTAGGATGTACTGTGCAGAAACTAAAATTGATTTTCATATACATACATATACACACATTATATATATATATATATATATAGGCGGCACGGTGACGCAGTGGTTAGCACGTCCGCCTCAGAGCAAGAAGGCCTGGGTTCGATTCCTGGGCTCGGGCCTTTCTGTGTGTAGTTTGCATGTTCTCCCCGTGCACAGGCTAATTGGCTGTTCCAAATTGCCCCTATGTGTGAGTGTGAATGGTTGTGTGTGTTGGCCCTGCAATGGCCTGCCAAGCTGTCCAGGGTATACCCATTGACTGAAATAGGCGCCAGCTTCCCCGAGACCCTAATTAGGATTAAGCTGCTTAGAAAATGAATGAATGAATATATATATATATAAATTTTATAATTTATTTTTTACATATTTTAAGCATTTCAGACGGTGAGCACTGTACGCTCTGAGCAGTAAATGCTGTGCAGCCAACAGCTTATGTTTAGACTACTCAGAGTTCAGTACATGCTACACAGAAACGTAAGTAAATTACACTCTGTAATGGAATTTTAGTATATACTATGCAGAAACACAAGAAAAGCAGCCAGGGTGCCCTTGAACTATAAAATACATTCCTCTGGTGCCCTCATAATTGATTTATTGAACTACTAAAATTAATTATTTTTTGAGTTATTGGGGCTTGGATTGAAGCCCCGATAGGTCCACTGGGCAAGTGGCTGGTCATATAGTCTGTTACCGATTTCATCTCAATAAAAATACTGTATAACTGTTATAACAGTAGGTTAAGATTACTATAACTAACGGGCCCCCAGCTGTCCTGGACTGCAGTTTCAGAACCTCATATTTATATCTTTTTGTGCAAGCACAAGCAATTATAAAGGCAAACTATCATCACACTCAGAGTAATTGCAAATGTGGTCTTTGCAATTGCTATGAGAAACACAGTCTGTTCATAAAATGAAATGATGCATGACACCACACAGCCGAGAGTTATGCCGCGTAAATCCTCCATAATTCTCTGCAGTATGTTTTCATGCATCATTTTATGTATAGACAAAATAAAAAACACTGACATTTAACATTTTAATTGTGAAAAACCAGAGGTGGACAAATTACCCAACTCTATTACTTGAGTCAAAGTATAGATTGTCAGTCAGATATAACTCCAATACAAGTGAAAGTTTTTCAGTCAAATTGTTACTTGAGTTAAAGCTGTTGAAGGAAACCGGATTACCGTGCAATGATTAGCACTCACAGCCAACTGGGGCCTTTCTGTGTGGAGTTTGCATGTTTTCCCCCAGATTTCCGTTGGTTTCCTCCCACAGTCTATAGACATGTAGTTGAGGTCAACTGGGTACACTAAACTGCCTCTCTTTGTTAGTCCTGCAATAAACTGGCAACCTGTTCAGGGTGTACCCTGCCTCCCGCATGAAGTTGTGGGAGGGAAGCTGAAAGTGGGATTGGTTCCAGCTCCCCCAGCAATGCTTACCGATAAGTGGTATGGATAATAGCTATGTGATAATGGATTTTTCTAAAGTGTTGGTGGTGGAGTAGTTAGCATGTCTGCCTCACAGCAAGTAGGTCCTGGGTTCGAGTCCCGGGCTAGGCGAGGGAGTTTCTGTGTGGAGTTTGTATGTTCTCCTCAAGCTTGAATGGGTTTCCCCAGGGTAATCTGGTTTCCTTCCACAGTCTAAAGACATGCACATTAGGCGAACTGGCTGTTCAAAATTGCCCCTAGGTGTGAGTGGGAGTTTGAATGGTTGTGTTTTGACCCTGCAATGGACTGTCAAACTGTTCAGCGTGTATCCACGTTTGCCCAGTTGGTTGAGATAGGCTCCAGGCTCCCTGTGACCCTAAGAGGCTAAGGAGGTCAGCAAATGAATGAATGAATATTTTTAATGTTTTCTCTTGAATGCCACTGCATTGTTGTATTATTATTTGACATGATAAAATATATTTACATATGTATATTTCTAAAAGGACTTTAGTTGGTAACAATAATTCTGTTTTTGTTAGCTAACTATTAAGATATGTTAGACTCACGGTGGCGTAGTCGTTGGCACATCCGCCTCACAGCAAGAAGGTCCCGGGCTTGGCGAGTGTGTTTTTTGCATGGAGTTTGCATGTTCTCCTTTTGCTTGCGTGAGTTTCCTCTGGGTACTGCGGTTTCTTCCCACAGTTTAAAGACATGCACATTAGGCTAACTGGCTGTTCCAAATTGACACCTTGGTGTGAGTGGCAGCGTGAATGGTTGTGTGTTGGCCCTGCGATGGACTGGTGAGCTGTTCAGGGTTTACCCCACCTTTGCCCAGAGTAGGCTGAGTGGTTCAGTGAATGAATGAATAAATTCACATACGTTCTGCAACTATTACAATGACAGCTGCATTATTTTTATTTGGAATTGAGCAAAATGTTTACATACCTTATTATGCTTCCTCTGGTTGGTCAGAAACGTTTTGTCGGTAGTGAATCGTCATTTTTAAACTCCAAAGAAATCATTACCACTGCCAGAATCACACTGAACTGTTTAAAAGTTTCAGCAAGCAGTTTGAACTTGACTGTAGGAGTCTGTAATTTACAGTGATTGGTTTTCTCCTGTGACTGACACAGGATTCAGAGTATCGCATTTAGGGAAAGGAAAAAGCCGCATGCACTGACTTTCCCTGTCAGTGAATGCAGCTTTTTTTGCTTTGTACTCTGTTACTGTCCACCCCTCTGATTAAGCCAAATGAATATCCCACACTTGAAAACACAGAGTTTGCTCAATTTACTAAAAACATAAAAAATAAAAAATCTCACTTGAGGCTTCTAGTCCTGTTAAAGGCGGGATAAAGGATGTGTAGCAACTCTGAAGTGACATGGCAGGAGGACAGGTTGAGCTCATTCAGCACAAAACCAGAAGGTAAGCAATTCAGCACCGTGCTCAGCACAAAACACTTCAGTGGAGTCATGCGCACGTTGGACAGGTTGATGATGTTGATGGACTGCAACACTTCAGCTGTGAGCCGAGGGTTTTGAAGCTCATAGAGCAAAACCAGCAAATCCATCAACTCCTCAGGTGGCTGCTGTTTACGGCTCTGCTTGGTCAGCTGCTTTTTCAGTGTTCGAGTGATCTGGGCCACTGTGGTGCTCTTAATGTCACATCCAAGTTGGTCCAGTAACCTTCTGTTCCCATAATGAAGGAGTCCACCCATAAAGATGGGGTACAACTCAAAGCACCTTGTGTCATCTTTTTGCTGTGGCTGTGGGCCTTGCACCCCCAGCAAGTTTTGCTCCACCTGATCGAGAACATCTTCATTGTAACTGTCTTCTGAGCGGAACATTTCTGCAGCCATGGTGTTAGCGATGCGCCCCCTACTAAGGCTAGTTACCCGATCAAAGAAATTGGGAAACAGTTTCAGTAAGTTAAATAGGGCAAAGATCCTTAGAGGTATGAACTTGGAGAGAATAGTCATTAAGGTAGTGATGTCTTCGCCAGCTTGTCCAAGGGTAGATTGGATTTGCTTAGACACCTTCTCCAGGGCAGTTTTGTTCTCACCAAGAACAACGTAAAGAGCAGCCAGGTACTCCTGCATGGCTGGAACTGCAAAAACGTAGCGCTTCTCATCTGACCCAGTAAGATTTCGACCATGTTCCACACAAGGTACGAGGAAGAAATCTAGCACATCTGTATGAAATACCGCCAGTTGTTGAAGCTCCTCATCAGTTTTGGTCTTTCCACCAATCCATTGTTCAAGATCACTCTCTGAAAATGATGCATGTTTACTGATCACTCCATCAAAAGCCAGCTTCCCAACAGTACGGACTACGTAAAGCATTAACGAAGTCTGTTGCTCTTGTGGAGACAGTTGTTCTCCTAATGTCAGCACCTCTCCCCCAAAGTTAAGCCTGAGGAAGCTTGTGTAGATACCAGTAAGAGTGCGTATTGGTGCCTTGGCATCAGTGAAGTGCAGGAAGTGAAGAGTGGCACAAGTGAGCCAGCAGTAAGAAGGTAAAAAGCAGGCAACTGCTAACTGGCTCTCCCGCTGCAGATTGAGGTACAGCATTTCGATTAGAGATTCTGCCTCTTTGCCTGACTTCTCTCCAGTTTGTTGTAACAGTCTGCTTGTGAAGTAGGACCTCTGGCGATCAGGATCGCGGAAACCACAGATTTGAGCATAGCAGTTCACATATTTCTTTGGGATTTGGTCAACTGCAGACAGCCTGGTTGTGACCAAAATGCTGGCCTGAAAAATATTCAAGAAAGTAAAGGTATGGTGGATGATTAGTGGTTAAGGCAAGCCGACATATAACCTCTCTTTTCAGAGGTTTCTCCAAAAAACAAATCTAGGCTAAAAGATTGAAAGGAATCCTGACATATAATGCAAAGAAATTTACCTACACTTTTTACACTGTGCATTACCAAAAACTTATCTTGTGTTTGTTTTTGCTGTTTGCTAATATTACTAATAGGGGTATGTTGGCTTAACCGGGGCAGCCTGGTGGCGTAGTGGTTAGCACTTCCGCCTCACAGCAAGAAGGTCTTGGCCCTGTGCAAGGGCGTTTCTATGTGCGGTTTGCATGTTCTACCCGTGCATGCGTGGGTTTCCTCCGGGTGCCACGGTTTCCTCCCACAGTTCAAAGACATGCATATTAAGCAGATTGGATATTCTCGTTTGCCCCCAAGAGTGAATGTAATTGTGAATAGTTGTATGTCTGTGTTTCGAACCTTATTAAACAGCACATGACAAAGCTCCGTGCATTCATTCTCTGTATGATGTATAACCCTTTATCAGATATTAACTGAGACTGACTTTCATTCTTTAAAATTCTATAAGAGTGCTCAGATCAGATGTTAGGAGATGAGATGTTTAGACAAACCTCAGGAAGAAGGTATTTCCTTAGCAAGTTCACCACAACAGCTCCCGATGGAAGAGCCTCATTAGGATCGCTGCATAATTCAGTGGTGCCAATCCTGAAGTCTAACTTCATCTTCTCCATTCCATTGAAGATGAAGAGGACCTCATGGGCCTGGTTATTATCTCCACTGAGAAATGGTGTCCTGCGAAGGTGTACATACTTTCTGCCCACAAGGTCTCTTAGCGATGTGGACTTAGCCAGCTGAGAGAGATCTTCACAAGAGAAGGGCACCACCAGCTTGAACTGGGACAGAGCTGAACCAGCGCACCAATCCAAAACCAGCTTGCGGACAACTGTACTCTTCCCAGTGCCAACAGCTCCATATAGCAATATGTTGAGTCCTTGTTCCTCCGCAGTGCCCCTCCTTGAGTCAAACAGCTGTTCAGCAGCGATCGCTTTTGTCACAGATTCTTTTCCTTTGAAGGGATTAACTGTGAGGCCGCTTCCCTCTTCTGGGTTTTTCTCAACAATAAGTGGCTTGATGTGCATTGTTTCAGGAGAAAAGGATCCACCAAACTGTTTCTCTTCCTGAGGCAAGTGACTAAACCACAACGTTAACTTTTGTTTGTGGATCTCTATGGGATCTGTAGATCAAATTCAACATAGTACTGAGATCTTTTCTTTTATTATTTCAATTGCAACCAAGATCCAATACCCATAATTTGTTATGTGTAACTATACCATGGGAAGTTATATCATAATACACCAAAAGTTTTAGCTCACCTGTGTTTGATGTGCCAGAAGAATATAACCTTATACTGTAACCAGGCAATGATGACTTCATTAACTTTACCCTTTCACTCCACCCTACTCCGGAGAGACTCACCCATCTGTTTAGGAACATGTATGAAACAAGACGTTAGATTACCCTTAAGGTGCACGTTTATTTTCATAGGCTTACATGCTGTAACATAAAACGGCTTTAGAAAGTTATACCTGGGGTGCAATAACATTCCTTTTCTGACACAACAGTCACAAGGTGAAAAGGTGAGCTCCACTTCTGAGGTTTGGGTGGGGGTGTTTGGGGGAACACAGAAACAGTGAAATACAGTACGTATAAGCAGATAAGCAAGTAAATCAGCGATATATGCTTTTAAAAACCTACTTCTCTCTGGAACTGTCGATACATGTTTGTACGGGAAATCTTTTAGCACCCTGTAGGACCTCCAGCTTATCGCTCCTGTTCCTGCCGTCCTTTCAAATCGCCACATTCCGGTACCATTTAAGACCCTTCCTAAAATAGCAACAGCTCTAATGTTATATGGTTTACTCATTTACTTGCATTGTTTAACATGAATGCTGCTAACCTTCGCATTAGTTGAACTTTCCAATCAAGTTAGAGTGTTTGCAGAATAAGTTCACACAGAAAATTATTTGTACTCATCTTGCATGTGCTTTGATGAAGAGCATGCTTCACTTCAGAGCAAACTAGCTGTACACTTTGCGAATATACCAAAGGCAAATAAATAAACGACTGGCACGGTGGTGCAGTGGTTAGCATTTCTGTCTCACAAGAAGAAGGTCCTGAGTTCGAGTCATGGGCTCAGCAAGGGTGTTTCTGTGTGGAGTTTGCATGATCTGCCTGTGCTTGTGGGAGCTTCCTCTGGGTAGTCCAGTTTCCTCACACAGTCCAAATAAATGTACATTAGGCTAACTGGCTGTTCCAAATCTCTCCTAGGTGTGAGTGTGTGTACTGACCGTACAATGGGCTAGGATGGATGGATGGATGGATGGCAAGCTTTTCAGGGTGTACCCTGCCTTTGCCCAGAGTTGGTTGAGATAGGTTCCAGCCTCCATGCAACCCTAATATGATTAAGCGGTTCAGCAAATTGGCTATAGACATTCCAGAAAAATACAGTTTCTTCTTCACTGTAAAATATTCAAATCGTGAATAATAAATATACACGGGTAACTTGAACAACCCAGAAATAAAGGTAAACATGAACCTGTGGCTGGGACACGAGCCTATTTTTATGCAGTTAAAGCAAGCCAGCATCATGTTGGGTCCCACCCATAACCCAATAGTACGTGGTCGGATTAACCAAAAGGTGTCTGTAATTGCTCCAGGTCTAATCACAGAAAAGAACTGGGTTCCATTTACCTCGGCAGCGTTTTATTTATTTAGAATTTGAGAACGACAACTAACATTTGCCCCTTTCACTCTTTTACTGAACCGCTTAATCCTACTAGGGCACCAGGGAGGCTGGAGCCCATCTTGGCTGAAGGTGGGGTACACGCTGAACAGCTCGCAACACACACAACTTGGGCGTATTTTGGTACAGCCTAATGTGCATGTCTTTGGACTGTGGGAGGGAACCCAGAGGAGTGCCCAGAGGAATCCCACACAGAACTACCCAAGCCTGGGACTCAAACCCAGGTCCTTCTTTGCTGTAAGGCAGATGTGCTAACCACTACACCACCCTGCTACCCCAACTCACATTGTTCACGTGCATTTCTATACATCATGCAGGCAGAAAAGCAAGAACTGACATGTGCATGACATCTGGGGGTAGGTTCAGATCATTTCAGTGGTTCAGTTTATATGTAAACATTGTCACACTGCCACGATAAACACTAAACAGAAACTAGCCGTTTGTTTTTAACAGTGAAATCCTGATTGAAGGCTTAATTTCATTCAGAAACAATAGTGTTGACTTTAACGGGGTAGGCGACATTATAACACTACAGTGTTCATGTAAACATGGCGATGAGGTGACTTTTCACAAGCAGACATACTTGTAACTAGCGGTTTAAAAAAGCAGCAGCACATTGAGTAGAAAGGGAGGATTATGATACTTACCCACTGCTTGAACAGTGTTGCACTGCAGCTTCATGTTCAGATTATTTTATATTCTTTCCGCAGCAATGTCATGAATAAACAACCGGACGGCAGCACTTCCTGCTACAGACACTCCCTCTCTCTTTCTCTCCTACAAGTTTCTACAGGCTCCAATATCATTCAGTCTGCTAGAACGAGAAACTGCGGTCAACCATCTACACTCAAAAAGGACGTGCGCTTCTACTGTGGGTTGCACGGTAAAGTGTATGGACATATTCATTGTACTTCGAAATCTCAGTGACTAAATTCAAATAGCCATGAAATCTCATTTTAAAACAAAAACGTATTGTTTTTTTTGTCAGTTTCCATTTATAAAATACACATAGACCTACTACTGATTGCAGTCACTAAGTTGTGTTGTCAGTGAAGCACCTTTTTTGTTTTACTATTGCTGTGAAGCGAGCGGAACACCAACACTAACTGCTATCCTCGCCTGGCGCATGCGCGGCACGATTATAGGAAGGCTGAGCTTGGTGGCTCTCCCAGAATTCCATGGCCGACTTGATTTATGTGGTAGCGCATGCGCAGCAGTTGTTTTTAGAGTTCTCGCAATCGTCGCCACCACCTTTCATGTAGGAATAAACAGGCCAGGAGAGATAAACAAAACTCGTACAAGCGACTATATAGACTTGGATTAACTGCCCCTCACATCACTCCACTTCTCTATGAGAACTTCTAGTTATTATTATTATTATTATTATTATTATTATTATTATTATTATTATTACTATCATTATTATTATTAGTAGTAGCAGTAATAATAATAATAAATAATAATAATAATAATAAATGATAGTAACAACAACAATAATAATAATAATAATAATAAATGATAATAATAATAATAATGATAATAATAAATGATAGTAATAATAATAATGATAATAAATAATATAATTTATTATTATTATTATTATTATTATTATTATTATTATTATTATTATTACTCATTCATGCATTCATCTTCCTCCGCTTGTTCCGGGGTCGGGTCGTGGGGGCAGCAGCCTAAGCAGTGAGGTCCAGACGTCCCTCTCCCCAGCCACTT
>JBCNYH010000013.1:23168246-23178767 GCA_039654325.1 Tandanus tandanus
ATATACAGTGACACTGGATCAATTGCTCTAATATAAGCACGGTTGCCAAAGAAGAAGAAGATGAAGAAGAAGTCTCAGCTTGAGCTTCTGTTGATTTCTATTCATTTTCCGGTGTTTTGGCATCAAATTGCTTTGTAACCTTTGAATCCTTTATATGGCTGTTGTTCTTTTCTAGAGAAACACACACTGTGTGGCCAGCTCCATGACCTCGTAACTTTTCAACAGCCAGTTGCACAAGCAGTCATACAACTGTATTGTTTGGATAAGAAGCTCATAGAAAAATCTGAGAATACATAACAACCCTCGGGTGAATCAGAACTTTAGCTATGATCAGTACACAGTAATGAAACCAGTTGAACTCTAACAAACAAAATAGTGACCAGAAAGTGAACCAGGAGGTTATTTTTTTGAGACACATCATTCCAAAAAGACCTACAACAAAAGACCACATGCTGTAAACGTTCAGTTTCTTTCATACACATTTATGTTTTTATTATCTTCATAACTACTTCCCCTTCTGGAAAAAATATCCTGGTCTTCTATCCTGAAATTGTGCCCCAGTCCCTGCATGATAACACCTCCCTGCTTTACTTTAGATGTGGTGTTATTTGGATGGTAATCTGCATTGGCTTTCAGGTTTTGGCATTAAGGCCAAACAGTCAAATTTTGGTGTCATGTGATTTTAACTCCTTTTTCCATTTAGCGTTAGAATCTTGGAGTACAAGAGTGAGTTCATTTGTAAATCGCATCCCTTCCATTCAAGCCATATTGGTGGTGGATTCTGATATTGTTGTCACATGCACACGATGACCACTCTTTGATTAGAATTCCTGTAACTGCTTAAAAAAATGCCTGAATTATGATTTCTTTTCTGAATTATTGCTTTATGGCTTTTGTTTTATATCTGCTTCATAGCCTATAAATTGCATTCAGTAAATACAGCTGAAAAAAGTATTAGTTTGTGTGTGTATGCCCACTGTTGAAGAGAAAAGCAGCACAGAAGTAAAACTTGAAATACTGTACATGGGGATTGGTGGTGCTAAAATTGTTTGACAGCTAACTATCACAGCTAGCAGGAACATCTGTTTGACAGCTAGCAGGAACATCTTTATTTGAGATCTGAATTTGCTTCCATTGTGTATACCTTTGATGTATCATGGTATAAGAATAAGTGAAATATGAATAAGAGTACCACATTCGTAAAACATTTGACATTACATCCACCTTAAGTCTACCCAAGGATAATAAATCAAGTAAAAATGCTGCTTCTTCTGGGACATCTACTCCAACCCAAACTTTCTGGGCATCTTCTGGCTTCGTGCAATTTGTTCAGTCAGTGCGTGATGATTTATACCTAGATGACATGGTTGGTTTATATTTGCAGATCATACGGAGAGGGCGCGCACAGCTCGTTATCCATCCATTAAAACATTTGTTAATATTTGTTCAGCATCTGCTATGGTTTGTGGATGATAACTTATCAAGTCGTTTTGATTTTGCTTTAATTGTATTTTTATTTCGTTTTTACTCGTTGTCAGTTTGTTCTGTCCAGCCCTCGAGAATCAATTCATCATTAATTTTGAGTGTATTTGTGCGTATTCAGACTTTTGCAATTCGTTCAAGTTTGTTTCTTCAATTCATTATAATGTGAAGGCCACTTTATATAGGTATTCTTCTCTATTTTATAAGACATTCAGTAATTATTTAGCCTCAGTAATAATAGACATGTCTCAGGAATCATTTGAATGCCTTAACTTTACCCAGGAACCTCAAGCTTTGCAATGTTTTATTCCCATCTGATGTTGAGGGTGATTATAAACTATTAGCAGCACTTTTAGCATTTGTTTGGAATCAGGTTCAATAAAGAATCAATTTCTTGGTGAAAGCTATTTCTTCTGCTACATAAGCTTTAGTCTTGACCGAATGATATGTTATAAATAGTTCTTCCCCTTGACTGGGCGAGACTGACGATCGAACCCATTACTTTTCACAATTCGTCATTGAACCACTTACAATCACATTGACACCTTATACCACATTACAGGTATATCTAGGAATAACCAAGAATAGCACTTTTTTTCTTAATGGTTATTTCGTTTTTGTTTAGAATTTAAATAAATAAGGTACCATCTCTAATTTCCTTCCTTCCACATTCAGTTCCATAATTGGGCAGATGTTATATCTTTATTGTAAAAAAAAATGCTGTGTTTCAGTTAAACCCAGCTGCCATGTGAGTAGCTATTCATTATATACATTTCCCTTTATATACCTTGTATGTTTTCTCAGTTTTTAGTGTAAATTGGATAGCATAAATATAGAGTTCATCTGAAACAAAATCCACTCCGGTTAATAAAGCTTTAGATGGGATGGGGATAATTGATCATTGGGCAGCTAGTCTCATAGACTGAATTTGTTACACAGTCTATACCAGAGTGGATAGAATTAGAGAGATATTTGTGCTTCCAATCCCTGACCAACTTTACAGGACAAAATGTCAATGGCATTTTCAACAGGCAATTCTGAAAATATTTTCACCTTAGTACCAGCCCTATGACAGTTTGCCTGATGGCAAACCATGTCAAGTTTTCATATCTGGTCATACCTTCTCATAAATATACAAGTGTAATGACAGACTGACATACTTACACAGTTAATGTGTTTCAGGTTCTTATAACTATTCAGCTATGTTAAGCAATTCACTTATTTCATGGATCCCTCTGCTTTACTAAAAATCACTCCTATCATTACTAAAAATATTCCAAAAATCATTACACACAAGACATTGAAAAGAGCCGTGTCGGGCTTGCTTGAATTTCTTTGACTCTGCTACGCCATCATATATGGTCTTCCATACGGTGGGGCGCTCATTCAAGTTGCAGTTTGTGTCTCGTACCAGTCGGTCTCAGTATGTTTTATGAGGGTGACCCACACTGGCATGACCATGGCGAGGTACTCAAAGGATGGTGTCACTTGCAGGCTCTTTGCTCCTTTCACGTGACATCATCCTTTGGGTACCTTGAAAAGAAATTTTATTTAAATTACATAACTACTGGGAATTGGTGAATATCCTCAACACCAAAGTCATACATAAGGTATTTTATTGTTGTTGTTTTTTTTTTTTTCATTTTACCAACAAAAATGTTAATCACAACATAAAATCAATATAGAGCTGACAAAAAAAAAATTTCCTGCTTCTTCAAATGTAATTTTGAAATCCTACACACAGGGGGAGGTGTACTCCGTCTCAGACTGGTCACCTACGTGAAATGTTCAAGATCAGTAAATGAATGTAGTTCAGTGAATGATTAGAGTTCATGCAAACGATTACATTCATTCATCCATTATCTATACCACTTTTTGTCAGGGTTGGGGCTGATTCCAGTGGACTTCGGTTGTGAGGCAGGGTACACCCTGAACATGTCACCAGTCTGTTACACGGGTAACACAGACATAAACAACTTTTCACACTCACATTCACACCCTATAGGAAATTTAGCCAGTTGACCTAATGTGCTGGACTGTCGAAAGAAAAGGGAGTACCCAGTGGAAACCAATGCAAACACTGGGAGAACATACAAATCCCACACAGAAATGCCCCCCACATTCCAAAGATGGGTGGGTGTGAATGGTTGTTTGCAGTAGACAGGAGATCTGGATTTGTTCTGGATTTACCCCACCTGTCACCTGAAGTCAGCCAGGATTGGCACCACCCTCTTCGGGAGCCTAACAAGCTAAGCAGTATGGATAATGAATGAACCAATGATTAAACAATATACCTCAGGAAAACCTTACTTGTGTGGTAGTAGTCATAAACTTTAATCACAGCCGGCTTTAGATTCTTCACAGGAAGCACTTGTTTAATATGTAGCTGATAGTTGATTGGAATATTCCTTGGGAGCTGTTGAACATACACCATACATATCGTAGACATTTACATCATATATTTTTTAGTGTGTACAATGGAGCCTAAAAATAGATATAAAGCACCTTTGAGTAAAATAGTAATATTATTATTCATATTTATAAACCATGTCCTCATACCTGTGTGATATACATGATAATGTGGTCGTTCTTGGAATCAACTCGCTCCACAAAAAGACTCCTTTTCAGCTACAAAAACAATATCATATTTATTTTGATTCTTAGTTCATTAACACCTGAGCAGCAAAACACTTTAATAATATTGATTAAATCAAGACATGTATATTATAGAAACTGTAGCAATGTTGCAACTCCTTACTTCACCAGGATCTGCTGTGAACCCTGATAAGAGCTTTATATCCACAATGATCATGTTAGTGTTGTTTAGTGACCCATTATATCTGGGGGGGAAAGACACTCAATAACTTCTAGAGGAATTATAGCAACGACTATTACAAAAACAATTGTTGTCACTGCAAGAACAAATGTATCAAGAAGATATCGAGTCACTGATCATTATAATCAATAAACCTTTTTTCTATTTTGCAGAAATTGAATTTTTATAGATTTGCAGCAATTAACCATTGATGAGTTAAAGGACCTTTGTCACTGTGATTACACATATACAAGGTTTTGATATTTTAGTCACCTAACAACAAATCAGAAGTAGTGTAGCTTTGTGAATTTTGAGAAATATTAATATCCATTGATCAATTGCTTTGCTTTCTTTAAATTTTCTGAACCGCTTAATCCTAATTAGTGGCTCGGGGAGGCTGGCGAGTACACCCTGGACAGCTCGCCAGGCCATCACAGGGCAGAAACACGCTGACGGCTATGCAGCCTACTCTTGAAGAAAATCAGCAATGGTTCTTTTACATGCCTCTCACCATAGACAGTGAGAGACATGGCCCGCATTTGATAACCCAGTTGGCTGCACTGGGGGACAGCAGTGACATCCCGTTGATAGTGGGGCTTGAACCCCTGACCTTGGGATCAATAATCCAGCACCCTACCACCGGGCCACCACTGCCCTCTTTAAATTTTTTTTCTGCAAAATGTTTACTCTATACTTTTTGTTGTTGGCCACTTAATTTGTTTTTACAGTGTAAACTGCAATTATTTAGACACAGAGCAACAGTTGTGGCAAAGTCCCTTTAAATGTTGTGTATTTTCATTCACCGGTTTTTCATTTTAGGTAAAGGTTTTATCACACTGTCTTTCTTACATGGCAGTGAAGCTGATGAGCAAATTTTGTCCAAATGGTTTCGTGCAGTTTCCCTCAGTCTTAGCTGTGATGCTCAGTGTACTGGTTTCATGAGGTGCAGGGACATTGTAGAAAAGTGCCATCTGCAGGATTGAAAAAAAGTTAACCCTGGGTTGACACTGGGGCATGATGTCTGTGATCTCCATTATTTGAGAGAATCGTGATGAGCGTGGGGATCGTGAGATCGAACCGTGATGATCTTGAGGGAACTTGGTGGATTCGTGATGTTCACACTGATTTTTGACTGTTAAAGATTTTGCCGTGATTATTTCGATGTATTACGATTTGACGCTAATCGTACAGAACGAGTAGAGCTTAACAGACCTTAATAGTCCCTGATGCACCATCGTAGGGGATCTTGATGAACTTGGAAATAAAATTTCTTCAAGGTTCATCTTGGATGCCCCCTGCCTCCTTTTTATAACCAAATCGTGCTCCAAGCGTGCTCATAATTCGTGGAGCTCCGCACTTTTTTGGATCGTGGAGATCGCAGACATCGTGCCCCAGTGTAAACCCAGGGTAAACCATGAAGCAATCATTGAACAATCAATTAATAATATTTTTATTACTCTGTGTGAAGACAGCAAAAATGTATTTGTTAAGAAAAATGGATAATCAATAATTATGTAATCAGTTTCTGATTTACAAGGCTGCATTTTCCTCTGAAATATAATGCCAGTTAAGTATGTAACTACTATTCTATGAGCAGAGGTTTTTTCAGTACCAAAAAAAAGGCATTATTAGTAAGAACTACAGTAAGAACTATAGTAAGAAGAACTACAGTAGTAATTACAAAATTTACTAATGGCATTTCCAGATACATTTATATTTTTCCAAAATAAAAATGGGGCAGCATGATGGCGTAGTGGTTAGCACTTTTGCCTCACAGCAAGAAGGGCCTAGGTTCGAGTCCTGGGCTTGGCAAGGGTGTTACTGTGTGCATGCGTGTTGCATGTTCTCCCTGTACTTGCATGGGTTTCCACCAGGTGCACCAGTTTCCTCCCACAGTCCAAAGAAATGCACAATAGGTAAATTGGCTGTTCCAAACTGTTGTGTATGTGAAAATATGTCTCTCTAAAATTCCAATATATGCCCCCACGTCAGTGGTACTTTCACACATGCAGTGAACACTGATACGTCCCCAAACCAACACAGGTGCTGGCCTTTGCACATTTATATCAGTTTTATCAGTTGCTTATATCAAATTCCCATCTGGATGGTCATTTTTATCTTTGGCACAGAGAACTTGACGTCCACGTTTCCTGAAAACAAGGTAAGAACTTGGTGGCATTTCTGCATATAATTGATATTAGGCTTCCTCCTTGCACAACACAGTTTCAGGTTGCATTTCGCAATGGTTTTCCAAAAACACAGGTTTTTTGTTACAAGTACTCCCAAGCCCATGTGACTATGTTTGTCACAGTAGCATGCGTAGCACAGTGTAGCACAGTGCCACCTGGAGGCTCAAAGGTCAAGCACATCCAACAGGTTTTTGATCTCGCTCTTTACACAATGAGAAGTGACTGAATTCACGGAATCTTTTCACAATAATAAGTACTGTATATTTTAAAAGAATTCTCAGCAATCTTGCATTTATAAATGTTCTTTTTGAACTAACTCTCACAAATTTTGAAGCAAAGACAAATCCTTGTCATGGTCTCTGGTAAATACCCAGTGCCCTAATCTCTGCTTAGAGTGAGGAGTGTCTTGGCACCGTTACAGATATACCGTCCCATTCCAAAGTATTGGAATGGCACTTTTGTTTGTGCTATACACTAACGATCCTGGAGTCTGAGATCAAAAGATGCAAAGGATTTAATTTCCTGACATTTACACATAGATGTGTTAAACAACTAAGAACATGGTACCTTTTCTGGTAAATCACCTAATCTATGAGCAAAACCAGTGGAATTTTAAGAAATGTATGTAAGCAAAATATTTAATACAGATAGCCTTATAGCAAATTGAATTACTCTTATAATAGTACATATCCACTGCTTACAATAACTGCATCAAGATGGCAACAAACTGACATCACTGAACTGTTGTATTCTGCATTTGTTATACTTCTCCAGCCAATAAACAGGGTGTATATAATGACAGACGGTCAGCATAAGGGTTTATTGTTAGGGACTTGGTATTAGAGACGC
Organism: Tandanus tandanus; assembly: GCA_039654325.1. Taxonomy (NCBI): domain Eukaryota; kingdom Metazoa; phylum Chordata; class Actinopteri; order Siluriformes; family Plotosidae; genus Tandanus; species Tandanus tandanus. The sequence continues at coordinate 23,175,582 of JBCNYH010000013.1, forward strand.
ACAGAAAAACCATCCAGAGACCGGAATTGGTTGATATTCAGGGTAATTGGCGTCATCTGTAATCGACCTGGTGAGCAGGTCCCTATGGTTCCGGCGCACGCATATTACATTACAGTTGTGTGCACCCATACTGTATAACATCACAGTCACATGCACATTTAAAGCCACAAGCTAACATTGTTAGTATGGCAGTTTTCCAATGTGAGTGAAGACATAAACTTCGTAATTTGTAATATGTGTAAGGCCAAGGAGCCACCATTAAACACCATCACCCAAATAAACATGCCTAGTTTGATTAAGCTAACAAGGGAAAACGGCAGAGCTGGCACAATCCAGCCATTTCACGAAAAGTTTTGGTTTACTTGTGCTGTCAGTTAGAAGTGTTCAAAAGAAAATCAGAATCAGCAAAAATTCGGTATCGCCAGGTCACACTTACAGAAATCGAACAAGAAGGTATATAAATGTTTAAAAATCACCCCTGGTGATTAGGAGGGGTGGAATAGAACTGTATATATAAGGTTTTTAAAATCAGAAGAGTTAGGTGCACTGACCTGTACTGACACACAGGTGGAGCCCTCCACAACAATGCTGTACTTTCCAGGAACATCCTGTAATGATTTTTCTTGATACAGGAACTTGTTGTTCTGGTTCACATCAAAGACGTGACTGTCTCCAGCTGCTGACCTTACATTCACTGTGCTAGAGCCGTCTGGGCTGAAAACATGGGTGGAATACAGTGCCAGAGCCTGGAGGGCTACAACTGTATCCTAAAGCAAAAGAAAAGTACAAATTATGCTTTTTTTTATTTTGTTTGTTTTAAAGAAAACATTAGGTTATTATACTGATTAAATGCTGGACAAGCTAAAGGAAGGACTGCAAATTAATTGAGTACCTGAGTGGATGAAAAGCCTCCATAGGGATTTTGTTGCTTCACCAGCCAACTGACTATCCTAGTAGCGTATCCCAAATCAGCAGCAGTGAGTTGGTCTGCAGTGAGAACAGCTAGCAACACATACGAGCTGATCTCCACTGACAGGGCAGTTGAGTCATCTGATGCTGACTGAGACCAATGAAGCTGACCATCTGAAATATGAGAGAGAGAGAGAGAGAGAGAGAGAGAGAGAGAGAGAGAGAGAGAGAGAGAGATATTAGCATATGTTGAAGTTACAGGTGAGGCGTTGTCGCAGTTATAACACATCTACGGCAATGACAAGTTTATTTTAATTTTTTTTATTATTGTTTATTGGTTTTATTTATTTATTTATGTTTGATTGCTCTGATATTTTATCAGTGAGTCAGACAGGGAAAAAACCCATAATAACGTGATGTACCTGAGCTACTGGGAATCCCCTTGTAAATCCTAAATTCATAAAATTTAAAGCCTGAACTGTGTCGTACCAATTAGCAGGAGTTTTCAAGTGCACAAATCAAACACAAGCTCATTCATTTATTCATTATCTTATTTTCTCTAAGCAGGCTAATGTTAGCCAGTTCGCTTGCTACCATCGGCCTCAAAATAAACAAAACCCCCTGAGACAATGATGAGAGATCCGAAAGGAAAGATGTCTTTAATTTGAAGCAAGGCATTGTCTTTTAGGGCCCTGTTAGCCTATATTTAGCTGGGCATCTAAATACTATTGACTCTGTGCTGTGTTCTGGTGTTATGGCACAGTCAGGGTACCACAGTAGATATGTGTGTCAGGCCTGGGAGTGATGTGTGTGACGTGTGGTACGGTGATGGTTATGCTGTTTAAATTAAAAAAAAAAAAAAAAAAAAAAAAAAAGCAGTTATTAGTTGTTCTTTAAAAAGAGTTCTATAGTAGAGTGACATCTGGTTGTTTTGTTTTTGATCAAGGCAGTCAGTTTTTCTTTGCTATATAACTGATTACAAAATTTCTCTTGGGAATGAGTTTGAGGTGTTGTCTTGGTTTACAGTCCCAGTTCACACACAGTGTATGTAGTTGTTAAGGGTATTTTTCTGTCCAGTGTGTACAGAATGCCAAAATCCTTTCACATATCATTTTCTTTATGCAGCACATTATTTGGATTATTTTTTTTTGTATTGCATAAAATACATTTTATTTTGAAACATGCAGAATTGTTGGTCTGAAAAAGCATTTACTGAAAAGAAAGCATTTAGTGAATAAAATACACAGGCATATAGTAAAAGGGCGTGTGCCAAATGCTGTAAATGTAAATGTACATTACAAAATACTGTATTAGAACATACTGTATTAGTAAGTAGCTCAAAATAACATCATTTCCATATCTAATATCGAAATATAAAAAAATAGAATTTATTAAATTTGTACCTCCTGAAATTGCAACACTGTCCAACTTTTTCAACAGGACCTCGCGAAGTTCTTTCTCTCCAGCCAGACTTAAAGTGTAGGCCATCAGAGCAGTGGTGTAGATGTTTTTCAGTTTGTGAAGAGACGTTTTTAAGCACAACAACTTTTTAGATACAATGGGATCCTGCATTTAAAATATACATTATTGTATGGAAGAAAAATAAGGCTTTGTAAACATTAAGTATTAAAATCATAAATATTTATGGGTCATTCTCTGAAACTGGTACCATAAAATGTGACATTCACAATCCCCAGATTTCAATGTAGTCCATCTTATTTCCCTCTATAATATTCACTATAAATTCATGAACCATTGTTACAAAGACAGTGAGAGAACTACTTCATGCACATAACTGCACTATTATTAGTAACAAACAGAAATAAATCCGTATGGAACACCAAATTAATCTTCAAATTCATTCACGTATGGAACACCAAATTCCATACGGTATTCCAAAACACCTAACATAGTGGCGGGAGCTATTGGAATGGGTGGCGTCTGTCTGTCTGTCACACTTTGGTTTCCGGACAATAACCTAGGAACGCTTGCTCGGATTTTGATAAAATTTGGTATGCAAATTTGTCTTACAGGTACCTCGCCTGGGATAGGTGCACGCCAAAATCCGCACTTAATTAATGAGCCTGCTGGAATTCATTTTTTCTTTCTTTTTCATTTTTTTAAATGTTTCATAAAGCCAGAAGGTTAGAATGTTAAATGAAAATAGTTTTGTGGCATGTCTCTGATTGTTTTTCCCCTACACAATTAAATAATTGAATGAACAAGAGTGGTGATTCCATACTTTTTGCCAGTAGTTGTGTATATGTGTGTATATAT
>JBCNYH010000013.1:23209398-23219561 GCA_039654325.1 Tandanus tandanus
TCTCTCTCTCTCTCTCTCTCTCTCTCTCTCTCTCTCTCTCTCTCTCTCTCTCTCTCTCTCTCTCTCTCTCCCCATCTAAGCAGTTTGGCAAATGCATGAGTGGGTGAGTACATTAAGCAATTGCATTGTTGCATTGTTCATTATGCAAACCGCTTATCCTGAAGCATATCCCAGGTTGAAAAAGTGTCAACCTGAACAGCTCACTAGTCACACAGACAAACAACCATTCACACCCACACTTAGGGACAATCCAGAATAGCCAATTAGCCTAACGTGCATGTCTTTGGATTGTGGGAGAAAACCAACGTAAGCATGGGGAGAACCTGCACAGAAGTCTACACAGAAATACCCTTTATCAATTACAGGGCTTAAACCCTGGACCTTCTTGGTGTGACATGAAAGTATTAACCACTATGCCACTGTTCCCCAAGACAGGTAAATGAAAATCCAATGTCATACAACATTATATAGCAATTTTATTTATTTATTAAAGGGCATTGGGGCATAATCCATCTATCCATCTATCTATCTATCTATCTGATCCAATGTAAAGCCAAGCAACTTTGTTTATTTTTTATTAATTTAAATATATCTAGTATTTGCCATTGCAATGCTCAGTTTTGCATTTAAAAAGTCTGTAAAGATGTCCAGTTATAGAATGTAAGCATTACTGCACTGATAATAAATGTAAACATATAAAAGAAATATATATTATTTGGATGGCCCCATGCCTTGCGAGGGTGTAACTGTGTGGAATTTGCATGTTCTCCATGTGCTTGCGTGAGTTTCATCTGGTTCCTCTGTTTTTTTCCCCACAGTCCAAAGACATTCACATTAGGCTAATTGAATGTTTTCAATAACCCCTAGGGGTGAATGTGAGGGTGAATGGTTGTATGTCTGTGTTGACCTGCAGTGATCTGTTGAGCTGTTCAAGGTGTACCCCACATTTGCAGCCTTAATTACAAAATAATAAAGAAAAAAGCAATTTAGAATATGAGATTATTTGTATGATAAATGCCATCCAGATGAGTTGCACCGCATGATTATTTCAAGTCCATACCTTTATACTAATATAAACAACATGGCCAAAAGTATGAGGACACCTCCCCACAATGTGTTTTGTCCACAAAAAAAGGTGGAAAAACAAAATTGTCAAGAATATCTTGACATGCTGTTGTAATTTCCTTACACTTGAGCATCAGAAGGATTCTTCCAAGTCTTTCCACTAAGGTCACTTGGCTGCTACTTCAAATCCTAGCCAGGTTAAGCCTAGACTACTGCAACTCACTCCTGGCCAGTCTGCTTCTGAGTGCCATTCAACCTCTGCAACTGATCTGGAATGCAGCTGCACAGCTTTTCAACCTTCTCACATTCTCCCACACCACTGCGCTGCTACAATCTCTCCACTGGCTTCCTGTAGATGCTCGCATCAGATTTAAAAAACAAATGCTTGCCTACAATGCCAAACATGGACTACCTCAAAGTATTTATCACACCCTGCACTGCATCCTGCTCTCTTTGATCCTCCAGCACTGCTAGACTGGTTCCTCCATCTATTAAGGGACAAGGAAAACATGCTTCTAAACTGTTCTCTGTTCTTCATCTAAATGTCCAGACCACTGAGCACTTATGTAACTTGCTCTGGATAAGGACATCTGCCAAATGCCATAAATGTAAATGAAAATGTAAATGTAAGTAATTAAGATCCATAAATATATGGTTTACCAAGGTTGGCATGCATGAACTTGAGTGGCCTGCACACATCCCTGACATCAATCCTCCTAAAACTTTTGTGATAATTTGGAACCCAGATCACATGCAAAGCATCTTGCATGACATCAACCTCAATAATGCTCTTGTGGGTGAATGAGTACATATCCTCACAGGAATGTTCCGAATTTTAGAGTGAAGCTTTTTCGGAACAGTTATAGCAATTTCCTCTTACAGCAGAAAAGGGATACCCAGAGTTTTGGAAAGGGATGTTTAATACTCGGGTGTCTATATACTTTTGGCCATATAGTGTATATGTACGGAGCATTGCAATAACAAAGGTTCCACCATTTCCTAAATATCTCTTTGACTTTTATATGGTACATTTTTAAATAATTAATCAGTGATCTACTTACAAAAATGTGGAACATGTATGGTTCTCCTTTCCAGATCCCCGTATTTATTTTGGATTGCACATGTTAAAAACTTTCCCTCATGCTGGCACAGTTTAAATTTATAAATGCATGAGGTTAGCTCCTTACTGCCCTCCCGTGTGAAATTCATGGTACTAGGTAAAGCAGTTGTATCGGTATCAGAAATGAACCAGGAGATGTTGGTTATGGCCCCATCAGTTTTACACACAGCAGACCAGTGTGTGGAGTCTGTCAGCAAACCAACACTCACATAACTTCTGGGTGGTGCTAATGGAAGACAGGTAACAGTTTTTTACAGGTAAAGTACAGGTAAAAGGTTTTTACAGGTAACACTGATTACATTGCAAGGATCTATTTCGTAATTTACAGTATCATAATATCTTATTCAGATATTACTACAATTGTATAAAACATACCAGTTATAGGGATATGAATACTCTTTTGTACAGTTTCCTTTAACCCTTGGTGATGCACCACACAATTCAATGTGCATCCTGCATAAGAATAAACGGGAAGTCGTGCTGAATTCCAGACCCCACTGTGGTCCTCCTGACTTCCAGACTGAACATTTTCGGGCACAGATTTACTGATTTCACCTCTGCACTCTCTTGTTTCCCAAGTAATATTGGCACTAGGAGACACATTTTCTGCTATGCATTTCACCACTATATATTCAGTCCCATTCTCCCAAGATGTGTTGGAATGCAGTGTCACATGGATGGGAGCTGTAAGGAATAAAACCAAAAGGATTAAGAGTGATGTAGTAATGTTTTACAGGCAATAAGAATTATAAATCATTTTACTATGCTTAATATGAGTTTGATATACCACAAACAGGGAAAATAATTTGCCCAAGCACACTATCTATAGCTATCTCTTGAGCCAAGCAGGAAGCATTAATATACCATTATGCTTTTAACCAGATGTGACCCATTAGATGAAGTAATGTCAATTATATTGTTGTTCCACTTGGGAAGTTGTTTCTTTCATTAGAAAACCCGTGATACATTCATAGTGAAAGTGGCATCAAAGACTGTATACCAGGGACCAGCACAGAGGGACTAGAAACTGCATTTTTCCATCATGAAATCACTCACGTTCACTGATGGAACAGTGCAAGATTTTGATCAGTTATTGTTATTTTATTGTTAGTAAATGTTATTACATAAATTTTATTATGTATAATTTATTGCATTTTTTTTTCAAACTTTATTTTATTCTTATTTTAGAATTTATGATTATACCTATACACTATATACTATGTGGATTATACCTTTTGTTGTTTTGTAAAGCACTTTGGTCATCCTCAGTTGTTATATAAAGCTATATAAATAAAGTTGACTTGACACTATGAACCTTTGATAAATTATAAATGCTGCCTTGTACCTGGTGATTGGACCGTGGGCTTCACTTTTAGTTCAAATTTTAAAGAAGCTGTATGTCTGTGGTAGGAAGCTTGGCACTGGTATTGCCCTGTTTGATTTGTCCCAACAGGACCTTTTATTGTGAGACCACTGACAACCACATTCACATCCTCTGACAGAGGTTCACCATCCCTGAGAAGCAGAGTAACATAAATATGTTAAGCAGCCTTCTCAACACCTTGTGTTGCGCTTATGGATAATCAAATATGAAATACTAGTATTCTGTACATGGGTCGGCTATTTATATGATCCATGAACACCACTGAGCGTGGTTTGGACATAACCTCAATACATTTTTATACAATGGAGTGAAAAAGTGCATTAATATTAATAGACATCAAGAATTATTACTTTGTGCAATTAATTTTATATCTTGGGACATTTCCCATCACTTCCAAGTTGATTTTGATATCACTGTCCCCCTCTTCTAATATTAACAAATTGGAAGTGTTTAAGGGGTCCATCTTAATGCTGATGTTTCTCAGCTGAAGAGAGGAGAGGTCTAAAAAACATGCAGTGAAGTTAGTAAAGATTTTGTATAGGCATAACGCTTTTAAAACAGGCATGCTTTTTATGTGTACTTTTTAATAAGCTTAGATAATTTTACTGATACTTACAGTATGTTGGTAGAGTAACAGTTTTCTCTATGACCGGAAGATGTGGATAACCAAAAATGCAGGTAATATTTTTTCCCTCATAAACAGCTAATGGAAAGCAGCGAGAGCAAGAAACTGATTCATAATTTATGAAATGAGTAGAGCATGATGTAGTTTCCATTTCAGGATCGATCCAGGTGATTGATGGATGAGGCCTCCCTCCTTTTGCTCTGCAGAAGACCTCAAAAAAGTCATCTCCTTCTTTTTCAATCAGGGTCATATCCATGGTTATATTTGGAAAGACTTAACACAGAAAATATAAAGGGACAGGGGATTGAAACATTTCAAAATTATTATTAGAAAGATATAAGAAGTGTCCATCTGAACTAGTTGGATAGCAATAAAGATATTAGTGGAACAAAGTGAAAATGCATCATTAATAATGAAATATTTATGTATTTATGTGACAAGCAGCAGTTTCAGAGAAAGTCAGTTATGAGGAGTATTTAAATTACACAGGAAGCACAAACTACACAGAGATTATCTGAAGTATAGCTAATTTAAGGCAAGAGACAGAATCACACAGATAATTACACATCACACAGATAATTACACCTCACACACACACAATATAATATATATAGTAACTGTTTTCAAGTTCAAAAAAGAAAAAAGCCTAAGTATTATTGTATTGTAACATTCTAATAATAACCTACCAAATGTCTGTAAGTCTATAAAGGTTGTGCTAGGCTCCGTCAAAGTGGGGTGCTGAATCACACAGGCAACACTACTCTCATTATTCAAGTGGACGGGGAAACGGAGCATACTGGCAATACTGACTGTGCCATTTGGCAGTGTGTAGTTTGTGTTGATGATGGAGAAAATATTCTCACTGGGCGGAGCCCCTCGAATATCCCAGTGGAGACTGGCCCTTGGCTTGGCATAGGAAGCTGAACAAAAGATTCTTTGGTAATGAGTTCCATTCAGAATTTCTTCATCTGCATGGCTGTTCACAAGGGGCCGGGCTTAAAAAGAGAAACAATGTCAGACAGTGGTAGAGCAGGTGCTAGAAGCTAGAAGTTTGTTTAGGCCTTGCACAAGTACCTTTAACATTAAATGGCTTACCACTATGCAAGACCTGCAGTTCATTTGTGTGCCAGATGAAATGTAAATAAAATTTTCAAAAGGATGACAATAAGGCAACATGCTGTTTTAGTCTTAGTCACTTAGTGAGCTGCACCTTCCCTTCCTCCTCCTTTATGGCTGAAGTGCCCTTGAGCAAGGCACCTAACCCCCAACTGCTCTCCAGGCACCCCAATGTGTGTGGCAGCCCACTGCTCGAAGTGTGTGTGCTCACTTTGAATGGGTTAAATGCAAAGGCAATAATTTCGCTTGCGGGATTAATACAGTATATGAAAAATTAAAAAAATATGTATATAAACTTACCAACGACGTGAAGGAATAAGCTTTCCATCATTTCCACTTCATCTGTGCTAAAGACGCATGTGTACTGTCCCTCGACCTCTAAGCTGTGTATGTGCACTTTCACAGTAAGGTTGGTGTGGGATGCTGGAGTGGAAAAGTTGTCTTTGGCAAACAGCTTGCCATTTTTGTATCCTGCCATCATCTTTGCTCTGTTTCCTGAATCCAGGCGCTTCCAGGAAGAATCACTGATATTGTGTTTGCCAGCGTACAAACAGTGCAGGTATACGTCTTCTCCTAATACTCCTACTACATTATTGTCAAAAATGACGTCTCTTAAGACCATGTCTATTTAAAGAATGAGAAAATCACATATCAGTGAGAACAGTCTCACTATACCACATGCCACATACAGCACACAAGACCTACATAGTGTTGGGGGAAGGTCAATGACATCACAAAAATAAAAAAAAAGACTGCACAAGTAGAATGTCACTGTGGTACTTGACAGGTTTTGTTCATTTTCAAAATACACACACACACACACACACACACACAATGCCAAAGCATTCCTGAACACCATATATTCAGCACAATCAAGTAAGTATCAGTGCTGGATATACTTATTTGCATTAGAGCAGAACAACATGAACAACATTTCTATAAAGCCCTAAACTGTGTGCAAAAAGTGTAACAGTTGGTGAAGTCCTATAAGTACATAGACTGTTTGTATTACTGAAACACATGCAATGCTATGTTACTACTTTTCTATCTCAGGATTTGATCTGATATCACATAGAATAGGCACAGTAGCACACAGATTTCTCTAATTGAAATTGTGAACACTGCCTTTAATCATGTGACTTGATGGTATGTGGTTTGCAGCTGAGACATTCATTCACGGTGAAGCAAACCACATACTGTATAGATTTACCTGTTCCACTGAGGATGAAAGCTTACATTCATCTCAAGTCTCAAAACTTAAAAGAGTTAAAAAAAATAAAAATTACATTTTACAATTCAACAAAGCTCATAGCATCACTGGTTATTTATATAAATAATATTATTGTTAATCCAGTGTTATCAAATACTCCTTCACCACCCATATTTGAATAGTACAAATCAGGTATCAGTATTCACTACAAAGCTACTGCAAAATATGTGCAATGAACATTATATTCAACACAGGAAGGACTTGAGGACAACCATTTCACACTGTTTCAAGTGGAAAAGGGACATAAAGAAGGACACACACAAAAAAAAGACAAATAAGTCACTATATAATAATAAGTTACTATTAGAATACACCCTGCAGGTGATTATGCTTTGCTAACAATACTATTATAACAATGTTGTAGCACCAGTAAATGTAAAAAAAAAAAAGGTGCTATTTGTTTTTACTGGTTCAAGTTTAAACAGTTTAGATAAGGTAGGGGGCTGTTTCATGGTCATAGATCAGAGTTGTCTTTTTAAAATTACACAAGGGACCCCTTTAAGTAGGCACTTGCATACTTTGACTGTGAGCTTTTATTCTTAATGCTGTGAATTCTTTACAATTCTGATACACTACAAGCAGATGTACTTATTCTAGAGACCCTGTACCTGTTATACTTTCACCCAGTGTAATTTAGACACCATTAGACCTGTAGCTCTGATACTTCACACAAAATATTTTAGTCTCATAAGGTGTTGACTGGTAACAAGAAACCACAAAAACTAGGAGTTTTATTTTTGAGCTGCTGTGAACCCTAAAAGTCTCCCCTGATCGTGAAACAGCCCTAGGACTAAAAGAAAAAAAAAAATTACACTAAGGGTACAGAAACCAGTATAAAAAAATATTCAGGACCCAAGAAACTGAAAATGCACTGATTGCAAAATGAGCATTAAAGAGTATTTGTAAAGGAGCAAAATAGCACCTCACCTGACAAATTGCAGAACATTACTAAAACAACACATTTTAACTAGATTGATTTCCATTGGAATCATACTTGACTCAAATTTTAATAACCCACCAAAATAATCTTAATTTTGTCTTAATTACTTTTTTTTTTTTTTTTAAGGAAAATTCTTTTGACCTACCTTGATTTTGTGAGGTCTGGGGAACAATAAAAAGAAGTTCAAATGCCACAAATATTGGTAAAAACATGTTTAAGTCATTTAATGAGATATAGTTGCAAGATAGCTTGAAAAATGTGTTTCCAGATGCTTCAATAGATTAGGGAGAAGTGTGAATGATGTGTGTATTAGAAGAGGTCAGAGTCAGCTATTAGATTGTGTGTGTGTGTGTGTGTGTGTGTGCATGTGTGTGCATGTGTGTGCTGCTAACCCCAAACCCCAAGATTTTTTTCAAAACCCACATAACATACACTTCTTTTTCTTCTTCTTCTTCTTCTGAAAACTTATGAATTTATTGCAGTATATGATATATCAGAAAAATCCACCTGTCACCTGAATATGGACAGAATGTTTATTATGAAAACACTTATTATATTCAGTCACACACAGCAACAAAGGATGTACAGTTAGATTTCTTATCAACCATCAACAGAAGTACACGCTGGGTAATCTTACCTTAGTCATTTGTTTAATGCACTACATTGCTCTGACTTTAACACCAATGATTCTCACTAAAAGTCAGGATAGCAACTGCTGTGTCATCAGATGACAAAGATGAACTTTGAGGTTTACAACGACATTCTGACACACTCATTGAAAAATAAAAAAAAAAGGGTTTCAGTTTACGAGACTTCGGAGACTTCTCAGTTTCTAAAGTAATCAAGGTATCCGCATGCAGTTACGAAAATGAATCAGCACAGTTAACATAACTGATTTCAAAAACAGTGCTTAATGTTCCCAAAAGAGTATGGTTTTGGAAGGGAAATGCTTTGTAAACCGTTTTGCTGGCCACAAGCAGGAAAAAAAAAGAATGTGCACATCTATACATTCAAATAATCACATAAAGACACAAATGTAGACATGCATGTAGATTCCGGAGCATTGTTAAGCAGTCTTCCACAGACATGCATTTAAATATCTACACACACACACACACACACACACACACACACACACACACACACACACACACACACACACATGAAACCCACAGTCTAACGGCTGTTAAAGTAAACAGGAAGATCATGAGCCAGGTTGTAACCTCAGACTGGTTCCTGTTGTGCCAAACCTGAGGTTCTTGTATAGTACCTCACAGCACAACAGCCCTGATATAAGCATGTAATATTTTGAAGTGATTTAGATGGTGTGTAGACATGCTGATAAATGCAATCCACTTAGACCCTTTCAACTTAGGGTGTATTTTACATGGTAAAAGTGGGGGGTCCAAACTAATACATTTTTAAGGTGAGGGGAACCCCCCCCCCCACAATGGCTCCATTGTCTAGTGTCTACACATGCCGTAGGGTAAGATGTGCCATCACAGCTCCTGTGCTGCAAGACAACTGCAGGTTTTTTGTTTTTTTTTTAAACTCACATTAACCACAAAATCATACACCAAACACATCTTGTATTATGTTTTTGCCTAAATTATGTATTTGCATCAATACAGTACACACACACACACACACACACACACACCATCATGTGAATAAGCACACAAAGCACCAGTCATGCACTTACAGGATAAGTGAAAAACACTTATCAGAATATGTACCACTAGTATAAAAAAAACATTTTACTAAATCAATTCTAAATAGACAATTTTTTTTGGACAACAAGCAAAATTAAGGTGGAAACTAAGCCAAGCCATTGTCATAACATTCTCTCCAGAACATGGAACACAGAAGGAAACCCTCCCATTCACCACTGATACCTAACACTCAGGAGTCTGCTGTCATTTCAAGCAGAAGATCTTCATAATATCTTATTTTTTAAAGATCAAATGCAAAGGTCTGAACAATAGGGTATATTTAGAGAATCACACATGAAATCCAGGCCCCAAGTAACTTTAAGTGAACTAGAGGCTATTTAATCTAATTGTTTGTTGTGTATGCACTGTGCGGCTTTCAGATAATGTTGTGGTCAGCAATCAATCGAAAATTTTTGCCATGTGACGTCAGAGTGGACCAACAAACCAGCCATTCATTGCTGCTTCTGAAATGTTGTATTGTATGGCACAGATTACAGAGTACCAAAGTCTATTTTTGTATGTAATCTTGGCCCATTTGTCATGGTCTACTCTTGTGATCAGCAGAACACATCGCCAGGTCTGAACTGCCAGCTATTCAGGACCTCTACAGACAGCACTGTATCCCAGCCACAGACTCTTCATGCTCCTGCCATCAGGCAGATGGTACAGGAGCATACAGACCCGCACCAGCAGATTTGGGGACAGTTTGTACCCAAAAACCATCAGGCTACTGAACTGCTGAAATACCGGACAATTTGCACACTCATTGTACACAGTGTATATGTACTCCCCATTACCTCTGCACTACAGTATTTCTTTTTTAGTATTCTGTATTTATCCTATCTCTAGCTCTCTCTCTCTCTCTCTCTCTCTCTCTCTCTCTCATATATGTATATGTATATGTATATATATATATATATATATATGTATA
>JBCNYH010000013.1:23247234-23259336 GCA_039654325.1 Tandanus tandanus
GACATGGCTGGCCTTTGATAACCCAGTTAGCTGCACTGGGGGGACAGCAGTGACAACCCATTGATAGTGGGGCTTGACCCCCCCGACCTTGTGATCAGTAATCCAGCACCCTACCACCGGGCCACCACTGCCCCCTGTCTCTAAGTTTTCTAGTTAAATTTCGAACACATTTTTTAAAAAAAGTCTTCTTGGGAGGCAAAATATTAACGTCCAATGTCACATTCCTGAAATTAAATACTGTTGTTTAAAAGTCATTTATTAAGACTGTTCCTATTGATTGTCAAAAAGGTTTCCATTTATTCATTACCTTAGAGTTTAAAAAAGCTTAGAACTTACAACTCAAAGTAAGAAGTAGATATTTGATATACTGTACCTCATAATTGCAGCAGAGTGGTACAGTGGTGAGGAAGTCAGAAGGTTCTGGGTTCGAGTCCCGGGGTGATTCCGTGAGCTTCCTCCGGGTACTCTGGTTTCTTCCCACAGTCCAAAAACATGCTCATTAGGCTAATTGGCTGTTCTAAATTGCCCCTAGGTGTGTGTGAATGGTTGGTGCTGTTCAGGTTTTACCCCGTCTTTGCCTAGTGTCACCCGATATAGGGTCGATCCTCCCAGTGACTTTAGTAGGAAAAAACAGTTTATAAATAAAGGTAATGAATAAAGGTCTTCTTTATTGATCAATGACTCACCAGTATAATAGCATTGTTAAACTATTTGCCATTAAATAATGACTATCCACTCATCCATCCATAATCTATACTATTTATTTATAATGCAGTCATGGGGAAGCTGGAGCCAACCAAGGTCGCCAGACTATTGCAGGGTTAACACAGAGACCATTCATATACACATTCATACTTATGTAACATCTGCCCTGAGATGGCCTGGCGTGCTGTTCAGGTTGGACTCTGCCCTCACCCAGAGTCGGCTGAGATGGGCGCCAGCCTCCCCGCGACCCTAATTAGGATTAAGCAGTTCAGAAAATGAATAATGATGAACTTATGTAACATACTTAATGCAGAGTTGCCAATTGACTTGATATGTATGTCTTTGGACTGTGGAAGGAAACCCAGACAAGCCTGGTTGAGAAAATGCAAACTCCACACAGAAAGGCCTCAGCTGAACACATTATTTGAACCCTGTCACTTCTTGCAGTGACACAACAGTAACCAATGCACTACCATGTCTTCCAAAATAATAACCAGTTCTTTCACTTACTCACCCACTCATTTACTCAACCATTTAATCATACTAGGGTCACGAGAAGGCTGGAGCCTATCTCAGCCAACACTGGGCAAAGGTGGGGTACAACTCATCAGACAGCACACACACACAACCATTCACACTCACACTCACATCCAGAGGCATTTATAACAACCAATTAGCCTAATGTGCATGTCTTTGGACTATGGGAGGAGACCAGAATACCCAGAGGTCACCAAAAGAAGCAAGGACTTAAATTCAGGACCTACTTGCTGTGAGGCAGATGTGCTAACCGCTACGCCACAGTGCCGCCATAACCAATTCTTATATAAAATATTACACTTATTCCAAATAAGGCAACTCCGAGGAAAGGAATTGTGGATGCAAATGAATAATCATGCCAGGTGAACCAGGTGATAAAATTCGGAGAGCTTAGCTTAGGTAGAATGAATTTTAAACCACCTAAATGTGAAAAGAGCAAAGCCAGTTCTATTCAAGAGAAACCCTGCAAAAAGAAGCCTGCCGGGATAAGCATATTAAAAAAGTAGTCAAATAAGTGAATATACTGTATAAATATTGTAGTCTTCTTTTCTTGTGTTCCGGGTAGTATATACTAAAACAATTATTTGCCTCAGGCTCGATGGATGCCGCTGAATAGTCCTGAATAGACTATTCGGTGATATCCATCTCAATTTTCACAAATAAGTGTTAAGTATTAATGTAATAGTTGGCCGGGGGTTCTCAATTTCCACCACCTCCACTGACCCCATTATAATTACAGCACAAATTCATTTAATGAACACACACTATACAAATGTGAGGCACATTGAGTAATAAGGAAACTTATTTTGTAATTTAACACGTTCATGTGCTGCGTTTGCCTGGCGAGCTGTCCAGGGTGTACTCTGTCCTTGCCCAGAGTCGGCTGACATGGGTGCCAGCCTCCCCACGATCCTAATTAGGATTAAGCGGTTCAGAAAATGAATGAACAGGTTCATATGGCCAACCACAATTTTGAAAAAATTGAAATAGTTCTAAGTAAATTTTGCCTTGAAATATTTTAAGATTTTGAGCTTGAAAAGTGGCCAGCAACGAATCAATCATATGGAATTATTAAATGCTTACCTTAACACTTATATTCAGAGCATTGTGTGTGTGTGTGTGTGTGTGTGTATACACACATGCCCCAGATGAAGTCCTAGTTTTTACAGAACAATTGGATCTTTTGTAAACGGTGAACATACAGTGACACCTTGCGGTCAAATAGTACATAGCAATTTATTCCTAATATTCATTGATTAATTTTCTGAACCGCTTAAACTTAATTAGGGTCGTGGGGAGGCTGGCACCCATCTGTATCTGAATACACAATAATACTGTCTTTGCCATTTAACACAAATGAGCTACGAAGCTTCACTGTCCTCCACAGTAAATGGCACTTGATTTCTACTCATTCAAAGATGATCCAATAATTCACTAGATCACATCAATGATACAAATTCATTAAAAAAATAAATTTTATTTACATTAAAATAAAGCAGCAGAACATTTTTGTGATCGTAAAATATTGTGTACATCGTCTACACAAATTACTGGCATGGAGGAAACTGTGATGAAGCTTACATGACACATTTTTCCACCTGATAAAACATAGACAGCACACATCTTAACAAGGTGTCAGGAAAACATGATGTGCAGATATTAATATATTAATTAATGCCCAGCAATTTATTGGCCTCACAGAACAATGCCTTGAAATACATTCCATATAATACATTGCCAGCCCCAGCCTTCTGGTTATCAGAAATACAATAGTTTTAAAAGCTGAAAAAATGTTTGTAATACAATAACTAGCATATGCTAGGCAATAATTTATATTCACTTCTTCCTGAAATATTGTTTGTCAGTCATTGTTTATTTTCTCAATCTTCACGGAGGTAAGCCTCAGGAACATCCTCCAGATCTTGCAAGTTAAGACTTGATGTATACTCTGCCATTCTCTGGATCTCTTCAGCTTTCAGTTCAGCCAAACTCTTCTGTGCTGCCAACTGGAGTTTTCTCATCTCTTCTACTTTAGACTGTGCTGCCTGCATGCTACTCTTTAACGCATTGAATACATGCTCCGCCCCTGAAATAAAGACAATATTAGCACTTTATTTAGACCATAATCATCAAATATTATATATGTGTTTATGTGTCATATTAGCTCACCAACATACCTGAATTGTAGGCAGCCTCAGCTGACAGCTCACAGATGTTGACGGCATTCATCCAGTTTGACTCATAGCGCTTACATTCTTCCAACCTATCTCCAACCTGAATGAATGAAAATACAGCTTGTTATGGGGGCTTTTTGGACAAATCATCAAGACTCTATTTCAGTGTACGGATTTCCCTGCAGAACAAAAGCTGATAAATATTAAGGTAACAAAAAAGGGACCTTTGTGGTCACTTACCTCCACTCGCTGGCCAATAATCACCTGCCAAATGCTATCTTCCTCAGCAGGAGTGAGTTTTCCAATTGATGCCAAATAGCGCTTTTGAAGAGCGATGAGGGTGTGCAGAGCCTGAGAACATGAACAAATTGTGTAATTCACTGCATGTGTATTATCAGAAATGAGCGCAGGCCACTAGATTAGTCCTTAAACCCGAGCACACACCTTTGTGTATAGTGTGAGGGCGTCTACAAGAGCCATGGTGGTTTGGGAAAGGTAGGTGTTGGCGCTGTCTGTGACCAAGCAGGATGCCCGTCGAATCAGAGACTCGTGCGAGAGATTTTCTGCCTGCTATAATGAAAACAAACAAGTGCACTGAATTTCAAGCCTGGCGAATTCCTTGGGAATTCAACTGTTATGTCATGTTTGAATTGAAAAACGAATAAACAATTTCCATCCCATGTACAGCAGTCCAGAAAGAGCGCAATTAGGATTCAGAAATTTCATGCATTTTATTCCTGCTGTTCATATTTGAATTGAGAATGCATACCTGCATAAAGGGAACAGTACATAATCCACTGCCCATGCTGAAACACAGGATGTTTGTCTGCATCGTTTCTGGGACGCGTAGAAGCCGCTGTACAGATTTTCTGTTGATGAAGACCCCACTGACACTGGGTCTACAAGAGATGTTTAAAACTCATGCTCAAATTCACCAACTGATAAGGCTAAAACATCAATAAAGTATACAGACAACGTGCTAAGCAACAGTTTAAACCCTGCTGTGTTTACCAAAGAGAATGCTATGCTAGTAGCCTATGCTAGTATGTGTTTGAGGTATAATTAGCTCAGAATACAGTGCAGTATATCTACATACACAAAATATGTCGCACAAGGCGTTCATTTATGATATGCTTTCAGAATCAGAACATTTTCAAGTACGCCGTTTTAAATAAATACCTGAATAAATGTAAACACGCTAGCGCCTGACGGATGGAAGCCATGTTGGCTCGCGTCAACAGGAAGTCGGTCCGTCTCTGAAAAAGTCCCCTAGAAACACACAAGCCGCAGTGCCCCAAAGCTAGCATTTCCCCGAATTTACAGAATAATCCACTTCTTTCTGATCTGGGTCTAATCGTATCTTATGGTAATCAATCCAAATCGATATAACTTCCACCTGTTATGAATGTAAAAGGAAATTTATCCAAGTAGAGGTGTTCAGGAAAGCTTGTAATCTCTGGTGGTTCTCAGTTGAATCTGAGGATGCCAAACTTGTGCTTTTTATACGGCGTAGCCCAACCAGATTATTGACCGGTGTACTGAAAAAGTGCTATCAGCAAAAATAAAGTTCAAGGAGAGACATGTGGTGACGCAAAAGCCTTTTATTCCGCGTCAGCAGAAACGCTGACTGGCTGGCTTTTAGTAAACATCTCGGGCCAAAGGCCCATCAGCGCGTGCAGAACTGACAGTGAACAAATGACACCAAAGCTGTGTGCAAATAACTCAAGAAACAAGATAAACAGAGGAACAAGCAGTGACACTCATCTTGTTTTTAACGTCTTAAAATTGTTATTATACACTATTAGTGTGACAGGCACAGTTGTACAGACATTATGTCCAAATAGGCTTTGTTTACAGTTATCCATGCACAATAAAAATTATGTAAATATTTAGCTTGGATTGGGTGGTTAGCACGTACACCTCAGAGCATGAAGGCCTGGGTTCGGCCGTTTCTGCGTGGAGAATGCATGATCTCCCCGTGCTTGCATGGGTTTCCTCCAGGTACTCCGGTTTCCTCCCACAGTCCAAAAACATGCAGAGTAGGCTAATAGGTGTGAATGTGAGTGTAAATGGTCGTGTAAGTGTTGACCGTCCTGGGTCCACCCTTGCCCAGAGTCGGCTGAGATGGGCGCCAACCTCCTCGCGACCCAAATTAGGGTTAAGCGGTTCAGAAAATTAATGAATGAACACTATTAGTGTGACGGGCCAATTGTACAGATGTTATGTCCAAGTAGGCTTTGTTTGCAGTGATCCATGCACAACAAAAGTAATGTAAATATTTACCTTGGATTGGGTGGTTAGCACGTACACCTCAGAGCATGAAGGCCTGGGTTTGGCCGTTTCTGTGTGGAGTTTGCATGATCTCTCCGTGCTTCTGTGGGTGCCCTCTGGGCGAGGGCTGGTACACCCTGGACAACTCGCCAGGCCATTGCAGGGCTAAAGTCTATCACATAGCGGAAAAAAGGGTGGATGCTTATACTATATGTTTATAGATAATGGAGTGACAATAACACAGTATGCTTTTAATTTTTTAGATATAGTCATGCAGTGTTCTAAGCAGACTGGAGGGCATTATAGAAATTATAGAACATTTATTCCAGCTGTAAAAGACTTGAGACGTGACCTAGACAGGCCCGTAGCGAGGGGGGGTTCAGAGGGGGTTCAAATGAACCGCCCAAATTCTGCCAAAAGGCTGCCAAAAGGTCCGCCTAGATTACAATTTTTTTTCAGCTATTGGCAAGTTTATTAAAAACAGTAAACACCTGTGCAGAGCCTCAGTGCCTCACTCAGCGAATGCCTGGCATAATACTGGCTTGCTAGACGGAATAAAGGCGCTAGCTAGCGATGGATTCGGGGACCAGATTAGCTCAGTCCGGGGAATGACATCATTACACCAGTTGTTACTGATGTGCCGGGGCGCTCACAAGGAATGCAGCACAACAGAATGAGCAGTTAGTTGTTCAGGCATTTTCATCAACCTTTCTGCCTCTTTTGCTTATATTACCATGGTACATTATGAATTATATTACCAGTTATAAACAAAGTATATTGAATGTGGAGCTGTGTACTGTTAGCGATTGTATTTTGTTGTGTTTAGCTTAAGTGAACAGGCGCTCCGGGGAGATTTCCAATGCTAATAGCTAGCATGTCGGTTAGCCATCTATAGAGCTGCATCCCTTGGTTAAACAGGGCAGGTATTTGTATTAGAAAGTGATTTCTGTTAAAATCCCAGCATATTAATAAAGTATGTAATGTGTTTTGCACACGGACTTATGGGAAATGATGATGCTGGAGGAAACTTGTAAACCCAAATGATTACGAACAGTGTACACACAGAACCGTGGTCAATTTATTAGTTGTTTCCCCTAACCCGACTGACCAACCCGGCAAATTTGTATGATGAATGGATTAGGAAGTTAAACGAACATGGGCAGACTGGAAAGCACCCAGCATTCATTCTTTTATTTATAGAGACCATTTTACTGAAGATTGTTTTGAGCCAATTCCAGAGCCTCAGCGTGAAATAGCTGCAAGTTTGACAGCCGTCATGCAACCAGCACTGCTACAGGTGTCAACAGGAACACCACGTTCTTAAAAAATTGCTCTAAAATTTGCTAAGGTTGCATAGCGTATATGCTAATTGCTTAAAAGAACTTTGAAGTTATGTCCGTATTTCACTCTTTCATATTTTATACTTTTGTTTATAGTGGCTATCAGTGGTGCCAAATTCTGCATGCCTTGGAATAAAATACATTGTCAGACAATTTGTGCTCTTTTTTATGTACTTTTTGCCCCTGAAAACGCATTTACGGACCAGTTGCAATTTGTACGGACCAGTAGTGATTCAGGGTTACTGGTCCATACAGGCTGTAATTTGCAATTTGCAACATGCAATTTCCATGATTTTGCCACACTGGTTTAGGACCAATGACAGTTGCAAATTTTCAGCCACAACCTTGTTAAAATATCAGCATTCCAGACAAAATGGCTATGATAAAGTGTCTGTGTTGTGTTTGTGTGTGTGAATAGGTATCATTCCCCCGTGGTTTTAAAGCTTTCAGAATCGTTTTTACCCACAATCAAGGCCCAAATTGTGGCGCTAAGCATTATCTTATGTTAAATATTCTAAAAAGAGTGGGAGTGTTATTGCATATGGTCATGCTCAACATTTATTAGATATTAGTAGACATGTCACAGTATCAAATGAAGTAGTATAGTAGTATAGCCCCTTTTCATGACTGTTTTTCTGCCATAATAGGTCCCTGAGCTGATCATTCCTTTTATTTTTTTCTTATAGTGATATTCAGGAGGACATCTAAAAGGACGTAACAACAGGATCATGGGTAGACGTGAACTTTGTGCTTGCAAACAAACATAGCTGGACTGGACAGATTGATATTTGTAGCAGGTTGTTGTACCCTGTTGTAGCAGAAATTGGCTTTAGTGGTTAAGTACTGGTAGTTATTGTACCTGTTTGGTTGCTCTGCTAAGAAAACCATAAAGCAAGTGCTGTAACATTTTGTTAATAAAAACACGGGTCCATGTCTGTGTTCCCCAGTGTCTATGTTCCCCAGTCCTATGCTTCCCAGTACCTATATTCCCCAGGAACCCTAACCCTAACCATAACCCTAATATTCCATAAATTGTTACTTTGAAGAGTATATTTGATTTTGTTTTATCATACTTCTTTTACAATATGGATACAATCGTTGTAGCTTACTTCTATAAAGTACACAATACAGTGGAAGATTCATTAATTTAACAAGGACTGGGGAACATAGGGACTGGGGAACATAGGGACTGAGGAACATGAGGCTGATCCCTAAAAAAACATCCCTCTACATGCTGCACAAAGTAAAGGCACTGTACAGGTATATATTTTGTTAGCAAAAATATGTTTAACCTAAAGCCATTTTTAACTTTGAACAGGAGCTTCAGGGGGACTCCACCTGCCTTGATGTCATTTGACTTAACTTGTACTCTACTCTGTATTCTGTGCTTTCGCATGCCTCTGTATTTCTGTTTGACACACACACACACACACACACACACACACACACACACACACACACACACACACCATATCAGCTAACTACTAGCAAGTTATGGACAGGGATATGGCCTTGTCAGCTCAAACTAATGTTGTAATTTTCCTCTGAAGTCTTTATATACGTGATGTTTCTGCCTGCAAAACTGTGTTTTTTTGCTTTTTGGAACATTATGTGTTCCAAAGATTGTTGTGCATACTGCCATGTTCAAACCCACTGGGATCAGGGGTGTGTGCGTGTACAAAGATGTTTCATCAGTGAAAATGGAAAAGGAGTGCACTTTTTAATCTTTGGAAGTGGTTCTTGTTTTCCACACAAAACAAATATGGTTATGCAATAAACCAGAGGCTCAGAGTTCCATTAATAATTAAAGGATCTGTAAGTATTTAACAGGCACACATACTATAACTACTCTGTACAGAAAGCTGTCAAGCTGTCAAGTTCATTTAGAAGTTAAAACTAACATTCGGGACTTTAATCAGCTATGCAAGCAGAATGTTTCTGATTCTGTCAAAACAGCCTATTTTCACTGCAGCTTTAAAAAAACTCTGCTTAAACTCTTGATAAAAGGATTTTTAGTACAAATCTTATTTTATTTATAGATCTTAGAAACCACAAGCTTCTGCTAATGATGGCCCCATATGGACACCCTAAATTACACTTAAAAATTGTGAAAACAGCTTTAGCTGCTGGTGATACAAGTTCATGTTAAAACTTCAGAGAATTTCTAGCCACACAATTGGAAGTTTGGCCAAATAACACTGTTTGGCTGTGACCAAAAAATAATTAAATAAATAAAAACAAAAAAACATAACAAAGGCGTTCAGAATTGAAAGTAATAATTTTATGCTGTTATTTGATGTCTGGATATGTTAGGGAAAAAATATTCAGAGAGGCTAACAGTTTTTCTCAAACTCCACTCACAATTATACTGGCAATAATTTCAGCCATTAAAAACTAATAATCACAACTTGGCATGTACTTCATTGCTCACATGTATAATAATGCTTACAGTTGTGCTTGAAAGTATTCATAGTACTCCTTGAAATTTTACACATTTTGTCATATTACACCCACAAGCTTGAATGTACTTTAATGGGATTTGTGATGGACCAACAACAAGTGGTGCATAATTGTGAAATGGAAGGAAAATGACACATGGTTTTAAACATTTTTTACAAATAAAACTCTGAAAAGTGTGGCATGCATTTGTATTTATCTCCCCTGAGTCAATACTTTGTAGGTATGTATGTATAAAATTTAATGTGTGTCTGTAAGTCCACTATAGAATCAAACTTGTCAACATGTACACATTTACATTTACATCCAGAGCGACTTACATTTGAGAGCAGTTGAGGGTTAAGGGCTTTGCTCAAGGGCCCAACAGAGTCAGCTTGATTGTACTGGTGTTTGAACCCCCGACATTTAGATCAGTAAACCCCAGCCTTTGGTTATGCCAGAGCCTTAACCACTGAGCCACCACCACTGTACACACAAAAACCTTCCTGCTTTGTGCAGTTTAATCTCGGGAAGTTAAGGAGCATACATATTTTCCCCTACAAAGCACGATGTGTATGTAAATTGTACATTTCCGATGCATATCGCCTACCAGCAAACACTCGCTTATACACAAGTCTTCTAGATGAAGACAATGGATGATGACATCTAGCAGCAGCAGGTTGGATAAGCTAAATTGACATTAGAACTATGCATGCATGCGGTGCCCGGGTCAAAGGTTAAGGCTGCCCATCGATGTTTAAACACGAGCGTTTATGATCAATGCTAATGTGTTGTGATTGTCTATTTCTAGGTATTTACACTGCTTAAAGTCGTGTTAAGGCGACATGCCAGGGCCCCATTTTTCCGTGCAGGAGTGCAACAATGGTACATGCCAACTGAATGCTTTTAAAGAGGAAATTTGTGCCATTAACGAACGTAACAAGAGGACTTTGTGATGCTCATGTGATCCCCATTCTTTCTCTACTCATTTCCAACTTAATTGAAAGATCCAGAAGGTTGGCCAAAAGTAGTAAGTTGATCCAATTTTATATCTTTTTATATTATTTTTGTATGTTAATTAGCCTAAAACTAATATAAGACAGTCACGCGAAACCGGTAGGCTTAATGCATACATGCCTGTATGGACCCACTCAGGGACAGGCAACTGGTTTACACGCACTGACATCAAATGACTTGGACTCCACACATCCCTTTATGTGTTTGAAGGACAGAGGTGGCCTACATAAACCATCATCTGGCATTATTGCTGTTTGCCAGGACACTAAAAAGTTCTTTCAGAGGCAGTTGAAAACCAATGGGGGGAAGGCTCCTCAAGGACAGGGAACAATATAAGCAGTTGTGTTTCAAGGCCTTGTAGATTGAAGCAAATCATGTCCATGTTCTGGTCAAGATGGTGTCTGCCTGGTTATGTAAAATTTGGTTGAATCATTGAGCAAGAAGGCAAATCGAAAAAATTTAAACTGGCAACATTATACATAG
Organism: Tandanus tandanus; assembly: GCA_039654325.1. Lineage (NCBI taxonomy): Eukaryota > Metazoa > Chordata > Actinopteri > Siluriformes > Plotosidae > Tandanus > Tandanus tandanus. The sequence goes on from JBCNYH010000013.1 coordinate 23,258,198, forward strand.
ACTAACCAAATTAATCAACTTTTATTGTAATTAAGGAGGGCACTGTTTTATAAAACCATGACACTTTTAATTGTATTTTTGGTCATAAATGAATTATGTTTTTGTATCAAATATCCGAAACCAAACATGATAACACATAATCTGTGATATGTGTTATGCTTGGTTCAAGAGATATGATGCAAGATTCATAATTTGGTTATGGCGAAAAGTGAAAGAGAAGCAGTGGCCACCATAAGGTGTTTTTCTGAAAATGTTCAGGGCCCCAAACTGGTGTCCAGTGTACCAATTTTCACTTATAACCTGGTCTATCTCTTTAAATTCTTACTTAGAGCCTGCATCAAAGGGGCCTAATTTTTAAGTAATTCAGCACTCAAGCCAGACACTGCTCACCCCTCTGACATTCACATTGATTCTATACTGAGCTGATGAACATGTTTATTGAGGATGATCAAGGAAAACACTGACCTCCACTGCATACAGTTCACTTAGAGCCTGCATTCATGGAACAAGTGTCGGATGCTTTACTTATCTTATTTACGTTTCTCTTGGCTTCCTCATAGAGTCCAAAAACGTGCAGGTTAATTGGTGACTAAATTGCTCATAGGTCTGACTGGGAATGGTTGTTTCTCTATATGTCACTTCTGTGATAGATTGGTGACCTGTCCAGGATGTACCCCGCCCCTCACCCAGTGTCAGCTAGGATTGGCTCCAGGTGAGCTGGTAGTGGGCTTTAAACTGAGACAGGCCTGAAATATATGTTTGTAATGTTTTTGGGGTTTTTTTTGCCAGAAATGAAATGTGAAGTCTGTGCTCTGACCAGAAAATCCTGTGCTTTTTATTGCTTGATGGCTTCCATTGTCCTGCAGGTGAATGTTGAGTATGAAGCATCAGGTTCCATGTTGGTCCATCACTATGTAAAGCCGCGTTCACACAGAAAGTTTCAAGCTAATTGCTTTCCGCTGAGTGACAAATGACGTCGCCTGACGAGAGGTGAACCCTTTCACCTCTCAGCTCTTATTGCCTAGGTAACTCCCTCGCTTCCCCTCAACAGGTCTGTGAGAACTTTTATTAGAGTTTATTTAGCTCATATTAATATATATATATATATATATATATATATATATATATATATATATATA
>JBCNYH010000013.1:23285161-23298600 GCA_039654325.1 Tandanus tandanus
TATCTATCTATCTATCTATCTATCTATCTATCTGTCTGTCTGTCTGTCTGTCTGTCTGTCTGTCTGTCTGTCTGTCATGTGATGTGAAAAAAAGTATATCTTACGAAAATTGATGATTTTTCCCCAACATGTCTGAACAAGCATTTCACCCTCTTTTACACAGTGCCCACAAATAAAGGTGATGTGCTGGAACAAAATCTCAAGGTAAATTAGCCGTTTCCATTTTTTACTCAACAAAAACATTATTAGATTTAATAGTCTTTTGTGGATGCAGTAGGTAGACCCTTAGCTTAAATACTGTATGTTGGCATGACCCTATTTAACAAAAATAAGTTCTTGTGGGCATTTTGCATAATTTTGCATAGCTGTCAGCTTTCTAACATTTTTGACCACTCTTCCATCATTGCAAGATGCTTGAGGGATTTGACATCTTTTTCAAATCTCTTTTTGCATTTTATTTAAAATCTACACCATCTATAGATGATTTTCCTTTCAGTGGGATGATTTAAATTAAATAATTTAGAACTCTTTTTAAAACACCACACTCATAGGAATTCACATTGTTTTTTTTCCCCCTGAAGGTCTTAGAGAGCTCCTTAGAACTGATACGGTGACAACACAAAATAGCAAGGGCAACGGGAGACTGTAGATGTCAGGTTTAAATAAGAGAGTTTCTACATAAAGAATGTTATAATTAATGACACCTAATCTGGAACCCTTTATTCTAATTTTACTTATTTTTCATATGAAGTATTAATCTTATGTGTCATTTGTTGGAATATATCAGCTTTATTTGTAGGTAATATATCAAAGAAACCAGTGAAAATTACATTGAAGAGCCGCAAGTGTTTTTTTCTGCCATGGTGCAAACAGAACATTAATATTGATTGCTCCAAGCCACCTACATGTTTATCCAATTTTCATTCTGTATGATGAAATGTTGGAAGAAACTTATAAAAGGTTAAATGTATAGATGTCCCGGCGCAATCAATATAAATGCTTGATTTTCACTTTGACAAAAAGAATGTGTGGCTCTTAAAGTATCTAGTTTATAACTCTAACAATGTTAAAAAAAAATGGTCGTTTTTTTTTTTTTATAAATAAAGTGAATTACCTAAAGCTCAAGGCTGTAACCTGTGTGGGTGAGGTGAGGTGTTTGTTCAAGAGAAACCGGTTACTCAATCTGACCATGTATTTCTTGTAAGTAAATAGTGTGCAAGACTACATTGACTAATGAAAAAAATCTAAACACATGTTCAATCAAAATCAGTTTATTTTGATTTTTACAATAATTTTCATTCAACCTAGTGACAGGTTTAAATTAACCAATGCCCTTTAAAAAAGCAATGTCTTTCATTTTAAAACCTCTTTCATACTTGCAGATTTTCAGGCTTACTCTATATATTAGTTTAGCTTAGATTGGAATTGAATTCTGCTATATGACACACTCACTGACACTTTTTTCTAATGTCTGCCATAAAAATGTATTTCCTTAAACTTACTGTATATAGATAGTTATTAATATTTATTTTAGCAACTGCAGAAATACCAGAATACAGTGGTTAATATTTTGTCTTAATCCTGTTACAGACACTACTATGAATACATTTACATTATCATGACCCATTGCCTCCTTTGCTGTTTGTGTTATACTGACTATCAATAGGATCAATAGACAAAAGACAGTTTAAGTATTTTCAGAGATATAACACATGAAAAACTACTACATGGACTGCACTTTGACATATAGCCTTTGCAATGTAGCTGGAATACTGGTTAATCATTAGTGATAGGATGACAGCAGCTGGACCTCTTCTGGGATAAGTATCTGGAAAAAGAACCTGAAACATTAGATCCTGTCTTTGTCACTGGACTCCATCATGACGGTCAGACGGGTCTACATAAGCATAAGGCTACTGCTAGCATGCATCCTCTTTCTTTCTGTTTATGGACAAAACTCAGGACCGTAAGTAATCATAAAGAATTTCTTGCAGTTCATTTATAGTAAAAAGTATAAAGTATAAAGTATTAGTATTAAAAAGTACAAATTAGATAATATTTGATTAAATCAGTTTTAATAAATTGAGATCTGTATTTCTTTATTATAAAGAATGGAGTATAGTAAACGGTGTGCTTAAATTTTTGTTTGCAGAAGAAAGTACAAAATCATTTTGCTGTAGTAACACACATAGGTATTATATTTATATTATATTATATTAAAGTATATTCTATGAATAAGCTGTTAGAGTACAATAATTTGATTATTGTACTTCTGTAAGAATTTAAGGCAAATTAGGGAAATTAGGGTGGGTGAGCTGCTTTTCTAAGCAATTAGCCTTAGGAAGCTCTAACCTGACCTAACCTTGATTCTCTTTTCCAGGAAAATAGACAGTTTGTTATTTTGTTAATTTCTTGATAGATAGAAAAAAGAAATCTCAAATGCACATCAAGTATCCAAATAAAAAACAATATTACTGCAGTGCATTTAAAGTGCCTCCAAAATGGGGCACAGAAATTTACATTGCAACTTGGTCTGGTAGACACTAAAGGTATATGAACCAATGACATATTGGCACTGGGCTTCGGTACCCGCCCTTGTGTGTGTGTGCAAAAATGAACTATTAAACTAAATTATCAACTGGGCAGCACAGTGGCACAGTGGTTAGCACTTGTGCCTCTTCCAGGCTGGATTCGATCCTCCAAGGGAGTTTCCGTTTGGGGTCTGCATGTTCTCATGCATGGGTTTTCTGGGTACTCCAGTTTCTTAATGCTTTCAGACAATAAATGAAATTGTAAACTGTAAATTGAAGTGGTAAGATGACAAAGATTAAATGAATTTTAAATGCCATTAGGGTATTATTAATGGAACTTAATGACAAATCAATCCATGGGGGGATGCCTCACTGGGTTCAAATCTAGTAACCCACAAGGGCCTTTCTGTCTGAAGTTTGCATGTTCTCCCTATGCTTTGCATGGGTTGGATGGATATAAATGTAATATTACCATATAAACACATTTACAAATAATTAGTAATTAATGCATGAATTCATGCCTAAGTGTATGAACATTGTGCTACATGATAAAAATAAGTAAATAAATAAATAAAAACTATTTTAACAAATAGCACCTCATATGTGTAAAATAAATAATTATGTGTGTTTTTTGTTTTGTAATATACACTGTCCGGCCAAAAAAAGTAATGCACTCTATTTTGTTGGAATGCCTTTAACCTTGATTACAGCTCCAACTTGCCACGGCATTGTTGCTTCAGCTGGTCAAGTCGAGGCTCAGCAACATTATGGGATCAATAAAATGAAGTCAGCTGAATGTACTGAATAACGAGATCATCCAATCAGTGGCATTTCTCTTTTGTGATGGCATAAAATTATGGGTTCAAATAGTGAAAGAGATGTTCAGGGAGCATGAGAAATCATTTTCACACATGAAGTGGCACCACAGAGGCCTGACTTTAACCCTATTGAAAGTGTTTGGGATGTGCTGGAAAAGACTTTATGGAGCGGTTCATCATTTCCATCATCAGTTCAAAATATCAGTGAAAAATGAACTCTGGATGGGAAAAAAAATTTCTGAACAGTGCCATGGTGATTGAATACTGTAATCATGGCTAAAATCTGTCCAACACAATATTAGGTTGCGTGACTGAATTTTTGACCGATTGTCTTTAATTTTACAGGGGCTTACTTCCAACTTAATAGTCAATATTTTTTGAACAGGAGCAAGCATAATTTGCTTATTATTTTTCATTATTTTACAAAACTCCTTAAGACAAATCACCCAATTTTCCATAACGTATCAAACTAAACAACACATTTGTGATTATTATTTCATAGTCAACTGTCTCTCTCTCCAAAGTCAACTGTCCCTTTGCCACTTGGTTTCAACCATGACCTTAATAATAATTTATTAATTCATTATTCACTTGACTATAAATAAAGCAATTTTGACCAATGCACCACCATACCACCACACAGCCCCATGGTCTCAAAAAGGAAAATTTTGCAACTGATTTGATTAATTGTCAGGGTCAGTAAAATGATTGGGTAAAAAAGGAGGGGCAGGGTCTCTTAGCAGAAAAGATAGGCAAAAGTTCACCAATCTGCAGAAAATGGTGTCTACAAATTATGAAATAATTTTCCTCAATGTAAAATTGTAAAGACTTGAATATCTTATCATCTCAGTACATAGTATGTTCAAAAGAATCCAACAATCTGGAGAAATCTCTTTGCACAAGAGACAGGGCTGAAAATTAGTATTGGATTCCTGTGACCTTCGGGTCCTCAGGTAGCACTGCATTAATACAGGCAAGATTCTGTTATTAAAATCACTGTATGAGCTCAGTAACACTTCCAAAAATCATTTTCTGTGTGTACACAGTTACACAGGTTAAATCTCTATCATGCAAAGAAGAATCCATACGTGGACACTATCTAGAAATGTTCTCTGGGCAAAGGGTCATTTTAAACCTTCAGGGACGGAGGCCACAACGGTGTGTTCACTAACACGTGACCAGAAAAAACGGACCAATCAGTGACCTCAGTGATTTTTACATACATAACTTGTTGCAGTGTGTGTTGGATGTGTAGACTTTAATCACCAGGAAAATTTTAGTTTGGTCCTGCTATGTCATACAAATTGAGGATATAATGAATTTAATAATAAATTAAAAGTAAATAAAAGCTCAGCAAATCTGTGCGTGTGTGTGTGTGTGTGTGGGGGGGGGGGGGGGGGGGTTGGTGTAGTGCACCGTTTGTGAATAGAGAGAGAGTAGGCACAGATGGGAGTTTGAGAGGAGTTTTGTGAGTGATTTTGAAGAGGTTTCAGTTTGTAAGAGTTGTTCTATTTAATTATTTGAATTATTTGAATTCTATAATGGATCTTAGACCTTAGATCAATGTCCTGCATGTAATTGATCTGGGGGTTTTTTCCCCTTCGGATGAGGGAGATATTTCAGAGTGCACCCAGAGACATAAGAGTGTTTCTAATACTGATTCTTCACTTAGTACATAAGCCAGCATCTCTTACGGTATGGGGTACATTAGTGCCTAAGGAATTGGCAGCTTGCACATTTGGAAAGGAGCCATTAATGCTGAAAGGTGTACACAGCTTTAGAGTAACATGTCCTCCATCCATATGACATTTTAATTAGGGAAGGCCCTGCGTATTTCAGCAAGACAATACTAAACTGCATATTGCATCTATAACAACAGCATGCATTCATCGTAGAAGAGTCTGGTTGCAGAACTAAATAAATAAATAAACAGCTACAAATACATTTGAATGATTACTCATCACAATACATGTTACTCCTGCTACCTCTAAAGCACATAATTATGTACCTGTAATTATATGTGAATACTTGATACATAAGATGAGAGATTATTTAAAAAATGAATGACCACAAATATGGCAGAATGCAATCATGGTATTATATTGCAGTGTTTCATGCCATAAAAAGACTGTTGGCACTCTATATACACCTTTGCAGTAGTATCTCTTTAAAATATCCGATTTTTGTGTTTTTAGATATTTCATGGTGACATTTCCAGCAGTAATAGAATCTGGCTCAGATGCTAAATTGTGTATCAGTCTTCTGAAGCCTAATGAGACCCTGAAAATGACTATTGATCTGGTTCACAATAATGAAAGCAGGACTCTATTTCAAGAGACAGTGGAAAAGGAGATCCACCACTGCACTCATTTTGAGGTCAGAAATCCTACAGATTTTAACAATAAAAGCAATAATAGTAATAGTGAGAATTATTATTATTGTTGCTATTATTATTATTATTATTAGTAGTAGTAGTAGTAGTAGTAGTAGTATGAATAGTAGTAATAGTAGTAGTATTTACTTTTTTAGTGTATTGTTAATGACTATTTTGGTTTAACATGGCCATCATCACAGGCTCCACAGGTAGAAGGTGAATCGGTGCAGGAGATCAAAGTAGAAGTCACTGGTGATAGCTTTACAATGCAAGAGAAAAGGAAAGTGATGTTTAAATCCTACAATACACTGGTACTTATTCAGACTGACAAACCCATCTACCTTCCAGGCCAAACAGGTAATGCATTTCTGACACACTTAATATCCTGTTGAACTATTTAATAAAGGTTCAGTTCAAAACACAACAATTGTCTATCATTGTTTTGCAACAGTAAACTTCAGAGTTGTCAGTATGGATCCTCGTTTAATTCCCATTAAACAAAAGGTAAGAGTCGAACTCTCTAAGTACAATAATTTCATCCTATGTTTTTACATTTTACTATACAAATAGGATCTCCAGTATAATTTTTTTTCTATTAAAATTTTTCTATGTTCAATTCTTTGTATCATAGTAATGTTCTAAGGAATGACTGTAGAACCATAATGTACATGATATTACAACTGCTTTGATAGTTTCTTCATCAGAGTAATGCAATGTTGTATTCTTTATAGTACAGCAGTATATTTCTTGAGGTAAGGAAATAAACCAGACATTATTTTATTTTCATTTATTTTTCTAAACACTGTTGTTAATTTTTAATATTTGTATGCATTGTTTAGTGACTCATTCATATTTTTATGAACCAATCAGGACAATCATCGTAACAGAATTGCTCAGTGGACAAATGTGTCCTCGACAGGCCTGATACTGCAACTTTCTCATGAGCTAAATGCTGAGGCTAAACAAGGAAGTTATTCATTAAATGCTCAAATTGAAAACAGGTTGACTACGCATCATTTTAAGGTGGAAAAGTATGGTAAGTTGCACTATTAATAGAGCACCCGTTCTGTTGACATAGCAGTAAGTGACATAGTTTACTGTAATTAAAATATCCATTTGACTTTTAGTATTGCCCAAGTTTGAGATTACACTCAAAGCTCCAGAACAACACAGTGTCAGTGAGGAGGAACTGAAGCTGGAGTTTTGCGGAAAGTGAGTGGCAATTTAATCAGAAGACCACTGAAATAGTTGACACCTTTCAAATTTGTTGTACTTATTTATCCTTTTTTAATTTGAACAATTATTTTAATTATTGTATAAATAATTTTAATTTGTCTTATTAAAAACATTTAAGTACAAAATAAAATAACACAGAAAGGCATTTGAATATCATGGTTACACAAATATGGACTAAAAATAAAAGTTGAAATCAACATTCATTGTGTGCATTTTTTTAAGGTACACTTATGGACAGCCGGTACCTGGTGTAGCTCTGGTGCAAGTTTGTCGTAAATTTACCTATAGTTATTTGCATCAGAATAAAGCCCTAATTTCACCATGTCTGGTTGAACCAGTGGAGGTATGTGAGTAACAGCTTACTAAAGGACATGTTTTGGAAATAGACCTCATTTTTTTATTTGATAATAGTAATTTGTTTTTGAGGATTATGCGGTTCAGGAAATGAATGAATGAATGAATGAATAAATTAGTTGCAATAGTATTTGTTATTGGTTTTCCCCCATAGATAAATCAGACAGGTTGTGCCTTCCTTATGCTGAATGTATCAACTTTCATAAATTCTGAACATGAAAATAATTTTGAGAATATTCTTAATGTTAATGTTACTCTCACAGAGGAAGGAACAGGTGAGTCAGTGATGCTTTTAAACCTAAAGATTAACATAACTTAAAGTATAACATACTTGTATACAACTAAATCATAATCTGCATCCCCCCCCCCCCCCCCCCCTTTATTTTAGGATTTTCTATAACAAAATCTAAGATCATAGTCCTCACTTACCAAGCTGGTAAAGTGGAATTTGTGGATTTACCAAAAACCTTTGAACGGGATAGAGTAATAGAAGGAAAGGTACTATTTTCATGTTTTTAGGTTTATGTTAGTCCACTAATATTTCTATCATATTTGTGATGTTTTTGACAATTTTTAGCAAATTGACAGCATTCCGACATTCCCTTTTTACAGATTAAAGTTACTACCTTCAGTGGTACACCAGTTCCTAACAAGAAGGTGTATCTTTTGGAAGGTAACTGGTGGTCTAAGAAGATATTACTTAATCTCACTACAGATAGTCATGGACTTGCAAACTTCTCATTCACATCACCTGAACATGTTACAACAGAGATAGCATTGCAGGTATAGTATGATGACCTAAAACTCATAAAATATAAATGTGATTTGAACAGATAATTAAAAACCAATGTTCCTGTTTAATTGTTATCTAGGCAAGTGCCTATCCAGAGCAGACCTCTTTTCAGCACAAAACTCCATACTTTTCGAATGATGATGCACACATTCACCTGTTCCAACCTGCCACAGCTTACAGTCCAGTATTCAGTGAACTGTCTATAGACAGCTTGGAGGAACCATTTAAGTGTGGTGCTGAAATTCCAATAACCATTACATACTATATTATCGGGGAAACATCTGAAAATTATAGCATTGATATTATATACACGGTATGTACTTGCACTAAAATTGCACATACAGTAAAAACTTCATTACCTAGATTTCAGCAGCTTTTATTGAACCTGAGAATGATCATTATATATCTCCCTTCTTTATATCAGGTCGTATCTAGAGGAGCCATATTCCATCATGGGCATCAAAAAGTTGAAGTGGAAGAATCTACATATGCCAGAAAAGGAAAAATATCATTTAAAGTATCTGTTGTTGCTGAGCTGGCTCCTATAATGCAGGTTGTGGCATACACTGTCCTGCCCAGTGAGAATGTCATCGCTGCTAAGAAGAATTTTAATGTGGAAAAATGTTTCGAAAATAAGGTAATGCTAGATGCTTCAGGTTTTGTATTTTAAAGTTTTTTCATGCTTGGTTTTGACAGCTACCCTTATTCATTTTTCTAAGACTTCTGCTTGATATGAAGTTAAACATATGTAAACATTTTCTTCTGTTTGTACTCCAGGTTTCGCTACAGTTCTCTCCCTCTAAGGCAATTCCTGGTGAGAAGAATACTCTTGAGCTTTCGGCTCATCCTGGTTCACTGTGTGGCCTTAGTGTCGTGGATCAGAGTGTGTTCATTTTAGAGTCTGGAGAACGCTTAAATACAGACAAGGTGAAGTTTAGTGAATCTTTTGCACATGCATTGGGTTTTGAGTCTGTTTTAAAATTTTGGATAGTGCCTTCTGAGTGCTTGATTCTCCCATGTGCATAAGGAAAAAAATTAAATTAAACTTAGGCAGCTATGAGTTCTTCAATTCATGTGGATTGACATAAGTCCATGACTCACGTTCAGTAAAGGCCAGCAGTGGTTCAAGCCCATATATGGCGTCCTGGGGGAACACACCCTAAGAATCATTAAAAAAAAAATAAATAAATAAAATAAAAATTATAATAAATGTATTTATTAATTAATTTATTTATTTAATTGCAGTGGTGGTTCGGTGGTAGGGTGCTGGCTTACTGATTCAAAGGTTGGGGGTTCAAGCCCCACTATCACGGAGTTGTCACTGCTGTTCCCCTAGTGCAGCTAACTGGGTTATCAAAGGCCGGCCATGTCTCTCACTGTCTGTGGTGAGAGGCATGTAAAAGAACCACTGCTGTTGTTCATAAAGAGTAGGGTTTCTGTCCCTTTAACTTCCATTGAGTTTCTGCCCTGTGATGGCCTGGTGAGCTCGCTGGTGAGAGTCGGCTGAGATGGGCGCCAGCCTCCCCGTGACCCTAATTAGGATTAAGCAGTTCAGAAAACAAATGAATTAATTTATTTATATAAATTTATTTATTTATACCGTGGAACTAATGTCATCCTTTTAAGTGATTCTTATGTTGCATTTCATTTACCTCGACGTTGGCAGTCGAAGCTAGGAATGATGTCACCTCCAAGTTGTGACTCAGTCTGCTTCTATTTTTATAAAAATGATATGTTTATTCACGACGTTGCATTCATTGTAAGCTTTCACATGGTGAGAGTGAACGGAGTGTGTAGAGTAGAATGTGCATAACTGAAATGGATGTGACTTCAAGCATGCTAAAATGACTTAAACACAAATGAGAGAGTCAAGCCTGAAGTGTGCTAAAACTAAATATTAAATAAATCAGACTGAGAATTTATTTTTTATTTTTTTTGTCTCATCTTGAAATTTAATCAGACCAAAAATGTTCATTAATTTATCCATTTTCTAAGCTGCTTAATCTTAATAAGGGTCATGGGGAGGCTGTGGGAGGAAACCGTAGCACCCAGAGGAAACCCACACAAGCACTGGGAGAACATGCACGGGGAGAACATGTCTGAGACTGGGAATCAACCCCAGGCCTTCGTGCTGTAAGGCAGACGTGCTAATCAGGGTGGCGTGGTGGCCATTTTACTGCAAAAAGTGGGGCGGGAGTGAAGTTGAAGTAACAGTAGTAGAAGTGGAACAGAAGTAGCTGTGGAAGTTTAATTGTGCATTAAATGCATGCTCTCATGTAAACACCTATGTAGGTAAATGTTATGTAATATTATTGAATGCATTTTAACGGATTGCAAATTCATAGATGTAAGTAAAAGCCACAGGATGATTAAAATATGCATATTTTCAGTGTAACAGTTTGAAAGGCTTTCCTTTCATTTCCCTTTCATTTTGTCACCAAAATGGTCTAAAGTCAGGTAGAAAATGCAGTCCTATGCTAACCACTCATCAGCTACACAAGGAAATGACAGTTCAGAAGAGTATAAAACATGCAACATTCTATCAAAACAGTAGACAATTAAGGAGCTGAAAAGAACCAAACATTTTTGACAAATTATCATCTCTATCTATCTATCTATCTATCTATCTATCTATCTATCTATCTATCTATCTATCTATCTATCTATCTATCTATCTATCCAGCTATATAAAGCAGGAGTGTCCAATCTTATCCACGAAGGCTCAGTGTGGGTGGCATGTTTTCCTTCCAACTGAGTAGAAGCCACACCTTCCACCTGTTTGAAAGTAAAGATCAAATGATTTAAACAGGTGGAAAGGGTAGCTCCTACATGCTTAAAATGAAAACCTGCACCCACACCAACCCTTTGCGGATAAGATTGGACACCCCTTTAAAGCAAGTTATTTTTTAATCTTTCCTATGTGACTGTCCTCATAGTTTACTTTCAAAGATCAAAAAGTCAATTTGACATGTACATACTGAATATCAGCTTATAATAATAACAAACTATGTCTCCTATAGATATTTAATTTGTTGCCAGTGACATCAGTATCAGGTTATCCTTATAGGGCTGACGATGAGCAGGAGTGTTTGCATGTAAGACGTCAACGGAATGCACGGTTTGACCATGCTTACAATACAATAAAGGTAAAATTTTGTATTGGTTGTAAATGCTGCTTATCTAAATACTGAAATAGTGAGCATGGTGGCTACTCTTAATTACCAATAGATGTGAATGTGAGAGTAAATGATTGTTTGTGTCTGTGTTAACCCTGCAGTAGGCTTTCCTGAAGTCAGCTAGGATTGGCTTCAGATTCCCCCATGCCCCAAATGATTTAAAGTTGCATTGGAATGTGCTAGCCCTCTTACAGTATATATAACATATAAGCACATACACTGTAAAAACTGTACATGTCTGGGTAGCTCTGGTCATGCTCTTTCAAAAGAGAAGTAGAAAGCTACTGCATAAAGTATTTTTTTAAAGCTACTGGATATATATATATATGTATATATATTTTTTTGTAAAGCTACTTAAAAAATAGTTTTTCTCAAAATTAAAACAAATGGACTTATCTGTTTTTGCAACCAAGCTCTTCATATACTATATAGTACAATGACTATGATATATCCCCTTACAGGACGTGGGGCTGAAGATGGCAACAAATTTGGCTGTTAGAGAATATAACTGTTTGATATATAAAGGCACACAGTATCATCGCACACATGGATATGCGCGTGAATATATGGGTACATCCCAGCTTTTTTACAACTATTAATAAATTATAGTTCACTGTATAATGCCTTTTTTCAATCATACATATTTCATTTAAATACTAAGTACAATAAATGATGAGCAGATCTAATATCAATATGTTAATATGTAGATATAGAGCTCTTATTTCTCTTTTGTACCAATTTGTCTAATCAAGAAGTAACTACATTAAGTTTTTTCTTGTTTTTAGTAGATTCCTTGCACACTGTACGCTTAGTTTCTCAGGGATTTTCAGGACAATCAAGTGGTTTTGCCCCAGTTGAGACAGTTCGCAAATTTTTCCCTGAAACATGGATATGGCAACTATCTGAAGTGGGGTTAGTAATTCAGCATATATATTAATTTAGGAAATTTTCTTTGTACATTTTAAGCTATTACAGATTCATGATATCCAAAAATTAAAATGAGTGTACCTATTCCTTTATTGGAATGTTTCTACAGGGACTGTCTGCATATGTGGTGACACTGACCATTTAATTTTGTCATTAGCACCATTTATAGCAGTGCCATTGGCATGTCTTAACTTATATGTGGAGTAATGTATGTTGTCATTTTGATATATAACAGAAATTGAGTATGATGATTTCCCTCAGGGACTCTGGATCAGCACAACTTCCTGTTACTGTTCCTGATACAATTACCACTTGGGAGACCGAGGCTTTCTGTGTGTCCTCTGTGGGTCTGGGACTGGCTCCTCCAGTTGAACTCACTGTATTTCAGCCCTTCTTTTTGGAGCTTTCATTGCCCTACTCAATAATCCGTGGAGAGAATTTCGAGCTGAAAGCAACTGTCTTCAATTACCTTTCCAAATGCATTATGGTACTATAAGGAGAATATTTTTATGATTACAAGTATTGTGCAACCTAAGATTCAAAGTAAATTAATGGCATGTACCTCAATGACAGGTTAAAGTGACTCCAGCCCCCTCCTCAGACTACACTCTGGTACCATTTTCTGATCTCCATTATTCATCATGCTTATGTTCTAATGGCAGAAAGACCTTCAAATGGACACTGATTCCCACTGTACTAGGCAAGTCCTACAACTTTTTCGCACTCTTTTATGAAGATTGTAGTTGCAAATTTATTTATTTATTTTTTTCCCCTTTTATTTCATTTTATTTTTTGTCAGGTAAAAGTAATTTTCCAATTTGTGCTATTGTGATATTTTGAGATTTACAAATGAGGGCACTATGTGGTACATAACTGCACAGTTTCCAGTTAACAAAGCAAAGTCTATTTTTTTAAGGGTTTGCATATTGTGTAGAATTTGTCTAGAATTTATGCATATGCCCAATATGTAAGTAATATTTCAGCATGTAAATTTATTGTAACAGAGCATAACCTCGTTTGGTTAATATGCAAACTGAATGAAAGGTCATCATTAAAAGGAAAGTAAAAATCATTGGCTCTCCAAATACCCAGTGGCAGTATATGTAGTATATGTTTATAAAATTAGTATTGCTCAGTACAGACATTGGCATAGCACATTCATCTTCTTCCGCTTCTTCCGGGGTCGGGTCGCGGGGGCAGCAGCCTAAGCAGTGAGGTCCAGACGTCCCT
>JBCNYH010000013.1:23320041-23331753 GCA_039654325.1 Tandanus tandanus
AATGTATAACAGTGGATGTTGTTGCTATATGGAGGAGTTGTACAGTTTAATGGCCACAGCTAGGAATGATTTCCTGTTTCATTCAGTGGAGCATTGAGGTGGTATCAGTCTCTCACTGAACGTGCTCCTGTGACTGATCAGCAGGTTGTGAAGTGGCTGGGAGGTATTGTTCAATTTTGGCTTTATTTTGGACAACATTCGCCTTTCCGACACTATTGTCAGAGAGTCCAGCTCCATCCCCACAACGTTACTGGCCTTGCGGATTAGTTTGTTCAGTCTGTTTACGTCTGCAACCCCCAGCACTGGCCACAACAGACCTTAGCTGTGTCAAAAAATAGAGACGGCTCTGTAAAGTGAAGTGGTGTTCTTATAAAGTCCAGTTTATTGTCAGTATGAACTTGAAGGTATTTTGGTCATTCCTTGGAACTGGTACCATAAAGTGTGACATTCACAATCCCCACATTTCAATGTAATCCAGCTTATTTTCCTCGATATTGACTATAAATTCATGAATCGTTGTTACAAAGACAGTGAGAGAATGACTTCATGCACAACAGGAATAAATCCATATGGCCAAATTCATATTCAAATTCACTCACATATGGAACACCAAATTCATCCCATTTGTTTTTGGTAAACAAACTAATTACTGCTTGACCTAAGTGTGAAATAAATACACTTCAGGAAGTCACTCAGTTGTACAGTGAACGTCATAACATGGAACCTCACCCCTCACAGGAAAAATGGGTCGGTTCCGTATGTAACTGGTGTGGACACCACTGGTTACGCGTGGAACTGTAAACTGATGTGTGATTCTCAGTCCGCAAAATAAGAAAAACACAGGAATTTCTACTTCAATATAAATTTTAATGCAAAATCTTTATCACTTTGAGTTGATTCTTCAGCGATAGCTTGGATAGCATGAAAATTTTACAATTTTCGTCCACATTTTGCAATCAATTTTACAAATGTCTACAACAATTTTCCCCACTGGATGTATCTGAATGATTTTGTCTGACCTGTTGTATGTTTTCATGTGGAATGTTTTGGGCAGGAATTGCTCTTTTAATTCTTGAGAGTTTTTGAAAAATATTAGGTCCAAAATGTGAATCATAAATTTGACCCAGTTTCAGAGAATAACCCATTTGTAATCCTCCACTGTTTCCACATTGACGCCCTGGATGGAAACGGGGCCGCTGGTGTTTTGGATCTCCTAAAATCCACAAACAGTTCCAGTTTTTTCTTGGCCTCTGATTTCGGGTCAGAGCACTTTTTTTATTTCTCCATCATTCATTTAAGAACATGTCAGTCCAACTTTGACTTTTCCTACAAATTTTTTAAAGAGCAAATTTACTAAAAACACAAGAAGTTATTGAATAATTCCTCAAATGTGAGGTGCATGCTGATCAAAAGTTACCAGATACTAGTTGCATTTTATGTTGCACACGGCTGTCTGAATGCAAACGTTTACAGATATAATGTCAGATATGTAATATTGAATCATTTACCTCTCAATATTTAAAATAATTCAATTAACAGGCATCATATTTTTGGCTCATTTGTTTAATTAGCTTTTTTATCTTTATTTAGTTTTAATGTTTTTGTGAAAGTCTAACAATGTTTTACCTCATATTTATACAGAAATATAGAAAATTCTAGAGTTCACAAACTTTCAGGCACTGTATTTTCTGGTAAAAGTTGGGTGGAAGCATGAAAACCTTTTTGTACATCATTCTGAAAATTCTGATGGCAAAAATTAATTTTGCATGTTTCATAATTTTTCACTGCAATAAGTAAGATGACAAAATAATAGTATTTTTTCTGGAAATGTGCAAGATACAACTCACTATACATATGGATTGGAAATAAATACTTTATTTGTGTGTTTTTCCCTCTTTGACCCAAAAGTTGAATGCACTCGTGTGTTGGTTTTTTATTAAAAACATGTGCTACACTTTAATTCCAATCGAATTTGCATTGATCAATCACTAATGATGTTTGGAATTTGACAAGCTTTTTCATGTTTACTGTGAAGCTTATTATCTGAGAGTATTTCTTCTAAGAGTCATTGGTAATACTAAGCTCATGCAGTGCTGTTTGACCTAAATCATCAGCAGAAATCTTGCTTTGCAATATAAAATCCAGGGCATAGACAAAATGTTCTGCATTGCCTTTTTTAAACCATACCAGGTATCAAAATAAAGTGTTTTTTCTCTCTAATTTTAAAAGTATATTGAAATACTGCAATTATTTAAAGTGAGATCTCTTTACAAACCTATCATCCTGTTCTTCACTAGTACACTTACCTAGTTAATAAAGTGGACAATGGGTCTCATTCACCAATCATTCTTAGGAACAGGTTGCACTTATGACCTTGGCATTTACCGATGTTTTCTTATCTGGGATTTGTTCTTAGCTACAAACAGAATCTATGAAGAAGAAAGAGCACTCTTCCACACATGGTGCTGATGAAATGTTGTAAAATCGCTACTATTTCCCTTGTTTTTAAATTATTATTTTTTTTTTACATTTTTTTCCAATCCATGATGTCTGAGACTTTTTTATTATTTATTTTTACCATGTTGAACTTTTTAAATATTGTTTTATTCTGTTACAAAGCATCATGCAAATAAATATCACTTCACGACGTATTAATGATGTTAATTGAAACCTCGGCTTATTAGGGGTCCAAGTCCAGCAGGACTGCCAACCCTATTGGTTTTTCTTTTTTTTTGTTTTTTCTTATGTTTCCATAAAGAAAAAGTGTTGCACAGGCCAAACTGCTGGGTTTTTGGAAAAGTTATTTACTACATTGGTACAGATCACGGAAGGGAACGCAGAGACAAAAAAAAAAAATACAAACATTGGCTTACAGGGGGCACTACAGGAAAAAATTAATTTTAGCCCATAACTCCCAAAGTGTATGTCACACATTCAAAAACCATACATTTATGGGACAACTGGACTGAGCTGAATCAGGTGATGTAGCCCACGCCCATTTCGACCAAGAATTTCTTTTTGCAAAATATGCAAAACCTTTTTTTTTTTTTCAAACTCCTCCTAGAGTTTTTGTTAGATCTGCATGAAATGAATATAGAATCTTTAGAGTGACCCGACAAAAGGTTAGCGAAATAATTTTTCTATGTTCACAAATGCACTAATTATTAACTACAACATATCTGTAGGTAGCATGCTAAATACAACGCTTGCATATCTTCGCCACAGAAAATGCTATCAACATGAAACTTATAACACTGGTTTGTATTGCTCAGGGTTAAATCTAGCAGCCATTTGCCACTATGGGGTGCTACAAATATGACAAGACTTGTGTTAAGAGTGGTTCATTCATTTTGTATGAAAGTTGATGGGTACAATCTAGGGCCTCTCCTGTGTTCTCCAATGCGTTAATGTTGGGGTTAATTAAAGTTGGTGTGGTCTTTATGCTAACAATTACAATATAATATAATATAATATAATATAATATATAATATACAATATAATTCATCATATAGATTCAAGTAAATAGAGTCAAATTCATAGTTTTGACAGAAAATGCTTTCTAAACCTCACATACCAAAAAGTGCACGTGTGCACCACCAGGTGGCTCTGTATATTTTGGCCCTTAAGTCCCGAAACGAATGTCGCACATTCAAAATCTTTACATCTCTGTGTTCTCTGAATTGAACTTAATCAGATAATATAGGTTATATTCTGTTTGGGTGTAAATTTCTGTTTGGAAAATTCTCGTACTTATGCAAAATGTACTTTTTCTGACTCCTAGAATTTTTGCTCTATCTGCACCAAACAGATCAGCATATTGAGAGCAACCTGACAAAGTTATTAAAATAGCTTTTTTTTCTACATTTACTATTGTACTAATTATTAATTAACATTGTATTAGCTAGCATGCGAATTACAAAGTCTTGCATATCTTGGACATAGTAAATGATATCAACATGAGACTTAAGCCTCTTTGGAATGATAGATTTATTTTCTTTTAGATTGATAGATTCATTTATTTTCTGAACCACTTATTCCTAATTAGGGTTGTGGGGAGGCTAGCGCTGCGTAGAGTACACCCTGGACATCGGGCCACCACTGCCCCGGAATGATACACTGAAGGTCTAAATCAAATTTAGCGGCCATTGGCCACTAGGGGTGCTAAGTTTATATCTCAAGTGTGGTCCATCTGATTTGTATGAAATTTGGTAGGTACAGTACATTCTAGGCCCACTCCTACGGCCACTACAAAGGTGTTTTGATTGCTCAAAGGGGGCATGGCCTGTTACGCTAACAATTACAATGCTTAGAATTCACCAGTTAGATTCAATTGAATACACTCAAATTTCAACATAGACAGTCAATGCTTCATATACCAAAATTAGCACATGTGCCCCACCGGGCCATCGAGTGGGACTTGTGTAGATAGGCTTGGACCACGTTTTTTTTAATTATTATTATTATTATTATATTATATTATATTATTATTATTATTATTATAGATTATATTTTATGATAGATGTTATTAGTAATTAATAACAATTGTGCGTGAAGATGAACTGGATGTCAGTGGAATCAGTGACATTCACCAAGCTTGAGACGCATAACCATTTCAGTGTAGACTACACAGAAACATCAGTACAAAATGTACACTAAAACAATTTTTTTAGTTTATTTCTGCATATTTTAAAGATAATAGACTTTATGTGAACTCTACTACACTGAGCCAAGCTAAGCTAAAGCTTACCCTAGCTGGCTGACTCTTCCATCCATTCTAGAGTTAATTTACAAAAAGCAACAAAATTTAGAAAGAAATTATTTGATTGAAAGATTGAGTTTTTGTTGAGGTTTTTTTTTTGTTTTGTTTTATCAACAAGCTCTGAAGAACAGGCCTGTAGTCGTTCCAGTCCCCTGCTGCTAGTGGTAGTATAAGAAGCCTGCATAGGCAGAAGTGCAGCAACTGGTTGAGAGGCCCATCCAGCCCAACCACTTAAGGTTAGCATGCTAACCTTAGCCGGGCTGCTCTTCCGCTAGACTAATTCCATGAAAAACAACAATATTTGGAATCAAACTGTTGGACGGTAAGCACATGTATATTTTAAGAGATGAAGCAGAGGTGCAGCTCCTGGGGAAGATTCCCTTCTAACCTAACCGGTTAAGATTAAACGAATTAAAAGCAAACAAAAATATGACCTTTATGGCTTATTTTTCCATTTTAAAACATGATAATGATGACGCAACTTGCCCTAAGTAACTGTGACAAACTGAGTATTTGACATTTTAATTCAAGCATTATCCACTCTAAATAGTGTTCCTTAAATCATGAGACAGTGGACCATTCAGATTGTGTCCCCAATTATAATTGCATGTCCCACACTTTTGCAACAACATTTTTGTTTGTTTTTCAGTGGAAAACATTGTGAAATGGGGCAGTGGTGGCCTGGTAGTAGTGTGCTGACTTACTGACCAAAAGGTTTTTGATCAAAAGGTGTTTCTGCCTTGCAATGACCTGCCCTGCGAGCTGTCCAGGGTGTACTCTGCCCTCGCCCAGAGTCGGCTGACATGGGCGCCAGACTCCCCGCGACCCTAATTAGGATTAAGTGGTTCAGAAAACGAACGAATAAATGAACACTCTGAAATTCTCTATTTCTTTATCTCTCTTTCTCTTTCATATTTCCCCCTTTTTAATATCTCAAAACCCTGTAATTTTACCAGGGGTGTGTAAACTTTATGTCCACTGTACACTGCAAATCAGAAATTTACACCACTAACATTTTTCTTATGACTGAAAAAAGCATGTTAAGTATGTCCAGTGTCTTATGCCCATTATTTTAAGCTATTTGTTTTTCTTTTCTGTGTAGTATTAGAGCTGTGCCTAGGGTAGAAATTTTGCTGAAACCTGGAAACCTCCCTTTCGAACTTCAGCAAAATGTGCTCTGCACTCCACATTAAAATAAATACTTTGTGGCTATTTTTGTTACAGACTGTAGGACAGCCACTCCCCACACACACACATCAACACCAATCTGGTTTGTTATGTAATTCCCTATTTGCATGTACAGTAGTGTAGTGGTTTTTCCCTGTGTATTGGGCTGATATTAGTAATGGAACTGTTAAACACAGTTTTTACTACGTTACTATAGTTCTCATTCAATAAATATGAGCCAGTCCATTTAAAAAAAAAAAAAACATTCATCAGAAAGAGCAGAGGTATGCACAAAAAGCACAGTGAATACATTTTAATCAGTTCAGGCACAGACTTGCCACGTTTTAGACCCGCAGCTGTGTACTGTAATGCATATTTGTATCAGCAAGCAATGGCTTGTTACTCTTGATTTTTTCAGAAGCACTCAGTATCACAAGGTCTAATAGTAAAAGAGCAATGAGATTTTAAGATGACAGCATTTACAAAATTAAAAAGACAGTAGGCACACAGTTCATCTTTATAAAGTAAATGTATTTTATTATCTATGTCTCCCAGAAATGGTCCTCCATTAGGGAGGGAATTAGGGAAGCATTACGCCAGCGGGCTCTTCACCGAAGTTTTAAGAAGGAACTAAGAGTGTAAAGCCACCAGCGACAAGATGATATGTGAGTTCTAGACAGTTCTCAGCACAGTGCTATTGAAAATATGTTTGCTTCTGAGATCATAAAAGTTCACCAACTACAGATGATAATAATAGCTAAACATGAGCTACAGTCAGTAATCGTACACCTATGAGTGATTAGTGACTAGGGCTGCCTAACAGAAGCGGTGAGTGTGGATTGAAAGTGGGTGTCACGAAATAAACTGCCAGGTGAATGCATTTGAATTCACTGAAATAGGTTTCGTGGATCTCTCTGAATGAATATGATGGGCTTTATTAGTGATCCATGTCTTTATTTCTTTCTGCTCTGTCTGTAAAAATTCACAGCTACAATGCTTAATGGTTGACATGATTGTCTTCTGCCTCATTATTTAATCATGTATCTGACAAATGAATAAATGGATAAACGATACTTAACCAATCAAGGCACATTTCATTCATTTACGGATTAATTTCTTCATTTAATTCACATTTAAAGGCATCTTAGACACATCTTTTTAATATTTCGACACATATACATGTTATGA
Organism: Tandanus tandanus; assembly: GCA_039654325.1. Lineage (NCBI taxonomy): Eukaryota > Metazoa > Chordata > Actinopteri > Siluriformes > Plotosidae > Tandanus > Tandanus tandanus. The sequence goes on from JBCNYH010000013.1 coordinate 23,327,156, forward strand.
GTGGCTCTGCATGACTGCTGCACAAGACGCACAGATGCTGTACACAAAATGTCTATCAGACTACTGACAAAAAGACTTTAAAATGTGTTTTGAATGGATTTAGGTCAATTCAGTTTCTCTCTCTCTCTCTCTCTCTCTCTCACACACACACACACACACACACACCACATTTTGAGGGGTTTTTGCATTTTCTATTTATTGCTTCAGCATTTTTGAAATACATCACTAAGAATAAAGACTGTGCCATGAAGTGTTTATAGTTATGTACACCTCGAGGCGCCATAATATGTAAGACAGTGCAGTGGAGGCAGTGTTCAGGTCTTGTGGAGAACATTCCTACTACAGTATTCATTGAGGTAAGCGCTCCTGATTTTGTATATGCATTTTTTTTTTTATGAGACTGTGTTAGGTTGATTTTAGGACTTCCTGCTAATTATGGCAGTGAACTTAAAAAATAAATAAATAATTTTATGGTAGTTTTTTGTGTATGCAAATGAACAAACTTATAATAGGTGTTGTTCTCTAATGTCCTAAATGGTTTTAAGTGTCATTTTAAAATGACACAACTCCATGTAGTATACTAAAGGTGTAGAAATTTTAGGAAATTTTATACATGGTCAAGTAATTGCATGATAGCCTCATGTTGAGGGTGCGCATATCACAACGAATGATTTCTTATATATTCAATTAAATAATTTGATTGTGAGGCCCTTACTTAAGAAAGGTATTGTCTGTCACAAAACTAACTCCAATATACCAATATTTTATACTCATTAAAAAATGTAACATAAAAATCACAAATAAATAAAATGGTTGCTACATTCTATGGGACATAAACAACAGATAATAGATTTTGTTGTAATTGCAAATTGGGGAAGAAATGCTTTAAAATGGATTAATCTACATATTGCTGAGTTTATTATATACTACATGTGGATATAAAAAGCAAACTAAAACAAGATGTTTAAGCTTTTTTTATTTATTTTTTATTTTAAAGTGTTATTACCCACTGAGCCTGAGGTGAATAATGTTTTTAGTATATATACTACATGGCAGTATAAGAAAAGCTTTTGTAAGCACGTCAGTGGCAGATGTGCTCCACACCAATATGTCAGTGTGCTTTGTAAGGACGTATTTTTATATATTAGGATGCTTTAATATATTAATTTATATACTACATGGAAGCATGAGTAAAGCAAACTAAAGAAATTTATTAATTTAATTTTCTATTTTTAAAGTTAATTCAGATGGGGATGATGTGCATGATGGTAAAATTCTTTTATGGGACACATTTTTATTTCAAGTCAAATTTTATTTGGTTGTTAATATGGCCCAGTACCTGTATAATTTACAGTTGATTGGCAGTAGAATAATTTTAAGAACTGAGTGTTTAAATCAATGTTTTAATGTTGGAATCTGACATAGATGTAATTTTCAGAAAGATGACATCCATACATGCTTAATTTGAACTTAAGTTAATATGAACTGATGTAACAGTTATATTAGACTTTAAGTTTTTTGTTTTGTTATTTCTTGGTACGGCAGAGAAATTCCCTAATCTGGGATCTATTAATATTGCCATGGAAGAGAACCTGTATAATGGAGGCATACAAACACAGGATACTGCATTTCTGGCTCACCTGAAAAAAGTAAAGAACCAGATCATTGAATCACAGTGTTTTTCTCACCTCCCCGAACAATCTGCTGTAAACCTGGAGTTCTCTAACTTGTCCTACACGATCAACGAGGGGCCATGCTGGAAGAAGCAAGGTTAGTACTTCTCTTTTACTAGGGGTTTTCTTCTGGCAGAACAATTACACTGGTACAAACTAAAGATAGCTTAGATTTCAGGGCTCTAGAGCATTTACTGTATTACCTACATATTGTGATGCTTAAGAAATATTGTGTGTATATGTTTACACACCCCTTTTAAAATTAGGACAAACTAAGATAAATCATGGCAGCTCTTTGTCACAAATCAGGCATTAAACTGATGTAATAGCAGCAGATTTAATGTTATCGGAAGCAAGCAAATTTAAAATGTCAGGCCAAAGACAAAATCATGTAAAATTTTTGCGATGTACAAACAATTACCAAGGGGCATATCAACAGAGCTTAGTAGTTTATCAAATCAGTATAAAAGGGCTGAGAGAGTCCTTATTCTGTACACTGTGTAGTGATGAGGTGAAATGAGGGACAGATGGGATTTATTAGTAGCCTTGAATGTGTTTTGAATGTGTGTTAGGACTTGTAGTCTGTGGCAACCATGTATAGTGAATTTAGACAGAATTTAGTGAATCCATAACAGAATACTGACTTGAAAACCTCACTCTGGGAGCCAAGTTCTTCTGTTGATCTGTCTTGGGGCCAGGGCCAGGCTTGTCAGGATCATTGTCATGGAATTCATAATAAGAGGTCAAGAATGTCACTGACTTGAACTCATCAGTTTTCCTTGAGGCCATAGCCCTCCCAGTCCACCAGATACTCTAGTTTACCTGCCTTACAACGAAAATCCAGGATTCTTAAAGATTACAGGGGAGTGGAGTCGGGAACATTAATGGTTAACATTAATGATTAAACCAGGAATGACAGGTTTTTAGCATGAGACATTAAACATGTTGAAAAGTCGAGAATGTTGAGGCAGCTCCAGCTTCTAAGTTACATAATTAACTTGCTTTAGGACCTTGTTAGAGCCAAACTACTTGGTATTAACCAAGCAAGCTTTTGTTTTTCTGATATCCTTGGTGAATAGCCATACTCAAGCTCATTGGTTTGGCAATGGGATTTCTTTCCTACAGCATTAACCAATAGTGATTGGTTCATTGGTCCACTTGTTCTAGGTGTTGGGTGCTCTCAAACTCTTGCTTTCTCTATTAGAACCATTCATCTATTCATCTGCAGGGGCATCTGTTGGTGTGGTGTTCCATGGAAACAAGGGTATATTCATCCCATGATAAGAATTGTGCTCAGTGTGCCTAGTTATCAGAACAGGAAGATAATACTGCGATGGCCTGGCGAGCTGTCCAGGGTGTACCCTGCCCTTGCCCACAGTCGGCTAAAATGGGCACCAGCCTCGAAAAGAATCCTTGACAATCTTTGAAAAATCTTCTCCCTTGTGATATGGGACTATAATGTGATATAACAACCAGCAAAATACATTTGAAAAACAAATAGAAAGGAGTTTTGGGGGTATACACTAACCTGGTTGCTTTATTGTGCACAGAACTTAACTAATACTTTTTCAAGCACCATTTGCTCATTTTACAGCAGTCAGTACTTTCGGGTAATAGTCAACCAACTTGGAATGTTCAAGCAACTATATTACAGATTTCTTTGTGCTCTGAGAGATGATCGGATCCTATGCATAGCCCTCTTTAAGGCATTTCACAGGCTTTTGATAGGAATTTCTTTTTAAGTTAATGCCATTTCAAAACAATTTGCCTCATTCGTGAATATCTTCTCAAATGTTTTCATAAATTTGAGAAGATGACTTCATGACTTCATGACTTTTCTTTTAAACAAAGCTGTGTTCTTAAACTAGTTGTCTTTGTAAATTGAAAGTGTGTGCCAGTTGCTCTTATTAGCATAGGTGAATGCCAGATAAATCCTCAAATAGGACATCGAGGCGTAGGATGGAAGCGTCATAATCTAAGAGAAGGAAGAATTTAATTTCCTCTTAAGTATAAATTCTGCTGCAGGACGTAAATTCCAGATTTTATTTTCAGTAGCATGAATAGAGGAGAAATAAAAAAAAGTGGTTTTACTCAAATTCAAAGGCCAAGAACGCACATCAAACATAATCCTGAGATGCTGGCAACTGCGAGTTCTATCCAATACATACCTTCTCTGTTGTGTAAAGCAGCTTACCATGGTCTGAATTTTTTAAGTACTGTATTAACTATATACATATTAAATTGATGTACTGTATCCAAAAACATCCAGAGCATTTCCCCGATCTCCTATTGCAGCACATCATTGTAAGGACAAAAGTGTGGGAAATCCAAGGAGACCACATTTAACAGATTGCTCTGGAAGTCATAGCCATGTTGGACATGAATTAAGTGGTTCTGCTGTAGTATCTAGTGATGCCTGGTTAAGGTGTTGGGTATGGGCATGCAGTCCAGCTCAAGGTGTTGCACAGCTCCAGAGTGCGAAACACTCTTGGTGGTTGAAAATGGTTCAGAAGTTGGTCTCTGAATAAATTTGTGTGGGCTTAAAAGATGCACTTTCTCCTATATGCAAGAGCTGTAATTTATTCTAGTCGCAACAAATAGGCCATGCCATTGTACCAGTCTTGAAATGATTGGTCTATGATCACCCTGTAAATAGTGTTATCAATTATTAAAGAAGCCATGGTTTCCAGTTGATACATCATGAAGTGATATTTATTTGATGAAATGAAATGAATGAAATGAATTATTTAAAAAGTCATTTAATATGGAAAAAAAATAAAATTAAAAAATATATATATATATGTATTTTATTTAATTTTTTTTTCCATTATAATGACTTTTTAAATAAAGAAGTGTGATTGACTTGGAGTTACATTGTGTTGTTTAAGTGTTCCCTTTATTTTTTTGAGCAGTGTGTGTATATAT
>JBCNYH010000013.1:23345060-23360720 GCA_039654325.1 Tandanus tandanus
GGGAACGCGGGGCTTTTATCCACAGGCGGCGATGGGGAACAGGTGGAGTTAATCAGGACGGAGCAGACAATTACCGCACGCACCGGGAAGTCATGTGACCTGGGAAGAGAAGAGAGCCAGAACAGATCACAAGACAGGCAAAGCCCTAACACTTCTGCCGGGATATAACAGCTTTTCTCAGAGTCTGTATAAAAGGAGACGAAAATTTATTTTATATGTTAGGAGTCTACAAATCCACTTGCTTCTCCATACCAGTTTTCAACCCAAATATTTAGTGTAGAATCTTTAAAATATTTAATTTAATATAAAAATGTGGATTGATGTACATAATGCAAACACAATGTCTGCTTATTGCCTACTCTATTATTTGACTTCTTTATTCCCATTTTTAGACATCACTTTTCTACAATATTCCTACGCCTACTGAAACCAGTACACTGGGCATCAGGGCTAAGACCAAGGGAAACTGCACAAAATCATTTGGACACATTTTGACCATCAATTTCTCTGTCGTGTAAGAATGAATGTATGATCCTTAAAGTAATATAAAGCTGATTTCTTCACTCACTTGATGAACCACTTAATCCTGCTCGGATCGCATGGAGGCTGGCACCTATCCCAGCCGACACTGGGCGAAGACAGGGTACACCCAGATCATTGTGATTTAGAAAGAGAAAAATATTTTTTATTGATTTGGTGAAATGTCCATATTGTATACATTAGATGCTGCTGATACTAGGCTTCTGCCATGGATCTAAAGTCCACTGTAATTTTTTTCCAAAAAAAAAATTTATTTTATTTTAGAGATACAAAATTTTCAAAACTGTTCATAAATAAAATATTCATAAAATAATACTTTAGATAAACCAGCAAAATGTATTATATTTATTTTGAGGCACACCTTTAGGCTACCTACTGAGTAAAAATAAGTAAATTATTTGGAGCAGACGTCTTATATTTACTGACACAGTTTTTGACATTTTACTATGTAGTGACTGTTTGACATTTTATCCTGTAGTAATTAGTATTTCATATACTTAGTTTTTGTTGTTTGTTTTCTATTTTCAGATATACTGGGGCACTAAACAGCACTAACATGATCATTGTTGATATAAAACTCTTGTCAGGATTCACAGCAGATCCTGGTGAAGTAAGAATATACTATTTAAAAAAAGTGTGTGTGTGTGTGTGAGAGAGAGAGAGAGAGAGAGAGAGAGAGAGAGAGATAGACCTTGTCTTTATTTATGTTTTTTAAGTTTAATATACCTGTGTAGAAAAATTTCTGTTATTTTCTTAGCTGCACAACCAGAATTTGGTGGAACGAATTGATTCCAAAGATGACCATATTATCATGTATTTAAAAGAGGTAAGAGAAAAATGTCTCAATCTGTTTAGAATATATAACACAGGAATCGTGTTATAAAAAGCAACCTGAATCATGAATTTTAGAGTTTATCTTAGAGTCAAGTGCTGTATAGTTAATAGCGTCATTTAAAACTCATTCAAAGCTTCAGTATAGTCTAGTTATCTGTGTGGAAACATGAAGAAAAGCAAAATTATGAGATTTTTAGAATTTATTTTACATATTTTAACTATGACAGAGGAAGATCAGCTGAGCTCAACACACTCCCCTAACAAAGTTAAGCGCTGTTTAGGCTTGAAGGCATAGAAAACATATGGATTATGGCACACCTGAGGAAAGTTCACTATTTCAGCTTTACAAAACAGCAACAACAAAAAAGAAATACTTTTCCAATATGTTTGTATGGAGTTATGGCACCAAAAATATAAAAATAACAAAGGGTTCAGACTGATTTTACAGCGACAGCCATTTAGCAGCCTATACATTTATGTTTATAATTTCAGTCAATCAAAACATCAGAAGAAATACTCATTGTTACTCATTACTCATGAGTGTCCATCATTTTGATTTAAGGATTATCCACTCAATATAATGTCTTTAATCCACAGATAGAGAACCAATCAGACCATACTGTTCCTATGTACTGTAGTAAATGGACAAAACTTCATGGTTTGTCACAGTAACTTTAAAGTTTTAAAAGATACCCTAATGGTCACACTTTAAAAATGGAAAAAAATAAACCATGATTTTTTTTTATTTTTTTTTTTGCTTTTTTATGTTTTTGTGTATTGTATATGCTAAAACTTTTAATGAGATTCAAAAGATGCTGTAAGGCTGCACACTTTTTTTTATGTTTCTCTACAGTACACAGTTCTCATGCTTATTTACAGTATATACTCAATTATACTGTGGATATATACAATTATATATTACACAGCTGTGTTGTACGTGTATATATTCTAAAAATACATGCGTAATATTTCTACAAATGTCATATGTTTACAGTATGATTTCTGGTGTATGTCTTACAGCTCCAAAGGAATGTTCCTGTCAACTATGAGCTACACATTAAACAAGTCCTTCCTGTCAAGAATCTCAAACCAGCAGTGATCAATGTTTATGATTACTATCAAACAAGTAAGGTTTTTCTGGTTTTATGTAATTGAAATTTTGTTGTTGTGACTGTATTGCATTTAATGATTCTTTTACTATTAGGTGACCAGCATGTGATGGAGTACGCTTCCCCCTGTGCGTAAGCTTCCAGCTCAGCATTAAAGATTCAGAAAATCTATAGATCTCTTCTGTGTGCTCTTGTTTTCTTGTCCAAGATATATTCACATTGCAGAAATATTTTTTTTTTTTTACTTACACACACACCCACACACACACACACACACACACACACACACAGTGGGCACTGGAAAAAAAGGTGAAATGTTTGCTTGTTCAAATGTGTTGAAAATATTAACAATTGCCATGGGATGCACTTATTTTATCACATGATTATATATAGCTTACCACTTTTAACATTCCATTTAGAGGTATGCCATTGCCTTGCCAAAAATACCTCTATTTGGATTTAACTATCCTGTGACATCCAGTGGGCAGGTGCCAGTGAAGTTGTTAATGTGAAGCGTAGGAGTTGGGATGAGAGTGAGAATGTCTGATAAACTTGTTTAATATTCCCTTCACAATGTTGGCAAGTCTTTGGCTGTCAGTGAGGAAATGCCGGAGGAGCTGGTGGGTTAAGTAAAGATAAAATGAGCCTCTGGAGTTTGCGAGATCAGCTTTTCCTTGTAGAAAGCAGTCTTAGCAAAAGACCCATCAGATGAGAATATGGACACTAGAACATGATAAGAAGCTAGATTTGTGTCAAGTTGTGATTTCTTCTGCTTTATCCTTGCTGCTTTTAATTCTCTTTAATTGCTACTACACAGTCGAGAGCCAAGGAGAAGGGCGACAAGTTTTTGTGGGTTCTGAAGATAAGGGGCAGAGATCCATAGATGCCGAAAGTGAGGAGAGGAGAGTGTCCGTTCTTGAATATTAGAGAGAAGGAATGGAAAAGAGGGAGAAGGGGCAATTGAAGTCTCCCAGGAGAGTAAGAGGGGTGTTATCCTTAAAAAAAAAAAACTAAGGAGTGTGTCCATTTCTTCCAGAAAATTTCTGTGTCCAGGCGGGTGGTAGGAAATGCCGAAATGAGACAGAAAGAAGGGTGTGAAGCCTGGACTCTAGGCTGCTGGTGTAGATGAGTTATGTGAGGAAATCCAAGTCCTTAGTGCCATAAAAGTCAAGACAGTAATGAGAAGCAATGGCAGAGATTAACCCAGCCTTTTATACAGCTAAGCTGGCAAACTAAGACAACAGTTGAGGGTAGATAAGATTAGTGGTAGTACAGCCTCTGGTTTGTTGATAAGATCTTCTGGGGCTAGAAAATGTGAGAACAGAGATAGGTTTGATGCACATGTTTGCAGTCTGGTTAGGAGTGATGTCAGAGATAGTAGGCTATAGATTTGATACCCCTATCTGAGCAAGAGGGAAATATACAACACTGAATTATCACATTCAATTAAAATTACATATGTAGCTATTGTAAAATATGTTCTAACCACTGTGGTGATAATTCAATATATTTTTCTGTATCCTGCCCTGAATTCACACCTTAATGGACACTGAAACTACTGTTGAACAGACACTTAAACAACAGGAACAGCTAGGGGCAAAAAATCTGTATACAAAAAAATACCAGTGGCAACAACTAGGTATAACTTAGTCAAGTAATTAGACAGTCAGAATCCTACCTTACCAGTAGAGAACAAAACAAAAAGAGAACTGAAAGGATACACCTTCATTATATCTGGTCCTGCCTTGAATTCACATCTCAAGGTAGACTAAAATGGTTACAGCTCTATATTCCGACAGCCCATTGGTCTGACAGCCCTAACCCTAACCCAAATGAACTGATGTTGCCCAACTCATGTAAGCAATGTGCCCATCATATATGAGTATGGCTGTCAGACCAGTGGGCTGTGGGAACATAGAGCCATCCCAGACTAAAACTACTGTTGATTAGTATTACTATTTTTTTTCTTGTCATTTTTTTTTTTTTTTAGTGTACACTGAATATCTTTCAAAAAGAAAAAAGACCAATGCACAGTGCACAGCGCAATGAGCAGTTGGCTTCTATGGTTTGCTTAGAAAGTAATCTGCACGGGTGTGGCTAGTTACAATGCGTACACGCTGCACTGATTTTCAGGTTACTGCCTGTGAGACTTTAAAGTAAATGAACATAAAATAAAAGAAATTAAAGGAAACAGAAGAGAGTGAGCCAAATTATATACTTACAGTCAGACACCTGAATAACAAACCTGAAACAGCTAGTGGCAAGAATCTTAATACTTTACTAAAGAATTTTTAGTCGCAACAACTGGGTGCAAGTGATTCAAGTAGATAGTACACAAAGTCAGAATCCAACCTCTCTAGTAGAGAAGAAAATCAGGATAGAACTTTAAAGTACACCAGTTATACCATGGTTATACCGGGGTGGTTTTACCAGACCTCCAGGCCGAGGAGGGGGGAAAGGCCTTCCCATGGCATGGAGCTATCTCCCTCTCCCTCTCTCCCTCTCTTTGTGTGTGTGTGTGTGTGTGCGTGTGTTTAAGCAGCTGTAAGACTTCTTTGATTTTGACATATCTTTTTTTTTTTTTACAAGTACAGAATGTTATTTATTTGCTTACTATTTTACTTATATTAACTTCTTTAAATATGCTGTTTAACACAAAGAATAAAAAATATAACATGTCAACAGCAGCAGTATTATGGAAGTAGATAAACAAGTCAAGTAGCAACATTAATAAGGTTGATCTTTAGCTATGTCTCTTTTGGCAAAGTTTGTGAAACATAAATGACAGCCTCTGCTATAAAGAGGAGCTTGAACCGGTTCATCGTGGTGAAGAGGAAGCTGTGCCAAAAGGCAAAGCTCTCAATTTTCCTGTCCGTAAACATCTAAAACAAGAATGAATCACTCAGATACTGACATAAATAGCAGCAACACTGGACTGGACCTCAATGTCAGATACACTCAAAGAAATAAAACATTAGAAATAAAACATATACTGAAACTGGTGTCATTCTTAAGTGACTCGAAAAGTTTATTGTAAACTTATAATCTCATAAACATAATTAAGGCTGACATTTACAAACGTTCAATTAATTGTTGTCTAATTTAGACTTATTGTGCACGTGTGCAATCTATTGCTCCGATAACGTTGTGTAGAACAGCAAAGGAACAAAATTCTCTCTTGACTGGAAACTGTTAGTGTTCTGTATAGGGAAGTTTAATACATTGTCTGGCCAGTTGATTTATACTCTCTAAGAGGCATAGCCCAGTCAAGAATTTGACCTCACAACAAGGCCACGATGAGCTCATATAAGAGCTTGCATTATGAGCTCAGTACAAGCTCACCTTGTATCCTCATGGTTGGCTCAAAATGACCTCCCAATGTGACCTCACAGCATGATTTAATAGTTAGCTTGAGTGGTATCAGACCTCAGATTGTGAAGTGTGTGTGAGAATAATATGACCTGACAGTTAGTTTGCAGTAATATCAGACCTCATATTGTGTATGCCTTATATCTGAAATCCATAAGCAGGCGCTTCACACGTCTTCAAGCAGACTGCTGAGCCCTTTTTCTCTTATACATGCTTCTATGCGATATCTACAACTACTTTACTGTTTTCTCTGACTTACATAGAGTTGACACTGAAGACTACTTTTAGTCTTGATAATAATAACAAAAATATAGAAAAAACCTGCTAGAATGAGTTGAAAGTAACATCAGTGTAAACATGAATATAAACCTAAGATCTTGCAGCCAGAACAGTGTGATGTGCTCAAATGGAAATAATTCAAGACATTCTGACCAATCATAATCATGAAATCAACAGTATTGCAGTATAAAAATAATTCACAATAAACAATATAAAATTACCATTCAAACCACCAAACACTCATGTTAACACAAAGTCACACATGGGAGCACTGGTGCCTGTTTGTTGTTACCTCATTACTCAAAGTGTTGCATAAAAATCAAACAAAAACTACACAAAGAGAACGCTTTTTTCTTAAGCTTTCACTGTTTTCAAAAAATGTTGCATCCAAAAAATTGCTGCACTCTTTATTTTATTTTACTTATTTATTTATTTACATGTTTTGTTTTGTTTTTGGCAGAGTTGATGAAGAATGTTTGATTAGACCTTCTCATATTTTATGTAGTAGTTTAAGCTGGAAATCTGGGCAAATCAGAACCATTATTTATATAAAAACTAGTATAAATGACAATACTATGTACATTGTCGCAGAAAAAAATAACAAAAAAATCTAAGTAACTTTTAAAGGAAATACTTTGTGGCTTGTATGTTTCATAATGGACCATGTGATTTTGTGGTTTTCGTGCAACAGGTTGCTGCAAAGCCAAAGTGAAAGGAGGATGTGCAATACATAAAGGTCTCTGTCATTTCAAAATCTAAATGCCTTGTTTCCATTGGATCAGATTACAGTATTGGGTAGAGGTATTTATCAAGGAATTCTGTGCAACAACATAGGCAATAAAATATATGCATATATACAATTTATAAAATATTTCTCTCTTTTTTTTTTTCTGTGAGTATTGCCAACCTTTCTGACAGGATGTGGTGAATATCTGGATAAAAGCAAAGGTTAAGGTCACCTCAGTACATTTTTAGCAGCTTACCGTTACCGATGTAAGCAATGCAGCAAATGTATTTCCAATTTTGCACTCAAGTTTCCATCAGTTGATAACTTCAATAAAATATATTAAATTTTAAAACAATAATGAATTTTCTAGCTACACAATTGCATTTTGACCATACAGAACACAGTTATAGAACGAAGTTGTTTATACTGTGTGGTGTCACAGAAATAAGAATGTGTACCCTGTTGAGACCGGTTCTCATCAAGATTTCTTCCTCATGTCAAATTAGGGAGTTTTTTCCTGCCACTATCATCTCTGGATTGTTCATTAGAGATACATTTATAAATTTATGTGTAATTAAGTTTGTTTATAACCTTGTGCAAATAAAATTGGAATAAATTGCATTAAATTAATAATTTATTAAATATGTTGCATATGTTGAGGTTCATAATTAAACAGTGTAATAAACATAATTCAAATAAAATTATTTTTACATTTAAAGTTTGTATTATACTTTAGCAGGTGTCCACATACAGACTTAAAACGTGTGTACCTCTCAGGAAATGACAGAGGACATCCACCTACAGGATGGACTATTTCTGTACACGGCTTCTTACATTTCATTTGTAAACTGGTGTGGGTAACAGAGAAGTTGAATATGGGTGTGAAATACTTTGTTCAGCTTTTAATATTTTTTAGTGCCTTTGTGCAAAACGGTGAGTTGAAATTCTCGTTATTTTTGTGCTGAAGTCACACAACCCAATTTATGTCTAGAGTTCTATGTGCTTACATTGGAACTGGTTGAATGGGTTCACATTTTACATTTGTTATTATATGACTGATCATATGCTTGCATGTGAGAAAAATGTTATAAATCTAATTTTTAAGCACATCTTGTTGCTCCACTTTGTTGTGTAGGATTAAGCTGTTCAGAGTCATGTAACAGCATTACTCTCAACATTCAGCTGGGCTCAGAAGTGTTACTGCCATGTGCCCTTTTGAAAAGTAACAAAACTGAAGAAGCCAGGTGGAGCCAAACTTCCAGCCTCCTGAGTATCAGACCTCAAGGAAATGTTACCTTTGAGGACCCTAGGGATGGCCGACTAACAGTATTCCCTCTCCTGTTTGGCCGAGGAAATTTTTCCATGCTTGTTCATCAGTTCCAGGCCTCTGACATGGGCATCTACTGCTGTCGGCTGAGCCATGAGTGCCAGAAAGTTGAAATAAAGCTCTTGCAAAATCCAGAAGGCCACACAGAGGGTAACACAGAAGGTATTTTCTAAATATACACTATATAGTATACTGGAAAATAATGTGTTATAGGAAAATAAAAAACTGATAGCAGATATAATTTTATAAACTATGAGTTAGCATTTCATATCAGTAATCACACGGCTAAGGCATTACAGTCGTAGTTTCAGAGGGTAAACTCTGGATTCACTTTCACCTCAAAGAGAATAATAAAAGTGAATGACTGCAGAGAATGCTTGGCAATTAAACTATTCGGATTGAGTAATGCATTACTTTACAGAAGGTCTTGGTGATGGCATAACAGTTATGTGGGGCAATCTATTATAAAGTCAAACTGCATTTACGAGTTCTAAATTTTTATGTCTTTGGTGTCCATATTGCTTTTAAATGCTAAATTATGATTCAGTTATCTGTCATTTTGTGCAATTTATACTTTGATTAGTGCCATGAAGGGATCTGCTTTTCATCTGAGATTTGCCCTTCATCCATGTAGGTTCAAGGATAAACAAGAAACACCAATAATCGACAGAGAATCACCACTAAATAACTTTAGTACATATGCAAACCTAAGCAATAAACAAGGTCAGTCTTGAGTAAATACTGAAAGATTTTCCTCTGTACATGGGTTTAAAAATCCCTGAGGCAGGACACTTTGGCCTGCTCTAATTAATTAATACTAAATTACCGAATTCATTTTAACTCCATTTAGTACCACAAGATGTATTCATAATTCTCCCATTACAGTAAAATGCCTCAGGGCAAGCCAATGTTAAGATATTATAATCTCTTCATTAGAGGCACACTAGGAATAAGCAAAATCGACATCGCCAGAACACATTAACACGGGGCCTGCGTCAAAGGTCACGGCTACCCACCAATGTAAACACGAACATATGATCAATGCTAAGTATTGTGACGGCGGTCTATTTATAGATATTTACACTGCTTAAAGTCATATTAAGGGAACATGCCAGGGCCCCATTGTTCTGTGCAAGGGTGCAACAATGGTACATGCTAACTGAATTGTACATGCTTTTAATGAGGAAAATTGTGCTATTCTCGGATGTAACAAGAGGACTTTGTGATGCACGTGTGATACCCAATGTTAATTAGCATAAAACATATATAAGGTAGTCACGTGAAACCAGTACGCACTCAGAGCAACTGATTTTATGACAGTGGAACTTTTAATTCAGCTGATATCTGAAAAAGATAAGCAGGGCTTAAATTGGACTTAATTGGTTCTAGCAGCAGCATATAATGGGAGGTGGGGGTGGAGGTTACTTCTGATTCAAAACTTATATATGACTTATTTTATATAAAGCTAACACAAACCTACATAGAAATATACCTAATGTTATATGAGTTCTATTAAAAAGGCTTTAAAAAGCATGTTACATGTAAACAGCACACACATGCACAGTGCAGACGTACTATCGGTGATGTACCTTCTTTGTAATTATTTTCAAGCCTTGTCAACAGCTGTTGTTCATTATGACGAACCAAATACTTCTTAATGTCCATCCAAATCCATTTTGATCAAATACAAACACTCCAAATCTTTGAAAATCAAAATAAAATCACAGACTAGAATCTGATATTTCACCTTGCTGACCTTACCAATCGAGACTAAAGTAAACTTGTTTTGCGGCCAAGTTGCGTGTGCATGTGCTCATTATATATGCGTGACCTATCATGAAATCGATCTATACCCTCTTTTTTAGGCAAAAATCTTTTGAAACAGCAACCTTCCAACATTCGAAATATTCAGTATCTACATCACATTCAGCTATTATCATTGTTTTGGGTATCCATGCATCCAACATGCACCACACGCGACGAGATGCCGATTTTGATTATTAACTGTACATGTCCTTATTTTATTTATTTTTTTAGCAGGGTTTGTCATTCAATTTTACACACAATTCACAATTAACTCTGATATAAGCTGGATTTAACAGTTCTAAGAAGACCATTTGATGATCATTAACTTGTTTATGTCCAGCTGCTCTCTGCATTACAGTTGCTTCTAGTTTCTACTTTTAGTTTAAGAAAAAGATGGAAACAATATACATTTATGGTGGGTTTTTTTTTTTTTCTTCAAACAATTAAAAAATATAACCCATAAATTGATACCAGCTGTTCTCCAACTCCTTTTAAACCCTAATTAAACCCCTGCCTCTAGCTGCATATTGCAATGGTCAAGTAGATTTAGTCAGTGTGCTTAAACTATGGTCATTATGTGGTTGCAGGTTTGAATTTCCAGTGGTACTACATTGCAGCTGGAGGTGGAATATTTATACTGCTTGTAATTGTATTTAGTCTTATCTGTATATTCAGAGGTGAGCATTTTCACAGTTTATTAGTTTGTTTTATATATGAATGTTGCTATCTAGGTTTATTTGTTGTTGTTGTTTTGTATAGTGTAAAAAATGTGCAACTTTATAGTATTTATTTTACACCAAAATATTAGTAACAAAATATATTTTAGTATTGTATATAGTATTGTAAATGATTTGGCAACTAGAGCAGTGCATTTGTTTCAAGTAAAATACTAGAAAGCACAATGCATAGTGGAATATCTAATGTTTTTAATAGTGGTGAGAATGGTTTAAAAAAATCTCCTTGTGTCAGTCTTTAGTTTAACTATATATGCAAATGTGAAGTAATTTAATAATTAATTGGTACAGGTCTTTGAATCAGTGCAAGCTACCTGTGGTAGTGGTGGCTCAGTAATTAAGGTTTGCTGTAACATTTTTAAATACACCACTAGCATTGTTGGGCTCTTAAGCTTTGGGTTTAAGCGCTTGGGACCCTTAAGCTTTTTGAAAAATATATAGTATATTGCTGGACAATTACTTATTAACCGAGCATGACATGAATACATGGATATTCCAGACTGAGTCTTTACTGTATTGACTGAGAGATAACAAGGTCAGTGCATCATGGCTGAATTGTAATTTCCTTGTACTGACCGAACTAAAAAGAAAAAAAATAAATAAATAAATACTACTACTACTAATAATAATAATAATAATCAGAAATTCATATTCAAGCATTCATATCACTGGAGGTATTTTTTTTTTTTGTCCATTTGTTTAGATCTTTTGGTCTTGGATAAATTTTCATAACTCTTCCTGGTTCATCAATTGCAACACCAAAAGTTGCTTTTCTACTTCTTCAAACTCTTCAAGATAGTAGTTACTACCAGCAATGAATCTAATGTGATACATTTTTAAAATAAGGATCAAGGAAAAAAACACAAAAGAAGTGACTTTATTTGAAGTTTGTGTTTTGGTCAAGTGCTAGCAGGCCAAGAAGAAAGTTATTGACCGGTACCTACTGGGGGAATTACAGACCGCCAAACAGCCAATCAGACTGTGTGTACTACATATGCCATATAATAAAATAATATATTTTTTAATAAGACATTACATTCAAATTACCATTTAGTTATTTACTATGAATTTAATGCACATTATTGGCATCTCTGCTGCTAGTGAATTGCGCTAAATTTAACGGTAAATGATTTTTAGATCCTAGCTGTAAAGAAACACAAGTAAGGTGTACGGCATTATGTATATGTGCACCATTTGTACATACTGTTAATTATAGAAAATATAGTTATAGCAATGTTTTCTTTACATTCACAGGAAAGTGTCTAAAAAGATCATCTGATTCTTATTACATCAACTCAGAGAGCAAACAAGGTGTGTACAATTTGTTGTCATCCCTAAGTCTTCATGAAAACAATTCAGTGACCTTTGACCTCATGACCTTTTTGGTTATTATCTTATATAAGAGCAAAGGGAGGCAGGAGAGCATGCTGAGGGCACCAAAGTTGATGAGTGTGATGGTGAGTATGAAGACGTAGAGAGTGACACACATGAGGTGGATTATGAAAACGCACCTGGAGAAAACCATGATGGTCAGTATGAAGATACAGTGAGTGAAGAACAGGATCAGGATTATGTAAACACTGAAAGAAGAAACTGTCATGATCAATATGACAATATTGGTGGTGTGTACCCTGCTGAACTCCATGTGAAGAGAAACAGGCAAGGTAATGGAATGTTTTATCACAAACATCATTGTATTAGAAATTATCACATTTAAATTGCACTTTTTTTAGAAGCATTGTTACTAGACACAAACCTTTGCAGTCATTACATTTGAGACACCATCCATATTATGTCAAAACTCTTAGTGTGCTAATCATCTAGGGTGCTAAAAACACAGACAGGTTTTGGGTTCAGCGAGGGCATTTCTGTGTGGAGTTTGCATGTTCTCCAAGTGCTTGCTTGGGTTTCCTCTGGATACTCTGGTTTTCTTCCACAGTCCAAACACATTAATGCTAAATGGTGTGAATGTGAATGGTTATGTGTGTTGGCCCTGTGATGGTCTGGCAAGCTGTTCCCCAATGTACCCCGCCTTCACTTAGAGTCGGCTGAGATAGCCTCCCCAGGTCTCTAATAGGATTAAGCGTTTCAGCAAATGAATGAATGTTGTATGAAGGAGCAGGCTATTTAACTGACTAGCAAGTTACTAGCAAAAATATTTGTTCTGCTCACACTGCCTATCATAACCAGTTAAATTTGAACATGGAAATGGCTTGCCAGTCTGTGAACTCTAAATAGTACAGAATAGATTTCCACCGAAAAGCTTTATGGATACCCATTTGTGCCCTATTATTGACTCAGTGCAAAGTGGCAGCAAGCATGATGCAAGTGCCTTTGCTAATTTAAAAACAGCACATGCATTTGCATCCTTTGAGAGCTCATGGACGAATCTGTCTTAAAATGAGATGTGGTGAGGGGCACTGTTCTGATTCACCAACAAAAACATGGTCTGAAGTCAATGGCACAGTATATGCATACACTGGAGGGTGCAAAACATGTGTTCACTCTTTTTGTTACACCCACGACCCTGAAAGATAAGTGGTATAGATTATGAACAGATGATTATGGTATAGTTATATGGTCTGCTCATGTACTTTCACTTCATGCACAGGCACCCTGTCCTCACACCAAGATGTGTTCTTGCCTGCATAGTAAGGTGCTTGCAAACCTGGCTTTAAAGGCAAAGGGGGGGTTGGCTCTATTATTTTATTTCATGTTATACCCAAAACACACCCATGGTTTTAAAAAAAATAAAATGCACCTTGTTGCTGCAACCCAGTGTTAAACCGGGAAAAGAGGGATCAGACACACCCTAAAGGCACTTGTGTAATGCTCCAGAACCCCTAAATATTAATTGATAAATCAGCTGACAATTCAAAATCAATTAATCCGTTACGAAATGTGCAAATTAACTGTGAAGTATTTTAAATAATACGCAAACCAGTCAACATTAAAAAAAAATTTTCAACTATTACTTATAAAATTAAATAGAAACTAGTTCATTTTAACCAGTTTTAAGTGAATTATTACATTTTAATTTGTTTAATTTTTTAACAAAAAACAACCTTTTTTCCAGGTCACCATGACGACATAAGTGTCTATGGTATGCTTTTTCCCCATTAATTGTTTAGTAACCCTTTCAGTAATTATTTTAACATAAATACAGTACAATCTTTCAAAAATAAATAAAATATAACAATGCTAAATGGGCTTTAAAATGTATTTGATACTGGCCTGAAATAATAATCACTGGATATTTATCTATTCTAACTATTACTTACTGTCAATCACTAAGATGTAAGATTTATTTATTTGAACAATCAATCTTCTCTGGTTTTAAGAAAATGAGCAGTACAATGCCAATCAAAAGAAAAAAATACCACCAAAAGGTAATTCATTAATTGCTATTAGCATATCTACAAGGTACTATCTATTAGCATACCTGAACAAGATAACAGAAACTCATCATTATTTTCTTCACTGGCAGCAGCAACCAAATTCAGAAAAGTGCAGAATCAAGACCCAAATTCAGGACTATACTATGGTAAGTAAAACTTCTTTAGCATGGATACCACCAAAAATACATTTTAAATGATAACAGTGCTTATAAAAAAAAAAATCTACACACCCCTATTAAATATCAGGTCATTATGATGTGTAATGTTATTACACACACAGACACAATCTTTCCCCCACTTTTTCTTGCAAACATGCTCCAATTCTATCAAACTATTGAGGCAGGCAAAACGTGTGGCGTTGGGGGAGTGAGCTGCACCTTCCCTTCCTCCACCTTCAAGTGCCCTTGAACAAGGCACCTCACCCCCAACTGCTCTCTGGGCTTTAAACACAACATTTCTTGATTTCTATCTGTCTTACAGAAATCAACAGGTTATAAAGTGATATTTGGTGTTATCCATCATTCCCTTTATTTTGTCCATAGCCACAGTTCTAACTAAAGAGAATCAGATCTATAGAATAATGCTGTCACCAGAATGCTTCATTGGTATTATTTGGGTGGTAAGCATACCCCAAAAGTTCTACATTGTTTGAAGTCCTAAGAAAGGTGATGCCATATACTTTTTATGGTATGTAAAGAAAGCAAAAGGCTTCATATGTAGAGATTGACAAACACGTACCATATATTCCTTAAGCTCCTTTAAATGGTTTAAAAAAATTTACATAAACAAAACCTGCAGTTTTAACATGGGTATGTAGACCATTTAAGATCCAGTGTTTAAAAACATAACACCATCTTGTTCTTTTGTATTCTAGCCAATCAGTCAGAGATAAACAAATCTGGCTGTGCTGGGAACAGAATCAAAGAGAAAGGTACAGTAAAGAGTTTATTAATAAAATATAGTCTAATACAGGTATGTTCAATCTTATAGATTAAAGTCTTAAAGACTAGATTGCACATTAGTGTTTCAATTTTGAAGGTGGTAGCCATCTTGGTGAGACCACCTTGCTTTAAGATCTCAAAATGGAGCCGCTGAAAGCCAACACAGCTCGTGTGTAACTCACAATTATCTCTTTTTTTTAATACAACTGAGCATTTGAGGGTCAAGGGCCTTGCTCAAGGGCCCTTAGCCATCAAATGCTCAGTTGTGTTTAAAAAAAAAAAAAAAAAAAGGGTTCTTGTAAGTGAAAGAGCAAGGGTAAGAGCATCTGCCAAATACTGTAAATGTAAATTCATATAATTTCACTGATATTTGTAATTAATTGATTGAAACAATAAATATAAAGTGAGAGTCTGGTGCTGGGGTAACTTTGCATTATTGGGGAGATTATATCCCCAAAGGACTGAAGGTAGGTAAGTCTGTTGGGCTTTTACACTCGAGCCTAGTGGCTCATCAGGCCTGTGCTTATCCCCGGTTTCTGTAGCGTGAAGCGACTAGGAGTTCAACTCCTCCTGGATGGGACGCTAGTCCATCGCAG
>JBCNYH010000013.1:23368061-23382735 GCA_039654325.1 Tandanus tandanus
TCCAGCTCTTCCGGGGGGACACCGAGGCATTCCCAGACCAGCCGAGAGACATAGTCCCTCCAGCGTGTTCTGGGTCGGCCCCGAGGTCTCTTCCCGGTTGGACATGCCTGAAACACCACGCCAAGAAGGCGTTCGGGAGGCATTCTTATCAGATGCCCGAGCCACCTCAACTGGCTCCTCTCAACGGTTCTACTCCTCTCAATGGAGCAGCGGTTCTACTCCGAGTTCCTCCCGGGTGACAGAACTTCTCACTAATCTCTCCATCTCTAATGGAGAGCCCTGCCACCCTGCGAAGGAAGTTCATTTCAGCCACTTGTATTCGTGATCTTGTTCTTTAGGTCACTACCCAAAGCTCGTGACCATAGGTGAGGGTAGGAACGTAAATCGACTGGTAAATTGAGAGCTTTGCCGTTCGGCTCAGCTCCCTCTTCACCACGACGGACCGGTACAAGCTCCGCATTACAGCAGAGGCTGCACCGATCCGCCTGTCAGTCTCCCACTCCATCCTTCCCTCACTCGTGAACAAGACCCCGAGATACTTGAACCCCTCCACTTGGGGCAGGGCCTCATTCCAGACCTGGAGGGTGCATTCCACCCTTTTCCGGCTGAGAACCATGGCCTCGGACTTGGAGGTGCTGATTCTCATCCCGTTCGCTTCACACTCAGCTGCGAATCGCTCCAGCGAGAGCTGAAGGTCCTGGCTCGATAAAGCCAAAAGGACATCATCATCTGCAAAAAGCAGAGACGAGATCCTATGGCCACCAAACCGGAACCCCTCAACGCATTGGCTGCGCCTAGAAATTCTATCCATAAAAATTATGAACAGAACCGTTGACAAAGGACAACCTTGGCAGAGACCAACCCTCACTGGAAAAGAATTCGACACGTTGTTACCAATGCGGACCAAGCTCTGGCTCCGGCAATACAGAGACCGAACTGCCCGTAGCAACGGGTCCGGTATACCATATTCTCAGAGCACACCCTACAAGATAGCCCGAGGGACACGGCTGAAAGCCTTCTCCCAGTCCACAAAGCACATGTGGACAGATTGCGCAAACTCCCATGCCCCCTCTAGGATCCTGTAGAGTGTGTAGAGCTGGTCGAGAGTGCTGCAGCCAGGACGAAAATCACATTGTTCCTCCTGAATCCGAGGTTCAACCATCGGCTGGATCCTCCTCTCCAGTACTCCTGAATAGACTTTTCCGGGTAGGCTGAGGAGTTTGATTCCACAATAGTTGGAACACACCCTCCGGTCCACCTTTTTAAAAAGGGGAACTACCACCAACTATCAAGATTCATTCATTTTAATAACTTATTTATAGAAGGGAATAAAAATGAGGCAACCAAGCACACAATCTTAGTCTCGACATGTAAAGTACATCATTTAGAAACTGTAGGTTTAGAAAACATTTCAATAACACATCATTACTTATTTGTGAATTGCTTACTCTTTAAAATGTATGATTTGGTGACAGAATCAATGACAATTAGCTACAAAACATCTAAGAAATCATTTATCCTGATAAGAGTGCATGTGAGTATCCATAGGATGCGATCTCTGCCATCACCTCAGGGTAGCGAGATGCCAGTCAGTTTTGTAAACACATTACACAGACCGGAAACATCATGCGATTCCTCAATGTGATTGGGTTAAAAGCCTTTCTATTCAAATGAGTAATGCATTGCATGGCAGTAATAGTTCATTTTGCCAGCTAAAAAAACAAAGATACCTACTGCATACGGCACATAGAATTCTGTTTACATTGTTTAAAAAACATTGACATTTATTCCCATTACCACAGTTATATAATAGGATGAGTAACACCACCACACGTGTTATCATGTGAACATGTACGCCAGAGCAACAGAAAAATGGAAAGACACTTCTTGACGATCCAAAAAAACTCTTTTCCCTTATTAATGGGGCTCCACTCTCCGCTAATTAAAAAATAAATAAATAAGAAATAAAAACAGGCCCCCTCTAATGGTCTGGCTAGCTGTTCAGGGTGTATCCTGCCTTTGCCCAGAGTTGACTGAGATAGGCACCAGCCTCCTCGCGACCACAATTAGGATTAAGCAGCTAAGAAAATGAATTAATGATAAATAAGACAATTGCAAAAGAAGAATGACGGTATGCTTTCTTTACTTTGAAATCACTGACTGCTTACCACATTCTCTAGGTGACATCATCGCAATTCTGCTGAAGTGGGCCTATCTACCATACAGATCTTTTTCAGGAAGACAAAATGTGTGTTATGTAGTAACTGTTTGATATTTTAATGCCAAATTATGTATGTTGACTGATTTCAGTAAAAATGATCTGAATTACTGAGACCTTATGCCCTTTTAAAATTATTATTATTATTATTATTATTATTATTATGAAATGTTTAATTTCTGGGAAATATTCACTGTTAATAGTGTGATATCACATTTTAAGACACATATTAATCTAAGCAATCTTTGAAACATTTTTTATGTACACTTAAAATATTGCACAATAATTTTGATATTTTTCTTTCCTCTCTCATTTCTCTCCAACAGACTACCAGTTCAAAAATCCATTATATGACCAAACTCCAGCACACAATAAATAAAGTGTTATCTTCAAATTCACTTAAAATATGCCTGTGTTAAGTTAATGTGGTATAATGCAATCTATTGTATTCTGTTGATTATAGCTCAACTGGATTTGGACTAAGTAAGAAAACACACTATATGGTTATATGATTCTGGTTTATAGTATAGAAGTTTGAGGTCATTTATAAGTATAATTTCTTTACTTGCTTATAGGATGTCATCACTTAGTGAGTAGATAATCAGTGAGATTTTTGTCAAAAACAAACAAATAAACAAACTAATGAATATTTAAATATTAATATTCAATAATTGAGAATTGAATTCTCAGTCCACGAAGTAAGAAAAACAGGAATTTCTACTTTTAATGCAAAATATAAATTTTAATGCAAAATCTTTATTGCAAGCTCTACTATTTGCACTTTGAGTTGATTGGCAATAATATGGGATGAAACATAAGTAACAAAAACAGTCACAATTTTCATCCACACACTGCAAACAATTTTGCAGATTTTAATTATTATATTTATTTATTTTTCGCTGCATGTATCTAAACGTCCATGTTGTATGAGTCCATGTGGTATGTTTTGGGCAGAAATTGCTCTTAATTCTTTATAGTTTTTGTAAAATATTAGGTCTAAAATATGAATCATATAATTTGACCCAGTTTCAGAGAATAACCCAAATTGTTTTTGATTTTACCTGAATGAATAAGGATAATGAAATAATAATGATTCACAAATTAATCACGTATTGATTTCCTACAAGGACAGTCTTAGGGAACAGCTGCAAACTATTAGGAACAGAGCGCTACAGAAATTGTAGGTGAAAAAATAAAAACAATGGCATCAAGAATACCTGCAGTTACAAAGTCAAAGGAGGCCAAACTAAATACTGAAAACAAAACAACTGTTTTCTGCTGATGTTCTGTTCATGCGGCATGCTGTTCTGGCTCTGTTTTCATCCTTTTAAATCTGGTGCTTTGTCTTCTCATGTGACAGCTTTTGCCCTGGTTCAGGCTGGGGATTGCTAGTGTGAACAGGGGTGTGAGGGGCACCTGGTTTTAATAATTAGCTGACAATTAGTTTTCTAAAACCCACACCGCAGAAACTTCACTATAGTTTAACATGAAGTGTAGCTGGTTATCTTATAGCTGTAATGGTAATTGTAGTCCTAAATCATTTTAATAAAAGAGTTTATATCTCCAGCAGTGAAAAGTCAGCTTCACAGTTTCTGGTGTATATTTAGGTCCACATGGATCATCATCAACAGAAGCAAGAGGCTTCAAAGATGTAGTACCAGTAGTAGCATATCAGGACGGATTACAGGATTCAAAGAGCAGAAGGATCAGGATTACTGGTATCTCCGAAGTAGCATGTGTACCTCAGCAAAACACACACAAAGTGAGAGAGAGAGAGAGAGAGAGAGAGAGAGAGAGAGAGAGAGAGAGAGAGATTGTTGGGTATAACAGTGTTGTTATAACAGTGTAAGTTAAAGAAGAGAGTTTATCAGTGCAGAGTTCAAACAGGGACTCCAGCATGACGGACTATGATAGCATAACTAAAATGAGAGAGCCAGAAGGAAGACAGACATGAGTGCACCCTGTAACATAAGGCAATCAGCCACACCACTGTTGACGGACCTGGGTGAGCATGTTACATACCACGATGGAACAGGTGATTTCCAAAACAAAGCAGGAGATAAAAGCCTTGACTCCCCAGCACAGCATGGTTGCATCTTTAGCCACCTATAACAACAAGGCGGGTGCTTCCGGAACAGCTTGCCAGTCCATTGCCACACACACAAACATTCAGCCCACATTCACACCTATGCTATGCTAAATACCTAACAAATTAGTACTGTGGAGTTTACCTGTTCTCCCCATGCCTGTGTGGGTTTCCACCAGATCCCCAAGTTTCCTCCCACAGTCCAAAGACAATCACATTTGGTCAGTTGGCTACTCTAAATTGCCCATAAGGGTAAATGGTGTGTGAATGGTTTGTTGTGTCTGTGTTAGTCCTATAATAGACAGGTGATCTTTTCATGGTCTTCCTTTGTGTTTTCTGTTGCAATGTATGTTTTTACCTGAGAGGGTTGCAAACATAATAGTTTGCAACGGGACTGGTATGCAATTGAGAAGTGGGCATCTGACTGGTCTATTACTTTAAATACAAGCAAAACCGAGGAAATGATAATCAGCAGAAAACAAGACATCCTCCTCTCTACTTCATGGACAACCAGGTAAAGCCTACCAAGAGCATCAGTCTACTTGGGGTGGTCATCACTAACATTCTTACTGGGACACCGTATATCACAAGTTTTGCCAAGAAAACCGCAAAGCAGCTCTACATTCAAAGCCGGTCAAGGGTCCTTCTCCATTTCAAGGCCAGAATTACAATCTAAAAGGCCTACATAAGACCTTGGAATATACGTCACCCATTTGGAGCAGAGCGGGGAGCACAGAGTGGCATTAGCCCAGCAGTCACTGCCCTGTCTGGTTTCTACACACATACATATGTAATAAAATATGTAAATTATTTTCGTATTATTATTATATAAATGAAATGCAATTTTATGTTTTGTGGACCGCTTTTCATCAGTAATAATGGCAACGCATGTATTACAAAAAATTTTTTTATTTTTTTTTTAAACCTGCAGAGCTTGTTCTTTAGGACAAACATCCATTCAGAATTATTATTAATTTGGAACAGCTAATTAGCCTATGTGCTTGTCTTTGAAGTACAGCAGGTAGGCACCAGAATAGTATACTATAATAACATTTTTGCAGAAAGCATGAAACTTCACATAGTGATTAAAAAAAGGACTCCAAAAATGTGTGCCCCCTAGTGGCCTCAATCCTAAATTGTAATATGGCTGCCATTTTATCTGAATTTTAAGTATAATTTCAAAATTATGCCAGATTTAAAAAAAGAATCATTTTAAGGCCTAAATCTATATTTTCAAGGTCAAGGAAGCTGTCAATCCTGATATTGGACATTCTGAAATTCAAGATGGTAGCCACCAAATAAGAAAATATTAAATATATCTGTTGTTAGCCATGACAGAAACATTATTCAAGCACAAATTCCAATGTTTTGAGTGTCACTGAATCAGATGGCCTCATTTTCAAGGGTACCAGAGTCATCAACTAGCATCCTTAAGGACTCATATGTAATTGTTATAATGGATTCCAATTCCACTACCATGTGAAGGTGAGAATGGTCAGTATGCCACATTACAGTTAATAGAAGTGACTACTCACTTTAAACCATACTAGTTCATTTTAAGAACAAACACTGACATCTGGTAAAGGATGCTAATGATCAATAAAATGAGCCCCTATTAGAGCATCTAGTGGCAGAACAATAGCAACCTTATCACCTTAGTTTTGTCTGATTTCTCACTGTTACTTTACTTTTTCCTATAAAGGCAGTTATATTTCATAAGAAGTGCCACCACATTTGCACAGGGCAGTGCAAATAGGCTTTACTGTGGAATTTGTCTTGACAGTTGCAGTTTTGTCTGCAGGACTTTGTACACTTGCATGCAGTAAGCTTGAGGCAAGCTTTTTCTTAAGTTGGTAAACTGTTGTTAGATCTTAAGCTTTCCTGATATGTCTCCCAGCCTTGTCAGATAAATTTGGTTCTGTTGGCAACTGTTCAAGGCATTGTCCCCAGAAATGTCTAGCCTGATATACAGATCTCCTTGTGTGCTCCTCAAGTGCAGATTTTGTAGGCAGAATATTATCAATTCTCCTTGACATTCTGGAAAAGAACCTCATTCTTGTGGTGTTTACATTCACATCATCAGCGCTGCGACTGTATAGTAGCTCAACAAAGCTTTCAAGTTTTTCCATGACATTTTCTGGCGACACCGGTGATGATAAAAATACAAACCACTCTGAGATCTGTGGCCAGGGGCAAGCCAGGTACTCCATTATTTGCAAAGAAGAATGTAGTGTCACAGGCTGAGAAAGCATGAAAAAAGGTCAAACTTTTTTGCCATTTCAGGGTCAATAGAATCTCATGCACCTGAATTCGGAATTCCTGTTTTATTCCACAAGCTATCCATAGTAAATCAAGGTTTTTAAAATTTTGAAAATGAGCCACAGCCAAAACAACAACATCTGTGTCAGCAGTCCTGATCATCAAATATTTATAGCCAACATTCGTGGAATCTTTCACATGGAGTAGAATCCTGGTGGTGGCCTGCTTATGTGAGCAAGGGTATAGTCAATCTAGGGTCTGGTCCATATTTGAGCTGACAATTGACTCATGAACAGTGAATATGATGACCCTTTTGCCAGTGTCCTTTGACACACTCTCATTACAGAGGAACCTGTAGAGTTCATCCTTGTTTTCTTCATTGCAAAGGAAGTTATTCCAACTGCCTGGCAGTTTTGCATTTGGAGGCACACATCTATGAGCCCCAGCCCCTCCATTTTCCCTCACTGTAAGTTTTAAACTGTCTTTCCGATTAACGTACCAAACAATATTGACTCAAAGAGACCTGTCCAGTTGGTAGAACCTCAAAGAGACCTGTCTGCATATGGTAGAAACACCTCCCTGGTATATTCCACAAAGGTCCTGGACTCTTCAACTGACAGAAAGTGTGCCACTGCTGCACCATCAACTACTTAAACAGATGGAGTATTCAAGTCAGCATTTAATGCAGAGATTCGAGACATCTGAGGAGATCGGACTTTTTCCCCTTGCCCTAGTTTCCCTAGTGTGATGGTGGAAATTTATGATTTGCATGCTTGAAAAACATCTTCAAATTTCCTTCTCTTGACTGGCTAGCTATGTACAATCTAGCAAACAAAGAACACTCCCTTTTAAGTTCAGAGATCTTCTGCTTATCCTTTGAAAGGGTTGCCTTGTTTGGTCGACTAAATAGTGGAAAGTCGTTTCTTGTTATTGGTGCATTTGAATAGTTTCAATAACAGTTACTGGCATGATTTCCTGAGTGTCTAATGTAAGCAAATCCGTATTATGATCAAGGAATGAATTTCCCAATTCTTCAAAGACCACAAACATCTTGATTTCTGGTAACTGTTGGTGTGTTCATGATGCTTGTGATCATTATTGCTATCATCATCTGTTACGGCCCACTGTGGCCTGAGATGGACTCAGAAAAACAGGCCTGCTGCCTATCTTTCTGCCAGTCATTGTCAGGATGGCATTTCTGTCTTCATCAGAAGATGAAAAAGTGATGTCAGACCCTGTGGAGCAGCATTCTCCATCACCAGCTGTAGGGAACAAATTCAGGATTTAGCTTCGCCAAGTTCTGCGCCAAGACAAAAATCAATGAGCTCCTTTTTGCTGACGAGGTGGCGCTGATGCCCACACAGAGACTGGCCTCCAACAGCTAGTGGACTGCTTCTCCTACACCTGTAAATAGTTCGGGATGACGATTATCATCAAGGAAGGGTGCTGACTCCCTGACTGTTATTAACATCGATGACAGCCACGTCAAAATAGTGGAGAGCGATAAAGCGAGGGCAACATTCTTGAGAGCCCCATTTGAATCTGTACCCATTGTGCAAGAGACAGCCAACTCTAGAAAGTGCTACAGCACCTAGTGCTACTCCATCGCCTCCCGAGACGGACAGATGTCGACAACAACTAACCTGGGCTCTGAGAGCAATTGCCAGTGTAAAGGTGTCGGTGTACAGTGGTCACTACAGATTTACTGTAAATTTTGAATAGTGAAAAAATGTGAGCATCACTCTCCTACTGGCTGTTTTTATTACTTTATTTGAACACTTACTTTATTAGACTGCTCACCTGTGCAAAGCAATTGGAGGGTTCTTCTTGTCACACTGAGGGTGATGCACCTGCCCACCCTAAACAATGCAGGTTTGGTAATCAAAATTTACTATTAGAAATTAGCATAACACAATTATGGAAACTGTGGTATAAACAGGATAATTACAGCATTTGTTCAGCAGAAAACAAAAATTTCCAGGTGCAATAGCAGCTTAACCATACATTATCTTCTACCTGAATTATCACTTATTTGATAATTACCAAGCCTAAACAAACTTTCCATTACCAAAATGAACACTAACATAATATTAAGAAAGAACAACACAAATAAAAACTAAATTAAGTAAACATAATTTCATCTATTGGCATGTTAACAGCAGAGGCCATTTTTCATGTACACAATGTTCTTAGTTTAAAAAAAAAACATTGTCTTCTGGCTGGATGGCATTTTAGTAGAAGTCAAAATTGTTGGGTTTTTTTTTTTATAATCCCACAAAAAAAGTGGGGAAATAGAATTGTGTTTCAGCAAAAGTTGGGGTGTTACAAAACCCCTATCTTCATCATCATTCTTCGATGTTTCCGCTTGTTGCAGAATGCGTATCAATACATGCAGGGCACATGATAATTCCTTTCTAGTGTGTTCTGTCCACAACACATTGGTCCATGACTTGATGTCCTCACGCCATCTATAAGGTGGGTGACACATTTCCTTTTCCCAGGTACAAGACCTTTGTTGCTTCTTTTTATGTGGCTAATTAGTCTGAGCTTTCTTATTCTTACAAGTGTCATCATTAGTTTTAAGTTTGTGATAATATGCAGATGAATAATTTGAATGTGATCAGAGAGTCTGTGTTTTGCCATTAGTCACATGATGTTATTTTGAAAGACTTGAAGTGTGTTGAATAGTTGCGACATCCATGGTATGCATTGTGCCATAGAGGACAACCGCTAATACATATGTAGAGTAGACTTTGGCTTTGATTTTAAAAGTGATTCGAGGAGATGTGAGCAAATATTTATTACTCTTCCCCAAGATCAGAATATGCTTGAGAGTTCCTCTTCTCCCGCCAAAGTCCAGAAATGCAAGTTGGATGAACTGGGGAAAACTGTTCTTTACCTTACCTTGTACCCATCTTGAGCAGGCACCTAGATGCCTCATCCCGATTGCTCTGCTGGCAACCTCCTCTTTAAGAGACATTCTGAACTCATGCTAGACTGGCTACTGCTGTACTTTTCTGTGGCTTTGGTCACAGAAATTTACAAAAGGTTCCTAGACTAGCTCTCTCTCTCTCTAGTGACTCTTTTTATCTGCTCTCCATTTCCTGTCACCATTGTGCCACCCATATTTCCAATTTGTTCAGAAAATTGTTTTACATTAAACATTTTTCAACTGTTTTTAGCGGTGACGGCGGACAGCCTGTGAAAACACGGGGCGCTTAACTGGGGATACAATGAACAACTGAGACCAGAAAAGGCTGCATATGTTGACTAACAACTTTTATTATTATTTTTTAATCGTTTCAGGTTAATTAATTATAAACGTAATATTTTATTGGGCAGTGGTGGCTCAGCAGTTAAGGCTCAGGCTTACTAATTTGACGGTTCAAGCCCCAGTCCCACCAACCTGCCATTGTTGGGTCCTTGAGCAGGGCCCTTAACCCTCAGTTGCGCAGTTGAAAAAACTTTATTTTTTTTAAATTATAAATGTAAGTCACTCTGGATAAGGGAGTCTGCTAAATGCCACAAATGTAAAACATTCTCCTTATGGTGCACTTGCACAATACCAATCATGAGCTGATCCTACTTCGTAATGGCAGTGGTGGCTCAGTGGTTAAGGTGATGGGTTACTGATCCAAAGGACAGCGGTTCAATCCCCACTATCACCACTGTTGGGTCCTTGAGCAAGGCCCTTAACCCTCAATTGTATAAGAAAGATAATTGTAAGTAACTCTGGAAATGTAAATTGTAGGCCTAGAAGTATATAGTGGATATAGTAGTAGTGGATATAGCTGTTGTACATAAATTTGGTCTTAATGAATAAATATTAATTATGTTGAGTTACTCTTCAAACAAACAAACAAACTTCTTTTTTCTTTTAAGTGCTTTAACTAAACAGACACGCCGTCTAAGCAGTTCTGAACAGTCACCATTCAAAGTTTTTAACTCATACTTACAACTCAAGTAATTTCTTAACTAATACAGTTTCTTTTTTAGACAGTTCATGACAGCATAATGCTTTCAAAATTATGTGCAACAAAACAGGGTTTCTACACATATCAATAAACATTTTTATGACAATATTGAGATTTCCCATTACAAAAGATCTTAGAAATTATTGCTTTTGGGAAGTAAAAATTAAGCACAAAATTACACTGTTCTTGACAGCAATGCCCCTCCAGGTTTTGGAACAAGCCAAAACCTGGAGGGGCATGGGCTAGGAACCGTTGTAAATCACAAAACTGTTAAGGAAATGAGAAGCAATTTGCTCATCCACTACAGGTGGTGCTGCAGTGTACAGTCAAAGAATGGAGAGGTTTTAACTAAGCTTATCATCAGAACTATTATGTGTCACTTTAAAAGTAAATAATGAGGCTTCATAGTTGCCATTCCAGGAAGACCCCAAGGACCAGGAGACACCACTCTGCAAATTAAAACGAGAATTTATTGTCATGTTTACACACAACCCTGAGGCAAAACGATACATTAAGATTAAAATGCCATATAATGAAATTTTTATAATGCTCACAAAAAGCAACATTGGAAAAAAGCAGCATACTGTATTGCTTTGTTTTGATCCTGCATCTGCTAAGTATTATATGGATGCAACCCTACTGCAGTCTCAATTACAGCATGTTACATATAAAGAATTATCTGATATTGATAGGAAGAATTAGTGACAGTCATTCTACTCACTAGAAGACACAGTTCATGAGGCAATGCAAAAAAAAAAGTAAATTGATCTATAAACTTTAGATCTGTGAACTAAATTAAATTAAACTGTGGGTGAACTGTCAGTGTTGAAGCGGAATTCTGTTTAAATACACTAGAGATACATCTGTGGTCATGTGACAAACTAGACAGACACTGCTCATGATTTCACTTGGAAGCATTTGGTCACCTAGGCAATTAGAACCTGATCAAATCAAATCGTTTCCTGTGTATATGCCCCTCAATAACAAAGACTGAATCACACCTAATGTGGCCGTGGACATAGAGGATGATTTCTATTCAAACTTGATGCCGCTTGGAAAAAAATCCTTCCCTTTAGTGAATTTTGCATACGGCCCTTGATTCCATGATTGCACATGCCTCTTAGTGATGTTTGTTGGCCCTTTTTTCCTTGAGCTTAATATTGCGCAACTGCTTCCTCAATCTTTCATTTTCTTCCTGAAGCTCCAGCAATCTTCTCTTTGCATCACTTGCAGAAAGCTCATATGAGTGGTCCTGCAAAAATAATATAACTGGATAGACCACCAACAACCATGTACATAACATCTTATCTAAATTTACATTCTACCAGTATTATGTAATTAAATAAGAATATCCAATCGAATATCAATATCTCCCTAAATTGTCCTTTCTAATAACCATGAATTTCCACAAGAGCCTGTGGCCTGTGATATCGCAGGGCATGTCTCTGGCTTCTCTATTCCACAAGAAAAATAAATAATTCCCTTAAATTCGCTATATTTAATTCTAAATCCATGAAAAAACGCGATCAAATCATTACTTTTACATCATCCGCCATGTTCTTTCCTTCTTGTCTCGTTTGAAGTCTCGTCATATCTCGCTTTAGCGCGAGACGTCACGTCGCTTCAGAAGCAGTCTAAACTGGTTAAAAATGAATGGGAGAATATTGTACTGCTTCTGAATCGTGCATAGAACAGGCGGGAAGAAATGAATTGAGTTGCTGAGACAGATTATTTTTCACACAATGACCACTAAAAGGCAAGGGACATTAACAAATTTCCTCATATCAAAGAGAAAAAGATCAGAAGAAATTCAACAAAACAATGATTCAGCAAGTGTATATGGTACATTGTTTTTTACCATTTTCTAATTCATAAATGTGTGCATCATTCATGTTTACCATCTTTGATTTTGATCTATACTTCGTAATGGCACATGATTTTGAATCATGATGAATGAACACAATTTTGTCCATTTATTTTTGTCACAGAAAATTCTGTTCAGTCGACTACAGATACTCATTCAACTCAGTCAACTACTCAGTCTATTCAGTATGGGAAAGACTGTTATGAGTCAGAAGTAGAGTCGACTCTGAGGAGAGTGACATGGAATGATAGTGAAATAAAAATCGTGAATTTGAAAAATTGTGTCTGTTTTGCTCAAATTGATCCTAAAACCCACTTCAAATCATCAGGTAAGTTGTGATTTAGATTGCACCAGAAGCCACGAAATGCCTTCCGTGACGCATAGAATTTGACAATTTATGACAGGCTACTTAAAAACTTATGGAGATCCCTGTAATGATGGTACTTCGCTTGATTCCAAGACCAAGACAGATAAAAAATTTTCAAACGGACGTTGTTAGGGATTACAATAATATACAAACCAAGAGAAAGCCCTGTTGTTGATTATCAGCAGTTGTTTCTTCAACTTTACACTGAATTGCCACACTGGCTGTAGAAGTTTGCTTTGAAGCATCTTCTGGCTGTAATTTAGAATAAGCAATTTAAACAGAAATCAGTATAATGCATCATGTCATGCTTCCTTACTGACTTTTCAATTGCAGAGCAAAAATTAAACCCCAAAATAAATATTTACCCTTAAATGGTCTGAAAGGCTGAAAATTGTGGGTACAGCATTTTCTCTCAGTTGAGCTCGATTGAGGGTTTTGTTTATCATTGAGGCTTCGAAGTGCAGGCTACAAACCACCGCAGTCTTTGAAGGTTCCCTATCTCTTCTGCAGTTTTTCACCCACTGCTGGTACAGATATGGCCTTTTTGCCTTGTTGGGAAATCTATAAACATCATAGACAATATGTATCTACACAGTAGTATTGACTACAAGTAGTAGACTATTCGCTAGCATTTGTGTCTATGTGCACATAGCGCTGCCATTACTATACTTGTAAGCTGCAACGCATATTAGGTTTACATCAACAGACAAGGAAGTTCCGTGCAACAAGTAATGAAATTTCTGACCTTAAATAAGAGAGCAGGGAAAACAGAGAACACACTAAAATGTCCAGGACCAGGGTTGGGAACCTCTGATATAGATCATTGAGTAGCCTACTAGTAAATGGATGTTAGGCCATTTAAGCCATGCTGAGAAGACAGTGCACTGTGTGAAACTTACCTGTGAAACGACACACCAGAATTCGCACTATTCTGGTAAGAATTGCAGTTAAAGGCGAAACATTCCTTCCCCGACGTTTCTCTCTTTCGCTTCATATTGAAATAGACATAGTACTGTCAGCAAAACTTCAAGGGTGTTTATTGTTTTTTAGGTGTTGGTGGTGTCTGGTCAGTTGGTGTGCTGTTTCTTTCCATTCATAGTATTATTCCTTCCATTTGCACTCCTTTGATCATGTGATGGCCAGTCCAGTAATGTGGATTAATGAATACATCTCTCTCTCGCTCTATCTATCACACACATAAATACACACTCAAACACATACAGTAGTGTGCAGTGACGATTATACACCACCACTTTTGTCTTATATTGGATCGTACTGATGAGAATAAGTAAACAAACAACAATTTATAGTAATAAAAATAACAGTCTCTTTTTTTGAGGAAAAAAAGTCAATATTTATTGCGGCCACACTTTACTTTGATTACAGCATTTAACCTTTCAGGCATAGTGTTCCCATATTTTTGAATTTCTTCATTTGCTAAACCATTCCATATGGTCTGAAGTTCATTCATATTATGGAAAAGTAAAAATAAATAAATAAATAAATACATACATTGGACACCTTTCAATTTTTCAAAAAAACTGGTAGTTTGTGTTTTTGCACATCCTCAAGCACACAAACACACACAAAAACACAAAAACACACACACAAAAACACAAAAACACATAAATATACAAATACACACACACAAAAACACAAATACACATAAATATACAAATACACACACACACAAAAACACAAATACACACACACACAAAAACACACAAATACACAAACACACACACACACAAAAACACAAACACACACACACACAAAAACACAAACAAACAAAAAAACACACACACACACACACACAAATACACAAACAAACAAAAAAACACACACACACACACACACACACAAATACACAAACAAACACAAAAAAACACACACACACACACACACA
>JBCNYH010000013.1:23382835-23396457 GCA_039654325.1 Tandanus tandanus
ACACACACACACACACACACACACACACACACACACACACACACACACACACACACACACACACACACACATACAAGAATACATACATGCATGTTTAATACTCCTGTACATGTTGCTCATCTCAGAAAATAACATTTCTGCGGTTTTTATTACTCAAATCAAAACACCTCACATATTTACTTGTATTTAATGACTTTGCCCCTCGGTATCTCATCCTCAATAACAATCTATAACTTACCGAACACTTCTGTCGAAGAAGAAACACCACGTCTCCCAGCTCCGTGGTACTATCGAAGTCTACTTCTTCTTCTTTTACTGTTACTGAGGGTGGATTCCTGCATCACTGCCACCCAATGTTCGGCTGTGGAATTGCACTCAACTTTACTCTGTTCATGGTAGTTACAGGACGAGGCACTTCCTGGGGTCCAATCAGATTTCAGCAGGGGCCAATGCTTAGGCACTTAGATCATTCCCAGGCAATCTCTGCACGAAGCTAGCCAAAGTTGCCATTAACTTGAATTATTTAACTTTTCACATCGAGCACTTTTTACCTATCATCATTTTTATACCAGGCGACAAATGTTTGTATCTTCACAGTTTATTTATGTCTAGACAACATTATTCTGGAGTATTAGCCCAGTCTGTGCCCAAAGTTCAATCCAAGGCGGGACTTTCAGATGTATTTCAGGACTTTAGGCTGTCACCAACAAATCAGTCTTCATCCCCGATAATTGCACTCACTCCCTCACTCATTTGCCAAACCACTTAATCTTACTGGGGTCTTGGGGAGGCTGAAGCCTAGCTCAGTCGACACTGGGCGAAGGCAGGGTACACCCTGAACAGCTCGAAAGACCACTGCGGAGCCATCACATTCGACCTCTCTGAAAATCCGACAATTCTTGAGCCCCTGGAGTGCGAGGCATGCTTGCATAACTTTAGCACAACTTTGTGCACCTTTATACAGCAGTCTGGCTTGCGTTCATTAAATTTAACTCATTAAATTGTCAGTTTTTCAGAGAGGTGGAATTGTGGGTCAGTCTGAGGGTGGCATCATCCAGCAACAAATAGCCGACAATGTGAATATTCCTCTGTCAATGGTAAAAGGTTCAACAGCGGAGGGAAGACCACCACAGATCCACGACCAGGTCGACCTGGACCATCAGAAAGACGCCTTCGCTCCGTGAAGAGACCAGTGGAGAAAAATCCACATTCCAAGGCCGCAGACATTGCAGCAGACATCCAAACCAGCTCAAATACTGCTACGCGCTATCTTCATCAAATGGGCTATTAAGGCCGAGCAGCAGTTGCGGCTGTGCGGTCTCTGTCTATGTAGGCTAACTATCCATGTTCTTAAATGGAAATGTAATTATGTACTGGGTGAGTTATGGTGGCAAATTGGTTAGCATAAAATCAACAATAATCTAATATGTTTTATTCTGATAAAACTTTTCTTTTATTCAGTTCTGCTTATATGTAATCAGTCAAAAAAACCTCAAAGTGCTCCTATAACAAAAAGTAGTCATCTAACAAAATACAATATTATTTAACATTTCATATCCGTAAAAGGAGTAGAAAGTTTAATCCCATCCCTTCTCCATGTCATGACATATTGCACCTGCTTCACTACTGACAGATCTTCACTACACTTCATCTACTATATATTGTTGTTGTTTATTGTTTTTTAAAGGTGATTGCAGACTGTATTAGTGCTTGGAGTTCTCCGCTTTGGTTTACAGACTTATTCGAGGTTTACGGGGGGCGGGGGGAGATAGATAAAATATAGATAGATAAAGTATTTGCTCTTGTTCAGTTCCATGCTTCTGTAAATGCTGTAAATTGATTTTGTGGCTGCATCTGTGCTTACATATCCACACATGCAACCCGGTAAATGAAGAAAACAGCAGGAAAAATACACATTTATGGCATTTGGCAGACACCCTTATCCAGAGTTACTGACATTCATTTTTTATTGTACAACTGAGTGTTAAGGGCCTTGCTCATGGACCCAACAGTGGCACCTTGGTGGTACTGGGGCTTGAACCGCCAACCTTCGGAGTATTAATCCAGAGCCTTAACCACCGAGCCACCACATCATACCTGGCCTGCTGTAATCGGCACCCAAGTGTACTCGCTAAAAAATGTCTTGTTTAGTCAATGTTTCTTCTTGAAGAGAAATACATTTTTGAATACCACTAAATACTTACTGTTTATTTACTGGAAATAAATACAAATATATATATATATATATATATATATATATATTATATTATAAATATAAACACCTTTAAGCAGCGCCTAAATATTTATATTATTTATATCCTGACTGAACATCCTTCTTCCTCGATCAACTTTTTTTTTTTTTTTTTTTTTTTTTTTTTTTTTTTTATGCAGTTGATCATGATGAATAACCTGTATGCAAATGAGTACGTGACGTCACACCGCGACTTTTGATTCGGAGTGAATGACATGCAGCTGTTTGGAAACGCGCATGCGCACCTGAGGGTCTCAGAAAGAGGTCACTGAAGCTTTTCTCTCTTTTGGAGGATTAAAGATTTACTAAGCGAAGATATTTAGGGTTTTCATTCAGCTCTATAGCTATTATTAAAAAAAAGGTCATCTGTGTCCATGATGCCTACAGTGTGGGGGTTTATGGTCAGTGTGATGCTGATCCATTGTTTTTATAAACAAACTGAAAGCAATCACACTGTTATATGCACAGCCAAAAATATGCATGCTCAAATTTCTAAAGATTTCACCCAGCAGACACCAGCATATATTTATATCCAAGGTAGGTTCTGGCTGTGGATTATTAGCACTTAAAAATATAGTAGCTGGCTAGAATTAATTTTGAACTAATTTCAATTAAAAATATATTTTTATTATAATTTTTTTTTAACTAAAACATTTACTGTAATGAAATGCACATTCACTGACTCTGTAGAACATGCTCAGTGCCCGGATGTTGGAATGACCGCTGGACAGAGCTCATATATCATCACAGATACACCAGACTTCATCTCCTTCTGTGTCTCATACAGCAGCTGTCATGTTCAGAGAACAGTAAGTCGAAGCCCTGTTGCTCATTTGTATTGTGATCCGTTCTGTTACAGGAAAAGTGTTCAAATGTCCAGATCACGTGTTATTTTCTGAGTGTGTCCCTGCATGCACAGTGCGGTGGCTTCCACTGGGTCAGATCATGGCTTCGGTCACTATTAAACATCAGACACCCTTTCCAAACGGCTTACTTGCATGTTCGAGTCTGTTATTATCATCTTATGTTTGTTCTTGTGTCCGTCTTCTTGTTTTACAGCACACTAGGCACGGTGCAGAGCACTGCCGCTTACCACTGGTGTTTTAACATCATCGCTACATTTGTTATCTGTTCATTTATCCTATTAGGGTTGCAAAGAGGCTGCAGTGTATCTCAGCTGACACTGGGCGAAGGCCACCATCACAGGACTAACACACACAACCATTCACACTCACACCTAGGGGCAATTTGAAATAGCCAATTAGCCTAATGTGCATGTCTTTGCACTGATGAAGGAAACCGGTGTACCCAGAGGAAACCCAAACTGGCATAGGAAGAACATTCAAACTCCACATAGAAACGCCCTCGACTTGAACCCAGGACCTTCTTGCTGTGAGGTGGACGTGCTAACCACTACGCCACCATCCCGCCCAGATCTACTCACTCACTCTCTCATTTGTGGAACCGTTTAATATGATGATCTCATACTTTTAATTTTGATTAGATGATGAAAGACCTGAGGTGTGTAGTGGCGCCAGATGCTGACTTTGTCACTTAAAGGGAAACTGTTCCATGCATTATTATAAGTTTTTTTTCATCACAATTTATTTACAGTAATTACTGCTATAAATGCACTAGTGTACACCAGCATGCACTGTAAACACCTCTGTACTGACTGTTAAAGGGTACATGTGGTGAATTAGTGTGACTAGCTATTTAAAACGATCACGTATAACATCAGTGGTTCCTTTCCGGCAACATTTGTCCATGCCTGTTTTTAAAGTGTGTGTGAGTGTTACGACTCTAGGCTTGTTCAGAGACATGTTGACTTTCTGATAGACTGTCCCAGCCTGGTAGTAACGCACGTTCGTTGGATTGGCTGGGCTATGTCACTGTGTTTTGTGCTTTTATGGTAATTTATGTTAAAATAAGCATCTGTATCGCTTAAACATATTAAATATGCACAAATTATGCTGTAAGGATGACCGATACCAGTACATTAGATAAAACTTTTATTTATGATGCATATTCACAAGGGCTTGTAAAAAAAGGGTTTTGTGTTAATCCATAGCGGAGATTGAAACTCAGTCTTGGCATTAACCATAAACCTAATCCTAACATTAAAGACCATCCATCCATTGTCTGTATTGCTTATCCGTTCGGATTGCAGGTGAAGCTGAAGTCAATCACAGCTGACTTCAGGTGAGAGGTGGGGTACAGCCTGAAGCATCTGTCACTTGCAGGTCTAACAGTCACAAATAGCCATTCGTAAAAACACATTCACACCTATGGGTAATTTAGAGTAGCCAATTGACCTAATGTGCAAGAACATGCCACCATGTTCCCAGATGATCATCAGTTTCTGAAATACTGTCCGATGTTTGATGTGAACATTAACTGATGCTCTTGACCTGTATCTGTATGATTTTATGCATGGTGCTACTGCCACATGATTTGCTTGATTGAATAGCTGCCAGTTGGAACACCAGTCCAAATCATTACTTCAAATGTTTTATTTATAAGAAGCATACATAGAAAGGGGGATTGCTTAGTGGTATCTATTTTCAGTGTTCACTGAAAACATGAGTCTTTCTGTATGATTTGCAGGTTCATGGTGGAAATATTACATTCTGGGTGAATATTGTGGAGGTCAAGTCCCCTCATTCCAAACAAGGAACAATATTTAGAGACCATCTTTTCAAGTACTCCAGCTAACACATTTACAGTTTCTCCAAATGTCTAACTCTTTGCTCTAGATTTACTAACAACCTGCTTTCTCCCCCCAGACTGACTGTGTCTTGTACATATGCTCTGCTCAAAACTAGCAGCAGCACTTCTGTTGAAATTAGAGAGCAGATATTACCAAGTGCTTCTGTCTTGAAAAATGAGGGCATGCTCCGTGCTCAGATAAGATTTGCCACAGGTCTGTATTGAGTATTTACTAGTTATTTCAACAGGCAGGTGGCTTCTGTTTTAATGATTTTATGGCCAGTTATTTGAGGACTGAATTTCAGAAGGATTATAGAGGCCCAGGTTAACATGTACAAGTATAGGATTGTTAAGTGTTGGAGGTGTAAAACGAATATAACAATCATTGCCTATTTAGTGGGAAACTAGATTTGCACCAGGATTAATATATTTAATAATTTATATTTATATTTAAACACCTGAAATACTGAAAGAAATTATGTTTAAAGCCATACTTCTCTATGTTAACTTGGGCCTTGATGATGATATCACTCTGAGATTCAGTTTTCAAATAACCACCAATAACATCGTTAAAGGGAAATGAAAGGAATGCGACAATATGTATATTTTTATTATGGGGGTTTTTACTTACATCTACAAAGTTGCAATTTGCTAAAATGTGTTTGATAGTTTGCATTAGCCTG
The DNA here is from genome assembly GCA_039654325.1 of Tandanus tandanus. Lineage (NCBI taxonomy): Eukaryota > Metazoa > Chordata > Actinopteri > Siluriformes > Plotosidae > Tandanus > Tandanus tandanus. Next base: position 23,388,479 of record JBCNYH010000013.1, read on the forward strand.
TTTGAAAAGCCCACCATTTATAGTTTGCTTTACTCTCATGAGCGTGCGAGAGTACGTCATCATAAGAAAATGACGTAGATGCATCAATTCCAAGAAGGCAACATGCCAGCAACGAGAACAGTTTACAGGTACTAAACTAACAAATCAAATAGAGAACTTCTACAAAAAAGGCACATCTGCACATAATGCTACATTACATTTACATTTACATTTACATACATCGGACAGGTGTCCACTCATTTACATGAATGCATGGTACAGTGTGTACATACCAGCCAGAACACATAGTGCACTACATGTACTGACTTTCTGATTTGTGAGTTGATCTGGTGCTCTTTCGCCACACCTCTTCCACATCAATAAGCTCAGTTGAGCTACACACCATAGGTATATCTGTGATGCATTCGAATCCGGCTACATAGCTGGTAATGGCAATAAGTCTGTTTCTGGTTTGAAAATCAAAAATCTGGCTCCGTAGAATTGTTCATCAGGTCATCTAGTATAAGCCTGCAGTAAGAAACCTGACTCCGCAGAATTACTGCATTGTTGTGTAGTATAATGTTGTCAAATTTCGTTCGATTCTGTCCGCGCTTCATAGAGCCGGTGCACCTTGAATTTTTTCAGTTATGACATTATGATGTTTCTGGCTCGAAAATCCCAAATCGGGCTCCATGGAATTCTAGCTATTGTCAACAAAAACAAACCTGCCAAGTTTCATGTGCTTCTGATCGCTAATAATGGAGGAATAGGACTTTTAGAGCCAACTATCCACAACAACAACACCAACAACAACAACAAGAAGGAGAAAAGGTTTATATACAAGGCTTTGAGGAAATCTGTGTTCAGCATGGGGTTTGTATTTCCTTTAAATAGTTATAGTTATTGTTATTGTTCTTTTCTTCTTGATATTGATAGTTTTTATTCTTCAATTTTTAGGACAGTCGTAACAAGCATTTCACTACATATTGTACTGTGTATGATTTTGTACGTGACAAATAAAATTTCATTTTAATTTGAATTTATACCAGCGTGTAAGATGCAGTGGTTAACTCTGTGATTTGCCTCCATGGCTCAATTGCGTGCTACTTGTAGTACACAACACTTCAGCAGCAATTGTTTATTCGTCACCACCACCCCCCCCCCTCCCCCCAACACTTTTCACAGAACATTTGCGCCCCCGCACGAAAATTTTTACTGCTTTTTTTTCTATGAGGAAGGTTGTAATAACAATACGCAGGTAGATTTTAATATAGAGTTTTTACTGAGATTAACTTGCACCAAGTGCTGCCTTCTCCTTTAAATAATGTATTTGTTATAGTTTGTGCGACGGGTCTGAGAACGGTTTTGGAAACTGAACGTATGTTTTTGCTAAACGAACTTTGTTAGATTCTTCTTTCAGGAACTTTTATAAGATCCAGATGCCTCCTGTGATGCACACTCTGGGGGAGCCAGTATTTGTGGAGGTATTTGTTTTAAAGCATGAAGATAAAGACCTCGAGCTTGTGCTTAATGAGTGTTGGGCTACCCACAGTCCTGACCCACATCATGAGCCCAGATGGAATCTCATTCACAGAGGGTACATTAATTTATTAAAATAGGTTTCTGACTTCTTTTTATATCTTATAGGTCTGTTATATCATTTGGAGTAAAAATGGGTGCAAATAAGAAATCCCCCTCTTCCTCATTCCCACTTTTGTTTAAGCTTATGTAGGCATTAGATAAGAACACATTATGCTTGTTTCGTGTTTTGAGATATTGTCAGCACTGTCAAGTTCAGCAAGGTCAGGAAGTCTCTGTGGCAGCGGAAAAGCTGACTCTGCATTCTTCATCTAAGAAAAAGACAGGATGTCCCAGCATCAACCCAATGCATGAAAATGTAAAGAAAAACTGGCTTATAGCTTAGGAAAGATTTATAATCAGTGACTGACTGAGACCTTAATGGACACACCAATTATTAATGATGAATTAATGGGTCATTTGGGTGTTAGAAGGTGTTTGGGAGGTGGAAGGGGTAGGAAAGTTTTCAAGTCAGACAATTCTGCAGACTCTCAGTGACATTTTTATTTTCATTTTTTATTTATTTTTTTTAATTTAGTCTTACTAACCACTGACAAGGGAACAGCAGCACGATTTATACAATGGTTTGCAAAAGTAATCACACGCCTCACCAAAATGGTTTATACAATGGTTTGCAAAAGTAATCACATAACTTTCACCTGCCTTGTGCTTCTCTATTTTTCACAGACCTTCTGACAACACTGTGAGCACACTCTTCTGTACTTGTTGCTCAAACAATGCCCAGTGTGACACTGGAAGACATCTGATGTGAATCTGCTATTTAATTACCTGTTTGTGTATTTATTTATTTTAAATTTTTCCCCCACAATTTTCACCTTAATACAGTCATAGCCAGTTCCAACCTCCCAGCACTATTTCCCGTCACATGAAGGCTACCAACTAGGGATGGCGAAGACAAGCATGTGCTTCCTCCTTCCGCATTTTTTTCAAACTGCTGCACATGCATAGACAGGGTCAAAATAACACATTTGGAGTATAGCCCAGTTCACCTTCTTGCATGCATGAGCTCACAGATGGCCATCATAGTCTAATGTCGCGTGTGAGTGACAGGGAAGAGATCACATGAGAACCCTCTGTCCCTGAGAGCTTGGGCCATTAGCTCTCATAGCCACACCACAGAGCTAAACATGTCCTGGCCACGGATGGCTGTGTGTCTCAACTGGAGCTCAAACGTGCCCACTATTTATGCTCGACCTATTGTAGATTTTTCCCGCCAAGCTTAACATGAAATGAATAATCCATGTAACAATGTAAAATAACAAACTTGTAGTCTGAGCTGCCTTTTGATGGTTCATTCATGAGTTGTGAATACTTATGCAACATATATGCAACGTTTCCCAGTTTTTTTCTTAAATGCAGCTGCAACTGTAACATGATTCAGTTCAAAATGTACCCAGTATACAGGACAATCTAGAACAACTTTATTAAACCCTATTAATATTACCTCTGTGTTGTGTGAATACTTTTGCAGCCCACTGTAGCTACTGAGATGGGCGCCAACCTCCCCGCGACCCTTATTAGGATTAAGCGGCTTAGAAAATGAATGAATGATTTATAAACTACGGTTAGAAAATTGGTTTCTTACAATATTTATTTTCCATTTTTTCAGGTGTCCTAGACAAGATAATGACTATAATGTTGAAGTCCTAGAAGTTCGGCCTGGTGATGGAGTGAAATATCCGAAGCTTCACAAGTGGCTGAAAATTACAATGTTCTCCTTTGTGGACAGTGAAGATGTTTATGACTCTGTACGTTTCTCCTGTGCTTCTTGTGAAATCCCTCGGAGCACTTGTAAGTCTCAGATATTAAAATGTGTTCTGAGAGCAGAAATTGATTGATTGGTAAGTTAAGATATCCAGTGTATTGGTCACTAAACTAGATATCATATGTGAATAAAACCTGAGAACATATTTTAATAACTAAAACTCCTATTTGCCCCTGCCCTAAATTTACAAGGACTTCTTTTAAATTAATAATTTTAAACCTTCATATTGATTGTGGTGTCTCTTAGGTCTACTTGCACTGTGATGCGGAAGTTTGTAAAGGAGCTTGGTGTCCGGGGACCTGTGATAGAAGTGAATATATAACCCATCGATTTTTATACCCATTTACTCCTGCCTTTTTATTTTTGGTTTCATTGGTAGATTGAATTTCATTATCTATTCTGTTGTGGTTTTTCTTCACAGAGAAGAGGCAGTTTCCAGAGGATTCTCAATAAAACATTAGTTATTCGAGGGCTCTGATTTCAGCCATGTGACTTCATCAGTACTGTGGAGCAACTGTCTTTCTTTAACTTGGGAAAATATTTCGAATACTTGGATATAGTTGTAGGAGATCCAGTGAAATAAATGGGAACTAACAGTTGTTTTACACATATTGCATTTTGTACTCTTTGTGAGACAGTATGTTGTTGAATATGTTGGATTGTGTGCTCACTCTCACTCACTCATTTGCCAAACCGATTAATCCTACCAGAGTCATGGGAGGTTGGAGCCTATCTCGGCCAACTCTGGGCAAAGGTGGGATACACCATGAATAGCGTGCTAGATCATCGCAAGGCCCACACACACACATATTCGCAGTTGGTCAATTTGGAACACGCAAATGCCACACAGAGATGCCCTTGCTGAGCCCGGGATTGAACCCGGATCTTTCTTGTTGTGAGGCAGACGTGCCAACTGTGTATAATCCACCATGCCACCTTATATTGTGTGCTGTTTTTCTAAATGTTTGTACCATGTATATTATAGGGGTTCCTCATGATTCACATATTTTGATATTTTAATTGTGGTAGGGGTGGAACTCACTGGACACTCAGTTTTGTAGTTACAAACACGTGGTGGGTGTTTATGAAGGGGTTGTGGTCTGAAAGTAAAATAGCAGCATTAATATACACTATAATCAAACTCAGATGAATTCCTGACATATACAACGATGCATTAATGATACAATCATTATCACAACCATCTTTGTCCAACAACTCTATATTTTCTTCTTTTGTTTTAACCTGGTTTCTCTAATATCTAGTTGTTTTTGTCTCCTGTCCACTAGGTGGCAATGTTGCACTTTGGGCGCTTAAGCGTGTTGGAACACCAACGCGTTTTTGATGACGTCGCTTGACTCCACACGTGATGCAGGAAAGAAAACGTCCCGAAAGAAAGTGTTGGGTGTCATTTTATTCTGAGCAGCTCGTTTTTAAGATATAATTTTAGCCAATTGTTGTCAAACCACTACAAGTACCAAAGAGGAAGAAACTTCACGCTCAGTCTCTGTTTGTTCCCATTTTGTCCTGTTTTACTAAATGAACACATAACTACCGTATCTTAGTTACAGCATGTCGAAGCCGGAAGTGTCCAGCTGTACTGGAGCCGCGGAATCCAAATCTCTTCCCATTTATCAACAAAGACACAAACTTATAGAAGCTGTTAAAGAAAACCAGTTCCTGGTGGTGACTGGTGAGACCGGAAGTGGGAAGACCACCCAGCTGCCGCAGTACCTGTATCAGGCTGGTGAGCTGCAACAACATCTCCAAGTGCACAACATAGAGGACTGGATAATGTCCCAAAAACACCACAATAAGTGTACCTAAAAATATACTTTCTACCATGTTTACTTTATTGACATCTTATAATAATAATAATAATAACAATCATTTTTATAAACAGTAGCATGTCAGTGTCATTATACTTTCATACCTTGTGGCATTCATCTGTAATAACTATATTTTAATGATATGAATTATGCCTATAATTCTATATGATATAAACTTTATTAGTATATTAACAGGATATAATGCAGGGCGGGGTAGTGGCCTCACAGCAAGAAGGTCCTGGGTTCGAGTCCTGGGCTTGGAGTTTGCATGTTCTTCCTGCGCTTGCGTGGGTTTCCTCCGGGTGCCCCGGTTTCCTCGTACAGTCCAAACACATTCAAATTAGGCTAATTGGCTGTTCCAGATTGCCCCTAGGTGTGAATGGTTGTGTTTTAGCCCTGTGATCACCCAAATGAGGATGGGTTTCCATTTTGAGTCTGGCTCCTCTCAAGGTTTCTTCCATGTGTCAACTGAGGGAGTTTTTCCTTGCCACTGTCTCCGCGGGCTTGCTCATTAGGGATGTGTAGGGGGTTGGAGAAAAATTTTTAGATTCCTCCTTAAATTACTTTTACTATGTAAAGCTGCTTTATGACAATGTCAGTTGTAAAAAGCGCTATACAAATAAAACTGAATTGAATTGAATTGATGGACTGGTGAGCTGTTCAGCGTGTACCCTGCCTTCGCCCAGTGTCAGCTGAGATCCAGCCTCCCTGCGACCCTAGTAGGATTAAACGGATCAGAAAATGAGTGAGTGAGTGAAATTCTCTTTGGCTAAGACCACATAGACTATATGGGTAAAAGAATGTGGAGACCTGATCAGCACACCCATACATGGTTCTTCTCCAAACTGTTCATACAAAGTTGGAAGCTCACAATTACTGCATATAGGATGTATTTGTATGCTACAGTTTTACAATTTCCCTTCACTGGAACTAAAAGGCCACAACAAAGTCCCTTAATATAAAGCGAGCTCCGTGAAGACATGGTTTGCAAGTTTGGAGAGGAAGAGCGTGAGTGTCCTGCACTGAGCCGTGACTTCAACCCTAAGGAACACTTTTGGGATGAATGGGAATGGTGACTGCACCCCAGGTCTTCTCATCCAGCTTTTGTGACTGAAGGAGTTGAAAAAGAATGGTTAGAGCAAGTAATCTAGAGAAATCACTTTTGGCGTTATTTCTGAAATAGACTTCTTTATGAATTCTGTGTCACTTCTACTTTTGTAAACATAAGAAAACAGCCACAGTGTGATAAATGACTACATGCACTGAACAGCGTGCTGCAGCAGAGAGAAGAAGAGGAAAGTAAATCAGTAAGTGTAGAAACTGGCGTGCTCCATAGGATTACAGAGAATTTTCAAGCTATTTTGGATTGCATAGCAGCAGACTGTGTAAAATGAACAAGCTACCACCTGTTCAAAGGGGGCAGTGGTGGCTCGGTGGTTAAGGTGCTGGCTTACTGATCCGGAGATCAGGGGTCCAAGCCCCACTATCACTCAGTGTCACTGTTGTCTCCCCAGTGCAGCTAACTGGGTTATCAAAGGTCAGCCATGTGCCCCACTGTCTGTGGTGAGAGGCATGAAAAAGAACCATTGCTGTCATTCGTAAACAGTAGGCCATTGGATTGCCATCAGCGTGTTTCTGCCTTAAGAAGTGTTGGATTCAAAATTGTTCATGTCCTGAATATAACTGAAAAATTGTTGGCTGATATAAACCAATCATTCACTCACACACTACCACCTGTTCATTTCTGAAAGTACCTTCTATGGGTGTATGAGCATCAGAACTGGACCATGGAGCAATAGAAGCAGGTAGCTTGCTTGAATTAATTATGTTTTCTTTTTCATCATGTCAAAGGCCAGGTGCACTCACCTGCTATGAGATGGCACCAGTATGCACTATAGGAAAAAGGCAAGCCGGTGGGGGCACTGTGATGCTCTGGGCAGACACATACCAGTTACCTAAACACTGCTGCAGACACCACTTAATGGCGACAGTACTGTATGTACTAATGGAAGTGGCCTCTTTTTAGCAGAACAATGCACCTTGTTACGCTTCAAAAGTTGTTCAGGAAAGGTTAGAGGAACATGACAAGGTGTTGACTTGGCCTTCAAATTCCCCAGATCGCAGTCTGATTGAGCATTTGTTTCATATGCTGGACCAGCCAGTCTGACCCATGGAGGCTCCACCTCACAACTTACAGGACTTAAAGGATCAGCTGCTAACATCTTGGTGCCAGATAGTACAGAATAGAATATCTTCAGAGGTCTTCTGGGGCTGATACGTTGAAGTGTCTAAGCTGTTTTGGCAGCACAAATCGTACTCACACAACAGAAGGCTGATAGGTGTACCTTGCATACACAAAGTAAATTATTCATTAGTTTTCCATTTTGTGCTGAAAGACACTTGTCATGTTATGAATGTTATACACAGCACACATTGTTTAAAAATTATGACTGAACAACCTCATTGCCTGTACAGCAAATGGCTTTTTATATAAACTGATCAGCCATAATATTAAAACCTAATAACTGGTCTATGGCTAGACAGCCCCATATGCATTAAGCTGCAATGCACTGTGTGTTCTGACTCATAACCAGCATTAACAGTTTCAGCAGTCTGTGCTACAATATCTCTTCTGTGGGATCAGACATACTAGCCTTCACTCCCCATGCACATCAGTGAGCCTTGGGCACCCATGACACTCTTGATTATTGATTGGTTGTTCTTCCTTACCCGCTATCAACGGGTTGTCACTGCTGTCCCCCCAGTGCAGCTAACTGGGTTATCAAATGCAGGCCATGTCTCTCACTGTC
>JBCNYH010000013.1:23398577-23420416 GCA_039654325.1 Tandanus tandanus
TTTTCGTCAAGAGTAGGCTGCATAGCCGTCAGCGTGTTTCTGCCCTGCGATGGCCTGGCGAGCTGTACAGGGTGTACACTGCCCTCGCCACGACCCTAATTAGGATTAAGCGGTTTAGAAAATGAAGGAATGAATGTTCTTCCTTGTGACACCTTTGTTAGGTTCTTTCCGCAGCACAGCAGGAACACCCACAAGGCCTGCCTCTTAGGAGACGAATAGACTCATTAGTTTTGCCATCAAAATGTGGCTATTTTTAAAATCAGTCAAATCCTTACGCTTGCACATTTTTCCTGATTACAACACATCAACTTCAAGAACTGACTGTTCACATCCCACTGCTTGCCAGGTGCCACTGTAATGAGATAAAGTCTAGTTTTAATGGAGTGCAAGGTCTGTTCAGAGAAATCTTAGCCCAAGGTCCTTAGTAAAGACAGCCGAATGCGAGGTCTGTACAAAGACCATGGGCTGAGATTTCTCGGGACAGACTGCGCAAACGAGGTTAATAAGCAGTTTGTTATATGGCATTTTAAAATGGCGGCCTTTTTTAATTCACTTTAGGCGCGGATGCTTTCCCGCTTCTGAGTAAGGAGCCTTCACCCCTGTCTGTAATGGCTGATAGTGTCATAATCCCACCTCTGATTCACCGGCATTTCCCAATGTGGGTGGCATTTGCATTCACGATCAGGAAGTGGATTTAAGCCCTGTCCTTACATTGCCAGTCACAGCATCAGCCTTGGTTTTCTTTGTTGTGTTCTAGTTTCTGGTATATTCCATGTTCTTGGTGTTTTCTTTGCCTCTTGCTCATTGCACAAATTCTCTTGGGTTATCAGTCCACAATAAACTTTTCGTCTATCGTATGCATCCTCTCTTTACATTATTTCATGATAGGTAGCTGTAGTTATGGCTGATTGGTGTATAGGTGCATACAGGACATACAGGGTATCTGTACACTAATATGACTATTAATATTACTATTATTCACCCATTCATTCATTTTCTAAGAAGTTTAATCCTAATTAGGGTTGTGGGGAGGCTGGCGCTTATCTCAGCCAACTCTGGGCGAGGGCATGGTACACCCTGGACTGCTTGCCAGGCTATGACTGGTCAACACACGCACACAACCATTCACATTCACAAATAGGGGTGATTTCGAACAACCAATTAGCCTACTGTGCATGTTTTTGGACTTTACATACCGTATTATACTTTACATACCGTATTATTTATCGTCACTACTTTTATATTTTATATATTTATATTTATATTCGACTTTTAACTATTGGTGTCCATTAAATAATTATTGTTATTTTTCTTTTTTTTCTTCTTGAATATTGATAGATTTTATTCTTCTTCAAATATAGGACAGTCATAACAAGCATTTCACTACATATTGTACTGTGTATGATTTTGTATGTGACAAATTTGAATTTGAAATTTATGGGAGGAAACCCACGCACGGGGAAAACATGCAAACTCCATACAGAAATGCCCGAGCCCGAGAATTGAACCCAGGCCTTCTTGCTGTGAGGTGGACATGCTAACCACTGCTCCACCGTGCTACCCCATTACTATCATATTTAACCAATGCATTCCTTTCAATATATTTGTGTTTAGGTTTATGTAGAGATGGGAAAATTGGTGTCACACAGCCGAGGAGAGTGGCGGCCATCACTGTTGCTCAGAGAGTTTCTCAGGAGATGGGGGTCAGTGTAGGGCACCAGGTCGGTTATCAGGTGCGATTTGATGACTGCACCACAAAGGTAAGATCAGACGGATCCTAAGTGCTTGAACTTAAATGTGAGGTACCTGTGTGTTTGTGTGCATGTACACTTGTTTATTTTCTCCAGTATGGTTTGATAGTGGTGGTTTTTTTTAGGACACGTTGATTAAGTACATGACAGATGGGTGTATACTGAGAGAAATCCTTGCAGACCCAAGTTTAACACAGTACAGTGTCGTGATCCTTGATGAAGTTCATGAGAGGAGCCTCAACACGGTATAAATATTAATGCATAAAGTCTCATTAATTAAAAAAGTCTTTAGTATCTACTGTACTTTCTTATTCGCTTTCCATTAAACAGGTATTCGCTTTCCATTTAACTTTGCCCAGATTGTGCTTTCCTGTGTGTGTAGTCGTCACGCCATTGTTTCTTACAGGATATTTTGCTTGGATTGCTAAAAAAGACCCCATCACGAGGCTCCCGTGGCCGCACACTTCCTCTGAAGGTGGTCGTGATGTCTGCGACTCTGGAAACAGACAAACTCAGTGACTTTTTGGGAGATTGTCCTGTATTTACGATTCCAGGAAGAACCTACCCTGTGAAAGAAATGTTCTGCAATTTGATTGGCCCAAAAGAAAAAGATGGATCTGCATACGTGAAAGCAGTGAGCTGTGACATCTGATTGTTTTTTTTGTTTTGTTTTGTTTTTTAATGAAAGCTGTAAAACCTAGGTTTCTGATAAGAGACAAATGAAGTGTGCAATGCTCCTATCTTTGTTTTTAAGGTGGTGAAGGTGGCTTTAGATGTTCATACAAATGAAGCATGTGGTGATATCCTTGTCTTTCTGACGGGTAAGCATGTATATTACTCAAGCTCAATTTGACAACGATTTGTGCTAAATTTTTAGGGTGTCCTGATTTAGTATTGCATTTGTTTTTATAACGCATAGTAATTTTTATTCTGCTGGTTTAAATTTTTACCTCATTGTTCTTTCAGGTCAGATTGAGATCGAGAAAGCCTGCGACATGCTGTTTGAAAAGGCAGAGTCCATAGACTACCGTTATGATGTGAATGATAGAAAGGTCGAAGGTCTTCTTATTCTGCCATTGTATGGATCCATGCCAACGGGTATCTTCAGTCTAGTTGGCTCTGTTTATCTCTAATGTGGTTGTTAAAAACATAAAACGTTGTATACGCACTACATAGTACATGTACTATGTATAAGCACATAGTGATGCACTGATCTGATACCCAGCGATACTGACAAGCACTTGTTTGAAACTTTGAACTGGTGTTGGATTGGATTTGACCTATTTTCCTTTCTAGTCCATGATTTTTTGAATGCACAGGAAGGTGAATGACATCACATCCTTTAACACTATCTTACAAGAGACATTTCATGCAACAGAAACTTGACTCTCTTGCCTGGGGTTATAAATATTTTATATATAATATATATTTGCAGAAGCCGAGGTGGATTATAGCTGAATATATTTTGCATTGTACTAATAGTATTTAGTAAGATATTCAGTGATATCACTGAGCCTGAATAATCATTTTAGTATCTACTACATGGAAGTATACAATTGTTTCAGTATCCGTTATACATAAGTGTCTACTGTACAAAATATCTATGATTTATTTAAAAATTTTCAAAGTGTGACAATGGGCATGCTTACTCAATTACAAACAGCCTTTCAAACTCATCCAAAATGTCCTTTTTTCCCCCTCAGCACAGTGGGCATGAGGGGTATTGTCATCACCCACGATGGCCATTCGTCTGTCTCTCCACAGTTGCATTTTGCGCATACCTTAAAAACGTCATCATCGATCATCTCCATTTTTGGTGTGGATGTTGGGACTAGCAGTGTTGGCCCAGCGATGGCCTGGCGAACTGTCCAGGGTGTACCCCGCCCTCGCCCAGAGACGGCTGAGATAGGCGCCAGCCTCCCCGTGACCCTAATTAGGATGAATGAAGGATGACCATTGAATGAATGTTGTGACTAGCTAAATACACAAGCCTACTAATTTTTGTTGCAATGAGTTATCCAATATTCCCATCATAGCTGCCATCTTTAATTTGCATTCCATGCACTAGCTGAAAAACAAAATAACCGATAATCAACATTTTTGGTGTGGATGTTGGAACTGTGTAACTACACAAGCATATACTGTAGATTTTTTTTTGATATCCAATATGGCCACAACAGCTGCCATCTTGAATTTTCTTTCTGGGCATCAACTTGAAAATGTTATTACAGAGTATACCTTTTATAATGTGGCACATTGCCTGAGGGGTATGCCCACTTTGCAGGCATTTTTTACCTTAAAAAATGTGAAGTCCATATTAAGTAGATTTCTTTGAATATTTTCAGAATGCATTCTGTTGAATTTCTAGAATTTCAGAACCAGTGACTGTGGCAAACAATGCATTTTTGTCCACTGTTTTGATTCAAGATTATCTTAAGTTTGTGAGGTGGAAAATAAGCAATTAATAAATGAGGCAAAAGTATGATATGAGAATTATTCAGATTGAGGCGGTTTTATTGGCTGAGGTGGATTAACAATCACTGTGATCTGAATAATTCTAAATGTCATACAAAAGACACATTTTATAACTGTTTCATTATAAGTATTTTCAACTTATCTGAAGTCAAAGATGGATAAGTCAGCTTGTAGAAGAATTATTTGATGGCTTTCCACCAATCAGAAACTAGAAAATACATTGAGGAAGAGAAATTCTAGAAGGAGCTGCAGGTGTTTTGCTTTGAAGAATGGGCAACAAATCCCAGTGGCTAGATGTTCCTAGCAAAGGAGACATTCCTTTGACCATTCCTTTTTTTGGGGGGGGGGATAAGGGAGCTTATCAGCGCCCACACCTGTAAATTGGCACTGCATCTTTTTTATTTATTTATTTTTTTTTTTAAACCACAGCCAAAACCTTGGAAATTCATTCACTTTATCTACATTTAGCTTTAAAAGCTTTTGGGCTTCAGCAGTCGCCTCATTTCTCCATAAAAAAAAAAAACGCTTGCCACATTTAGGTTTTCAAAAACTTCTGATGAGAAACCGGGATTCTTTTAATCCGGCCTTAAGGTTGTTGGCATGTTGTGTAAATTAACTGACAACCCCTCCACTAAATATCCATTTTAATTCCAGGTTGTAATGCAACAAAATAGGAAAATGAGGCTTGCAAAAATATTCATACCCCTTGAACCTTTCCACATTTTGTCATGTTACAATCACAAATGTAAATGTATTTTTTGGGGGGGATTTTATATGATAGATCTACACAGAGTGGTGCATAATTGTGAAGTGGAAGAAAAATGATACATGGATTATTTATTTATTATTATTATTTATTTTTTTATAAAATCCAGTGCAACTAATTGTCTTCAGAAGTCATAACTGTATTTATTATATGACAATGACACTACGTGTGATCTGATTTGCTGTTGAGCAGTCCAGAATGTGCCAGGATGGAGTGGTCAGTAACTTTTTTCTCAACAGGCCAGCACTCAACAAGACACAAACTTCATATAAAGTCAGTCTTTTCTCATTTTTTTACCCTCACTCCTTTTTCGAAAATGTATCACATTGGATCCACTGCAGGTATCTTTTAACATCAGCAGTCGAAGATGAACAGTGAATTCTACTATTCTGAAGAGTTTGAAGAAGGAGAAAGTGACTGTGTTATAAATAATAAAACAGTCAGGGTCAATCAGTGTTATGAAAGTTTATCCAAGACCAAAAGATTGAAAACACTAAAAAAAGACCTCCAGTGACACAAATGTTTTTCACTGATAACTTAGGTACAATTAACAAAGAGAATGTGGACGTTCTTGTCTTAAAGGCCGAAGAGCTCATATTGAATATTATACTGTATATTAATATGTACCAGGCACACTGACCAGCTCCCATCACAGAATCTAGAGATAACTTTCCAACACTTCATCCATGTTTAATATCCTGAAAGGTGATGAGTTTGCCTTTTTGTAAAGTCCTTGAGAAAGAATGTCATGGCCCAAGGAAAAGGCAATCACCCGAACTTTATTCCTTTGTTAACTTCAGTCAATACATTAAAGCCTTGGTCTGGAATTTAGTGTATTGACCTCACGCTCGGTTAATAAGTTGTATGTTATCATACCTGTGGTCACAAAAAGTATTTTTTCGTGTGTTTCTTGGTTTTTCTGCCTGCAGATCAACAACGGCAGATATTTCAGCCTGCTCCTTCAGGTGTGAGGAAGTGTGTGGTGGCAACCAATATTGCAGCAACGTCTCTCACAATCAATGGAGTCAGGTGAATCACTTGGTCACAATTTGAGATAGAGATTTCAACAACATAGTTTGATATTGCAGTATGTGCAAATGGATATGGAGTGTTGGGAAAGACCTCAGAAAGTAAAAACTGTCCATCACACCATGTGAACTTTGGATTTTTTTTTTTTTAAAGATATATTGTTGATAGTGGATTCGTAAAGCAGTTGAATCACAACTCGCGTGTTGGCCTGGACATCCTTGATGTGGTGCCAATATCAAAGTGAGTGTTGCTTTAACAGAATTTGATGTTCATGCCCTTTTGGGTTCTTCTGAAGTTTTTAGTGAATGCAAATTTTTTGTTCCGTCTGAATGTTCTGGTATTACTATGTAGAAGTGAGGCTCAGCAACGAGCAGGCAGAGCTGGAAGAACCTCACCAGGGAAGTGCTTCAGAATCTACAATAATGAATTTTGGGAGACTTGCATGCCTGAATATACAGTACCAGAGATACAGAGAACTAGCCTAACTTCTGTAATCCTCACCCTCAAGTGTCTTGGTGTTCATGATGTAATCAGGTATTGCTTGCTTTGGGGTTTTAGTTTTAATGAAGCTTGTAATTGTCTGTAGAGACTAACAGTTACTCTGTCACAACATTTGTAGGTTTCCTTACTTAGACCCTCCAGAAGAGACGTTTATCTTGGATGCACTGAAGAGGCTTTACCAGTTTGATGCAATTGACAGGTTAGTTGTTTTTTTGCTTAAGCTTCTTAATGATGCTTTGTAGGTGGCATGCTAGAAGGAACATGTTACACCAAGGTCAAATTGTGTAGACTATTAGTTACTGTTATGCACGAAACACGAAAGTAATCTCATAATTATGTGTGAGATATATGCAATAAATACTGTATATGATGTCCCTGCTGTGGGACATGTGATTACTGAAATTGTTTTGGGTTTTTTTGTTTTTTTTATAAAGATGTTTGGTAAATATTAAGGGTGCTTTAAGACTTTTTCCCCTCGAAACAGCCAATGGCTGGAAGAGACTGCAAAGTGGCCTGTCATTTTATTTTATTTTTTCTTTCACTTCCATAAAGGAAAAACTTTTTCAGAAAATTAATCACACTTTTTAAACCTCCTGATCGAACGAGTTGGAAACTGGGGCAAAGCAGGGAGAAAACATAGAGGACAACATGCATGTAAAAAATGGTCTCGTTTGGTATCAAATATAAAGAGACTTAAAATGTATTCCATTGGAAATATGTTATAGCCAATTTCCGAACTTTCACTGGTATGTGAAGTAACATCCTGTCTGACTCCGACTGTACTGTATACAGTCAAGTCAGACAGTCTCATCACCAGAGTTTAGTCATCTTTATTGTCTCTGCCCGAAATGGAGTTTTGTCGACGGGTACTATAATAACAGCATTTACTAGTCTGTTTTCCAGTTTGCCTGTAAACAAAATCCTGACCACACCTGTGCACAAATTTTACCAAACTTAGCGGGGACACTTCCCTACCTGAGTCTCAGAGACTTGATTTGATTTTGAAATGTCATGGTTCATTCATTTGCTGAAATGCTTAATCCCACTAGGATCCCGGCGAGGCTGAAGGTTTATCTCAGCCGACTCTGGATGAAGGCAGGGTACACCATGTACAGCTCACCAGTTCATTGCAGGGCAACACTCACACAAAACCATTTACACTCACAACTAGGGGCAATTTGGAACAGCCAGTTAGCCTGATGCGCATATTTTGGACTGTGTGAGGAAACCAGAGGAAACCCACACAAGTGCGGGTATAACACATAGAAATGCCCTTGCTGAGCCCAGGACTTAAACTCAGGACTTCTTGCTGTGCTAAGGCAGACATGCTAACCACTACGCCACAGTGTCACCCAAGTGTCAGGGTCAAAGGTGAAATTCAGTGCAAGATCTGGAGAGCACTTATAACAACAAAACAACTACTGATAAGCATGCAATTACTATGGAACACTAATAGGAAACCATATATCGACTTTCACATGAGTCACTTGCATTTGACCTTGAGTTTTACAGAAAGGTTAAACATTAGCCAACCTTTTTTTAAAGCATCACTTGAGAGATTTTTTTTTTTGCTAATATTGTCCCGTCCACGTCCTATAGAACATATTGTAAGATAAGCACATGGGTAAAAAAAAACAGTACCCAGATTGGGCCTACTTGCTATATTATCCCTGCTGTGTGGTGGTACCTTGCACTCTATACGCGCCTCTTTAGTTTAATTATTATTACTTAAGATAAATAAATCAAAATAGCATGCTAAGGTAGTTATTTAGCTGATGGTACAACAGTATGGCTACTGTGTGTGTTGCATGATCCACAAGGTGCTCTGGATTCCTACTGTGAAAGCGTCCTAACTGTGTGTCATTCTGTTATGATTTATAAAGGAAGGGTAATGTGACAAGCCTGGGAAGGCTGATGGTAGAGTTCCCTCTTCCTCCTGGGCTTACCCGTGCTCTCCTCAGATCTGCTGCTCTTGGCTGTGAGGAGGTCATGCTTCCCGTGGCAGCCATGCTGTCAGTGGAAAACATCTTCATACGACCAGGTAGCCATTCCAGCACCAGAACTGTTACTACAAATTATGATTCTTCTCATTATAGTTCATCAGTTTTTCATTTTGTGCATTAAGGTCTTCCAGAAAAGCTAAAAGAAGCTGATATAATGCACAGAGAGCTAGCAGCTTGTGCAGGTAGTTCTAACGATTTCCTTGTGCTGCTCTCCATCTTTGAGAAATGTAGAGCAAGGTAGGTCTTTATTCTTTTCACTAATTTTCAGTTTCAACTAGCAAAGTGTGTTGGATTATTGATCTCCATGTTTTGGGCTCCTATTCCAGTGAAAATCCATCTGCGTGGAGTAAAGACCATTGGATCCATTGGCGGGCACTCAAGTCTGCCTTTAGTGTCGAAACTCAACTCAGAGAAATTCTTGTCCGTCTGAAAAAGGTATTCCATCAATACAATAGTTTGTATCTATTTATGTTGTAAAAAAAGAGTGTACAGAGAGACTTGTACTATAGACGCTACACATAAAAGGTATTTTAAAAATGTGTCTAGTTGTTGATCTGATGATGTGTCCTATGAGGAGGTGATTTTATTATTTCATTTCCTGGAAGTCTTCAGGGCAGAATGCTTCAATTTTGCAGTTTCTCTGTAATGTGACAAGGTACAATCTTTATCTTGTTAAATTCAAAGGAAACAAGATGCTGTGTTATAGAAATAATAAAATATTTCAGAGCAGATTTTCATTCCAGATATTATCGGAAAACACAAGCACTTGGAGAGTGCAAACCTCCACCAAGCCCAGCAATCCCCATATGAACAAAAATCATCATATTTCACAGTGTTAAAGAATCCTTTCTTGGATCCAGAATTTTATCTAGATCATGTCCAAATCTAATGGAGTCTTTCTTGTCCAAAGCCCCACATCTGATTGAAATTTTATTTTTAAAAAATCCACACAGAACTTTTTCACAATCCTGCTAGTGAATACAAAAACTGAGAGTAAAATATAACCTCCTTGGAAGAGGTAAAAATCAACTTTGGTCCATATTACACATGCTCATCATTGATTGTTGTCCTTTAACAGCATGTCCCCAAGTGTTGTATTTCATACATGAGACAGGAATACCACTATTAACTTTCCAATATTTGGTATAACTGAAGAATTTTTTTTCTTTTCAATTTGATATGGTATTGATTTATTAGCTATATCCAAGTCATTAAGAGTCTCCATAATATGCAATCATATGCAGGCCTGCCATTTGTATTAACTAAAAAGTACTCTCATACGTTCTGAAGATTGCTTTATATATTGAGGATGGTTAGTTTCTGTGTCCTTTGCCTTCAGAGAAACCAGACTCAGAAGGAAAACCATCCATCATTTGAGTGGCACCAGATAAAAATACAAACTGTAGTGGGAAATTCACTACAGTTTTAATATGAGGTCTAGTTGGTTATCTTATAACTGTAATGGTAGTTGTAGTCCTAAATCGTTTCAGTAAAAGAGCACCAGCAGTGAAAAATCATATTCACAGTTTCTGAGTGTATATTTAGATCCATATGGAACATCAGCAGCAGGAATGAGGGGCTTCTTAGATGAGAACTCCAACCAGTAGTAGTACATCAGGATGGATCACAAAGGGTCGGCGAGCAGGAGGATCAGGATCACTGGTATCTCAGAAGTAGCATGTGTACCTTGACAGAGAGAGAGGGAGAGGGCATTGGAATTTCATGGTTAAGAGCAGAGTTTATCAGGTGCTGAGTACAAGCAGAGATTCAGACATGACTGACCATGACAGCACATAAAAAGAGAGAGAACCAGAAAGAGGATAGGCATAGTGACATAAGTCATCCAGCTGCTCCACCATCAACAAATCTTCGTGAGAATGGGGGGTTGACAGCATCCAATCATAAATCCCTGGTTAACAGAACTCTCTATGCCTAGGAACCCCCAGATCTCTTCCTCTGTTAATAGCTTTTTATTAGGTAAAGGAGAAGATCTGGGGTTCTCAGACCTATGTTTCTGGTGAACTTGGATTTTTTGATGCTCTCACTCCCCCATGGACACTCAGTTCCGTTGACGGTAGAGTGACTGATTGCCTTATATAATGGGGTGCCCGCATGTCTGTCTTCCTTCTGGTTCTCTCTTTTTATTTAAGCTGTCATAGTCAGTCTTTGCGGAGTACCTGCTTGCACTCAGCACTAATAAACTCTCTTCTTTATCCAGTACACCGATATGAGCATACCTAACAACCTCTCTCTGTCTCTCTGTGTTTTGCTGAGGTACACATGCTACTTCTGAGATACCAGCGATCCAGATCCTTCTGCTCTCTGAATCCTCTGCTCCATCCTGATGTACTACTAATAGTTGAAGCCTCTCTCTCCTTAGAAGCTCCTCGTGTTGCTGATGTTCCATATGGACCCAAATATACACTCAGAAACTGTGAAGATGACTTTTCACTGCTGAATATATAAACTCTTTTATGGAAATGATGTAGGACTACAATTACTGTTACAGTTATAAGATAACCAACTGTACTTTGTGTTAAACTGTAGTGGATTTTCTGCTACATGATTTGTATTTTTATCTGGTTTGGTGATGGGTTTCCCTTTTGAGTCTGGTCCTCTCAAAGTTTCTTCCTCATGTTACCTGAGCGAGTTTTTCCTTGCCACTGCCATCACAGGCTTCCTTATTAGGGATGTATAGGGTTTATAGAGAATTGTTTAAATTATTTTTCAAATTTGAAAATATATTTTTCAAATATCATTTTTGACTAACTGGAGCTTGTTAATGCAACTATTAGAACATCCAGACAGTAATGCTTTACAATAATCTAATCTCAAGGTAAGAAAGGCATCAACAATTTTTTAGGCATCATGCAATGACATCATATTTCTTATTTTAGTAATATTCCTGAGATGAAAAAGTTATACAGGTAATATTATCTACATGAGCTTAAAATGAAAGAGGTCAATTATCACACCAAGATCCTTTACTGCTGCACACGATAAAAATGAAACACCATCCAAAATTACTATGTAATCAGAAACCTTATTTCTAGCTGTCTGTGTTCCAAGTACAAGTACTTCTGTCCTATCAGAATTTAATCAGAGAAAGTTAATAAGCATCCAGTGTCTAATGTCCTTTACACATTCCTCGACTGTGATTTCTCTGTGTGCTTCAATTTGTTTATTTTTTTCCCCATCTGTGTATATATGGACAATGAAAAATAAGTTTTATGAGTACATTTTCAGCTTCATGCCTTCCCACACATCCTTACGCCAATGTTTATTGGATTGTGATTTATTTAACTGTGTGCAGTGTGAAAGTGAAGCAATCAGTGCATCAATTTCGCTCTTATTCAGGCTTCTCAGCTGTAATACTGTAAGAATTGTGATGTGTTCATATTTTGCTCACAGCACTTATTGTGTTCTTGTTAGCAAAAGGATTTTCCACAAGAGACATTTAAAGGCAGCAAGAGTGAACTTCTGAGGCAATGTCTGTGCCAGGGTTATTTTACTAATGTGGCAAGGAGATCTGTTGGAAAGGCATTCTGTACCATGGATGGACATGGCTCGACAGTTCATATTCATCCATCATCATCTGTAAGGAATTTTACTAAACTGCCTTCTTAACCTTGAATTATTCTGATTGATTATTAAATTATTGCATTGATGCCTTTTTCAGCTTTTTGGGGAGGAGGCACAACTAGACTGGATCATTTTCCATGATGTCTTGGTTACATCACGGGTTTATGTGAGAACTGTGTGCCCAATCCGATATGACTGGGTGAAGGACCTGCTTCCAAAGCTGCATGAGATCGATGTTTATGATTTGAGCAGTGTCGCAAGGGAGGAAGTAACTGATGAGGAAATTGCACATTGGGAAAAGAAAAGGGGAGCACAAAAACAAATGGGTATGTTACACTGAATTATGTAGTA
The DNA here is from genome assembly GCA_039654325.1 of Tandanus tandanus. Classification (NCBI taxonomy): domain Eukaryota; kingdom Metazoa; phylum Chordata; class Actinopteri; order Siluriformes; family Plotosidae; genus Tandanus; species Tandanus tandanus. The sequence continues at coordinate 23,411,036 of JBCNYH010000013.1, forward strand.
CATGACCAAAAGTCTGTCTACACTTGATCATCACACCTATACTGTATGTGTTATAACCTCTGATTCTCTTGGAAAGATTTCCACTACATTTTTTTACCATGATCTTTCAGCTACAAAAGAATTTGTGAAGTCACTGATTGAGGTGCAGTCAAGGTTCCTGTTCATCATGTTCAGTGAGGTTAAGTTCAAAGCTCTGTACAGACCAGTCAAGTTCTTCCACACCAACCTTGGCAAATGATGGGCACAAGGGCATTGCCATGATCAAAGAGGTTTCTGCCTATTAGTTCCAGTGATGGGAAATGGTCATGCTACAACATACAAATCTATCCCATACAAATTTTTGACAACAATTGGGAGAGAAATCACATATGGGTGTGATGATCAGGTGTCCACAAACGTTTGGCCATATAGTGTACACTAAATCTTATACATTCCCTATACAAGTCCAAGAAAAGCAGTGCAGAGTTATATCCTGATAATGCATTTACCACTTTGACCTACTGTAGGTTTTCATATGATTTCATATCTGTTCGGATTTTAATATATTTGGTTTTATTTCACAGACACCAGTGATGTATTGAAAAAGCTTGAGAAGAGAAACGATGAAAGTTCAATTACAGAAGCTCGTGCTCGATATTTACAACGAAAGCAGAATCGACTCCATACGAAACATTCCTGAAATGAGAAATTTTGTATTTCTAAAATGGAGAGGATTTTTTTTGTATTTTAAGTTTTATTGTTGTTGTTGTTGTTGTTTTATGTTTTTTTTTTTTTTTTTTTTTTTGGTTGCACCAAAAAAAAAACCTTGTGATGTTCCAAATGATTAATAAAAAAAAATAGTTTTTGTAATAAATTAACTTTTGTAAACAGTTTTTGTACATTTTTTTTTATTTAATTAATAATGATTACTAAAAATGACTATGTCCTGGGACCTTGAGTTAGTCTCTGGCATTTTGCACGTCCTCCCCGTGTTCATGTAGGTTCCTAGCCATCTGCAAAAACCTGGTCATGTGGATTGGCTGCACCAAATTGTCCCTAGATTGTGCGTGTGTGTGTGTTTGCTCTACAACCGACTGGAAAATGATCCAGACTCGGTGTTCCTGGAATAGGCTCAGGACCCACTGTGACCCTAATCAGGATAAATTACATCCTGATGGTGAATAAGGGTGCACACTGTATAATAAGGGTGCACACTGTTAGCATTCTCGCCTCACAGTAAGAAGGCCGTAAGTTTAAGCCCTGCGGTTGACGAAGGCATTTTTCTGTGGAGTTTGTATGTTCTCCCTATATATAACCCATATTATATGGGTTTCCTCTGGGTGGTCTGGTTTCCTCCCACGATCCATAGACGAGCACATTAGGCTAATTGGATGTTCCAGATTGCCCCTAGGTCTGAATGTGTGTGACATTGGCAGTTTGTCTGTTAGCCCTGCAATGGACTGGGGAGCTGTTCAGGTTGTACCCTGCCTTCGATCAGAGCTGTCCGGCTCCAGCTTCCCTACCATCCTAAACAGGATAAGTGATACAGATCATGAAGGAATGAAGATGAATTAATAATTACCAATGTATTTCAAAGTCATGTTTGGAAAAAAAATAAAAAATCTCACTTTTGTAGGATGTCTGAATACATTAAGCCACAATTCTAGACCCAGGATAGATGATGTGTCAGTGTTCATTTTATTTTTTTTTACCTGAGGGTTTTCTATGAATCAGGGTTCACGCCCATAATCGCACACTTCCCCAATAAATAGTATATTTAAACATATTATCTGTATGGAGGTGTTTTTACACACTATTTAGTATAGTAGTGTGATTGTGAAACCTCTTCTTGTTCACCGGAAGTGACGTAGATATAATCTGCTGAATGATGTGGCAAAAAATAAATTAACGGTTTAATTAAATACTTTATATCACAGTCAATTTTTTAAACCCGTGCTTAAAAACGTTACTTTGCCGAAATATACCCGGGTATAATTCACAGAATATTGCTTAATCTTTCAAGTTCGACAAAATGGTTGAATGTTTTTTGCCCTTCGTCTTCTTGACGCTTCCGTGTTGAGTCTTTCCTGCGTTTCCGCCGCCATTGCGGGTTTGAGGACTTCAGCAGCTCTGGGTCCGCTGATTTCCGTCACAAGCAGTGGAGGCAAAACCAGTCATCCCTGGGGCAGGACCGGCGCTGTTCGTGTAACACCTCGAAACAACCGTCATCATTTCAAGTTTTTGTATTTTCTTTATTCGGCACGGCATTGTTTTTTTTATTTTTAGTGGTATTTGATTGCGGTGTCCGTAGAGGAGGTCGTAGTGAGTAGCTAGCTTAGCTATCTGGCCGGGAGAGCAGAAAACTAACCATGGCTCAGATCCTGCCTATTCGCTTTCAGGAGCACCTGCAGGTAAGATACTAATGTTTTAATTTACAACGAAACACCAAGAATGTCTAAATAGCAGGATTGGGTTGTTAACAAACTTCGAATGAGTCGATTTGAGTTTTTGCTAGCATACCGAGAACGCTTAGCATACCGACTAGCTTGAAGGCTTCGAGCTAAAATGAATGACCTCCTATCGGTTTATCAAACGCTTAGCTCGTCCATCCATGCGGCTAATACTCCGATTCTCAGATTGATTACTGAAAAATAAAGAAATAAACATAGTAAACTACTGTTTGGGTTGATGTTTTATATGTTGTTAGTTTGTTAAATTTAGGTTAGACAGAGCTAGTGTGCTAAAAGAGCGCTGGCTCAGCTGACTAGCTAAATTATTGACTCAGTGACTAGCCTGGGAGAAAATATTAGCCATCGGCCCAGGCATCCAGAACACCGCTGTCACTGCAAATAAGCTCGCAAACTTCATTTGGTTTGTTCTGTTGGTCATTTTCCCCCCTTGATATTCATCGACTGTCAGCATTTGGTACCTCATGTTTAATATGATATGAGTTTTGACAGTTTATTGTCAAGGGTGTGATGATGTCATGTTCGCACCTGAACGTTTAAAAGCCATTGTGGCTCCTTAACACACAGGTGAACATCTGCAAAGGTGTGGCAAGGAATCTGTGTACATGGTGGCTTTTTTAATCAAACATTCCTGAATGAAGATGATTCAGAATCCTCACGTCCAACCCTTTGGTTTCAGTGTTTTAATCCTCATTTTGTGCCAAATTTGCTGCTAGCAGAATTTTTCCAGAATGTTGCTGAGTGTGGCAGAATGTCAGCAGGATTTCCTGTACATGCCACAGCTCATGCCTGTCAACTCTCCGCTAAGGCTTGATGCTCGCTCTCTCTCTTTTTTTTTTTTTCTTTTCTTTTTTCCTTCTTTCTTTAATTCCCCCTCCACCATCAGCTCCAGAATCTGGGTATTAACCCGGCAAACATTGGCTTCAGCACGCTCACCATGGAGTCGGACAAGTTCATCTGCGTGCGAGAAAAGGTCGGAGAGCAAGCGCAGGTGGTCATCATCGACATGAGCGACCCCAATTCGCCCATTCGCAGGCCCATCTCTGCAGATAGCGCAATCATGAACCCAGCCAGCAAAGTGATTGCCCTTAAAGGTAAGAGACACTCCACACTCTAGGCGTAGGTGTTCAGCTTGTGATTTTTAAAACTTTGTCTTTATAATGTGACTGCGTCATTTTTGGTTGCCTAATTTATTATTAGCTTAACATTCCTGTGTAGCATGTTTTTGTGTCTCCAGATCGCATAATGTTTATAAATAAACATATTTATATATATATATATATATATATATATTTACAGACAGTATATAGTGTTCGCACTTTTCCCACATTTATGTTCATATTCACTGCTATGCCAGTTTTATTTTGTAGAAAGTCTGCTCCTTGGCACTTGCCTGCCTCTTGCAGTAATTGAATGTTAAAATTAGTCATAAAGTACTCATTGGAAATGTCTTGCTGTCATAAATGCTCTGTCTGTTTTTTGCTTGTTTTTATTCTTCTTTTGTTCCTTACTGCTTTCTTATGTTTGCAGACGGTGAGTTCAATTTCATCTATACTGAATTGTGCGGTTTTCTTGTGAAGTGTGTGAGCTTTTTAATAGCTAATGCATTGATGAGGGGGCGGGATTGCAGGTTTCACAAACAGCAATGTGAAATCTTTTTCAAGACTGGAACTAGATTCTGGAAGTGCTGATTCTGAGTTTAGATGGAGGGAATTGCAAGACTAAGATTTTTTTTTTTTATGTATAATTTCAAGTCCATTAAAGTGCTGAAATGCTGCATGTCACTCAGTCACTGCTAATGAGGTCTCAATTTTGTCATCAGTCACTCCAGTCTTGTACTGATTTTGCAATTGTGCTTGCAATACTTTCGTTATATATATAGGGATGTTTTCGGCTGTTAATGAGGTGCTTGTGTAGGCTAAGTGTGAGAACAGAAAGGTGAAGTCATAGCTTTTGTTCTGCCTGAGAAACATTCGGTACTGTAACTCCTGTAGAGGCAACAGATTGCACTCATTCCTCGTGATGTCAAGGTCTATGATAATGAATGGATTTTTATCTATTTTTTTTTACACCATCATTAGAAGCAAATACAATTGTGAGATAATGTCTTGTAGGGAGTCTGGTTTGATTTTGTTCAGACCCAAAGTAGTCCCAAATTTTCTGAATTGGAGTAAGATCTAGTACCACAGCATCACAATAGGACATTAGATAATTGGACTAAATGCAGAGCAAAGGTTAGTCTGTGTGAGTGTTTTGCGGTGTTGGGTCTTGAGGTCTTCTTTGCACTGCAGCTGTTTGTCCTAAGTTATGCCGTCTGCACTTTTAATGTCTTTGACATTTGAACACACATCTTTCATCTGTGTTGTGTGTTGAACACCAAATACAATCCGTAGTCGTTCGATAGGCCGCCGAAATCTTCAAGCCTACTCCCTATCTTTCTGAACTGCAGCTGCGAAGACCCTCCAGATTTTCAACATTGAAATGAAGAGCAAGATGAAGGCGCACACCATGACTGAGGATGTGACATTCTGGAAGTGGATCTCCCTCAACACGGTAGCACTCATAACAGACAACGCCGTCTACCACTGGAGTATGGAAGGTGACTCGCAACCTGTTAAAGTGTTTGACCGGCATTCCAGCTTAGCAGGCTGCCAAATTATCAACTACCGTACCGACGCCAAACAAAAATGGCTTCTCCTTATTGGGATTTCCGCTCAGGTAGGTATCAGTTTAAGCTGTTTGTGCTTGTTAACAATACATTTGTGGTGAGGATATCTGGAAATAATAAGATCACTGGTACAGTTTAGATTAATTCACTATTTGAGGCTGATGCTATGCTAGAACAAAATTGTAATACTTGTTCGTGCAACTGTAGCATGTTGGACTTTTTCCCTGATAAACTGTCAGCACTTTAATTTCAGTGCTTGGCTTTATATAAAATGTTTGAAGTTAAACATATAACTTTACCCCCAGATTGGAGTATACCTCCACCCACTGCATAGTTTTGAAAAATGCTAATAAAAAAATAAAGTAATAAAGAAAAAAACTTGGCGTATTTAGAGTGCTAACCTTTACCAAACCCAGCAATCCCCTGTATGAACCAAAATGTCAAAAATTGTCCTGTCTCACAATGTTAAAGTATCCTTTAAAAAATTACTGGATCCAGAAGTTATTGGGGAATCATATTCACACTCTTAACAGAGTTTTCCTCGACCGAAGCCCCATTTCTGGTAAGGGCATTTTCACAGGCTCTTAGAGCAATCAGTCACGAAGGGGTCAAAAATAAAGGTTTTTAATTTGCTAGTTTTTTTAAGTAGTCATTTTCTTCGTAATGTTCGAGGTTATGAAAACTTTTTAAATTTTGGTTGTAACGTTATTTTCTTGCAAGTTAAGGCCTTTGAAGGTATGCATGTCCAAAACAATAATTTTAATAAATAATTTATTTAAAGACTCTCATTGGCAATAGTAATAATTTCAAAATATTTTCAAGTTAAAACCAGTTTAATTTTTTTATTAAATTTTAATCACTTTAATATAATACAATAATAAAATGTCTGAACTATTGCAAGTAAAGTTCAACTGGAGTTTGAGAACTGGAAAAAAAAGATTTCACTTTTGGACGGACACACATTCACATGCTTGTGTAATTAACATTTCAGAATCTGGTTCAGATATGTTTTGCTATAAAGTTACATACCTAGATGTACTTTATAAAAAAGATTGAAAAAAGATACATTTCTTATTATCACAAGAGATAGAAAAGTCGGAGTGGACATTTTGGACGGACACTTCCTCGCATGTATTCAGGTCTGCCTGTGCAGATCAAATTGCGGATGTTGCCACCAATGCATGATTTTAGTTAAATAACATGCGCTATATCTAATTTTGAATGGAAAAATTTTCATGACAAACATCCAACTTCGAAAATGATTTCAGTTGGAATCCTAAGAATTCATATATGAAATTTCACATATGTACAGATTTTGGAACTAGAAGACTGAAAAGACTCGTGAAAATTTATGAAAATCCATATGTAACAAAGTATTACTGGGCCTGCTGTAATACAACACTTCCAAAAATGGCTGTGACTCTCAATGTTAAAGAATCCTTTAATAATTCCTAGATCTATATCATCTCCAAAATCCAGTAAAGTCTTCCTTGTCCAAAAGTCCCTGCTGGTTGAAATTACTCAAAAATCTGGACCCAATATTTTTGTGTAATCCTGCTGACAATGAAATGCACCAAATGAGGGTAAAACTCCTTGATGAAGGTGCAAATTCAAAATTCCACAACAGATAAGTACCAAACGGTTGAATTTATGTAGGCATGAGCCTTGCAAGTTTCAGGATAATATTAACCAGCAGATGGCATTTTGAACCACTTTCAACCCGTAAATTCCAGATTTATATAAAAAAAAATTGTCGATATTGGCATCACTGACTGTTTAGCCACAGTACAGTCATTTAGTTTAAAGCTCCAAAAATGCATTGACGTGTGCATTACTCCTATTAAAGAATAAGTAGTCTCTAATGGTTTTCATATTTATTCCTTCTCAGCAAAACCGTGTGGTGGGAGCTATGCAGCTGTATTCTGTGGACAGGAAGGTGTCACAGCCTATCGAGGGCCATGCTGCAGGCTTCGGTCAGTTCAAAATGGAAGGAAATGCTGAAGAATCCACCCTGTTTTGCTTTGCTGTCCGTGGACAAGCGGGAGGAAAGGTCTAAAGCTTAACGAATGTTCCCGAAATGCTCTCAGAACATTTTTTTGAAATTCTGTTTTTTGGTGAATGAAAAGCTCATACTTGCGTGTCCTTTTTCTGCTGGATATCTAGCTGCACATTATTGAAGTCGGAACACCTCCGTCTGGCAATCAGCCTTTCCCGAAGAAAGCCGTAGATGTGTTCTTTCCACCAGAAGCCCAGAATGACTTTCCTGTTGCTATGCAGGTATTTAGTCCTTTTCTAAACTGTTTTGTCATTCTGATTTTATCACACAGCTTCGCAGGATGTCGGAAGAACAGATGTTATAACCGCTGTTCAAATGTAACAAATTGCAAAACCATTTCATTAGAAAGTTACCTCACCGTGTTTTTATATTTAGATTATTGATGTGATTAAGGTTCTGTTTTCATTCATGTAGATCAGCCCCAAGCATGATGTGGTCTTTCTCATCACCAAATATGGCTACATCCACCTGTATGACCTTGAAACTGGCACTTGCATTTATATGAACCGGATCAGTGGGGAGACCATCTTCGTCACTGCTCCTCATGAGGCTACTTCTGGCATCATTGGTGTTAATAGGAAGGGACAGGTATGTGGGGATTTTATTTTTTTTTTTTTCTTCTTTTTTTTCCCCCTTCCCCTCTGGATTGTCAGTAAAATATAAAAGTGTCTTGTCAGGCTTTTAAGTTTAAAGTGTATTCGAGTGGAATGACATTAAGACCTGAACGAATAGTTTCCATGCCGTAAACAGTAGACTCAAGCTGAGGACAGACTTGTGCTTGTCGATCTGTTTACTGCAACCTGATGCTTCCAGGTGATGAATAATTTTCTAGCACAGGCTTCCGAGCCATGAAATATGCAGTGGGCGAGAAGAAAGATGACCACCTTTCATTGTGGCTTTGCTGCCTACTTTTATGCTAGCCTGTTCCCAACAGTTTCAAGCTTTGAGACTGTCCATTATGCGTCTGTATCTGGGCTTCCATGCTACAGCCTTTGGATCCCACGATGCTGAGAATTACAGTTGTGGCTGCGGGTGCACAGCAGGCTCCAGCATCATGTGACCAGTGGGATGTGATGAGATCTCTAATCCGCTTAATGTTTGCCTCTCCTGCTCTCTCTGCAGCGTGCTGCTAAACGTGTTGAGATACTGCAGGGTTTGTTTTTTATGTAGTCATGATAAACAATAGCATTTTGACGCATTTTTAATTTGTGCTGTCCATATTTTAAATGCACATATGTAACTATTAATATTTATTAAAAAAAAAAAAGTCAATGTTTTCATCACACATGGAGAATTGTATCAAAGGGGGAAAAATTTACCTGGCTGACCTTGACCCAATTCAGGAATTGATCCAATCAGTACCTCTGCTGCTTACACTAATAATTCCATGTCATTCCTGCATATGCTATGAATAAAACTAGTTTTACTCGAAATGTTGCACTAATGAGAATCTCGGACAGATTTTTAGTAGTGTACAGGCTTATTGGTAGCATTCTTATCATCCGGAGATTGCTAGTTTGAATCCCAGTGATGCCACATGTCCTTGGTTAAATAGAGGGGCGCTAGCCAATCATGGCCGTCTGTGTGTCGTTTGTATGAAAATGGAGGGATAATGCTTTTCCTTTGAGACAGCTGCCCCAGTGTTCCATGTGCAAACAGTTGAAATAATAGCTGTGGACTCCTGGTATCACATGCCTCAGAGGAAGCACATGACCAACCAGCTGTAGAGTGCTGGGGAGAGACCTGGTGGGTGGGATTTAGCCATGACTAAATTAAAGGGGAAAGGTAGCGTGGGAAAGATTTATTTATTTATTTATTTATTTATTTTTAATTGGGAATGGTTCTCTCTTTACTGAAAGCAAAATATGCTTTAAAATAGTCACTCACAGTAGGTGTGAATTCTTTTGCGTTTGACCAGATAATTTCCCCAGGATGTAAATGAGGTTGCGTGCACACAATCCAGTTTGTGTTTCATCACCAAGGCAAAAGCAAAGATTCAGCAGAAAAAGACCCGGAGACATTGACCTGGAGTAATTTAATGGATATAAAGTCACCTAAACAGTTAAACATTAAGTACAATCAAAGCTATAATGTTTAAAAAAATCACAAGCATTGCTAGAAAGTGATCGTATGACCATAATACTGCCCACGTGCACACTGAGGAGGATGGTGAGGGAGACGAAGGAGAGTGCAGAGATTTGCTATATATA
>JBCNYH010000013.1:23425707-23441430 GCA_039654325.1 Tandanus tandanus
ATATATAAAAATAACCAAATCCACAATTATATTGTTTGTTTTTCTATATATGATGCATGACCTAGGGAGATCAGGTGAGGGCTGCACACTCCCAGAGCAGAGCATAAGCATGTATGTACTGGCGTGTTTTAAAATTTATTCAAAGTTTTAGTATACACTGCACACACACACAAAAGAAAGAAAAACAAGACTTTTATGTATTTTTCCACTTTTAAAGCATGATAATGATGCCTCCTGCTCCAAGTGACCATCAACGTCTGTCATTTTGATTCAACCATTATCCACTCAGGATAATAAGCAATTATTGAATGAGGAAAACATATGACATAGAGAATAATTCAGTTAAGACTGAATAATTCTCATCATATTATTCGATAATTGTTTTATTATTAATTAAAAAATATTTTCAAAACAGACCGTCATGTTTCTGTGTTGAAAACCAATAGTGCAATAATCATTCAACTTATCCGATGGCAATGATGCAATAATTCAGCTTGTATCAGAATACCACAAATTATTTGAAAGCTTTCCACCAATCATTCATTCATTCACCAAACTGCTTAATCCTATTAGGGTAGCAGGGAGGCTGTGTCTATCTTAGCCGACACTGGGAAAAGGCAGGGTACACCATGAAGAGCTCGCCAGACTATCGCAAGGCAACACACCCACATCCATTCACATCTTTGGACTGTGGGAGGAAACTGAAGTACTTGGAGGAAAACGACACCAGCACAAGGGAAGAGCATGCAAACTCCGGAGCATGGGACTCGAATCCAGGACCTCCACCAATCAGAAATGAGAAAATATCTTCAATATTGAACATTGCCCCTATATTGTATATCAAATATCTATCCAAATTGGATTTAAATGTCACTCTTCTAAAGAATTACAAATTGTGAATAAAGGAAACAAAACTACTTGAAAAATTAACATATTTATAAGTCTATGTACAAGTTTGTTTACTCTTAATTTTTTATTTATTTTTTTTAGTCAACAGTTAACTATGCAAGCACGTGATTCCTGTAGTGTGTACAGGTTGATTTCAGTCACGTCATCTAATATGCCCACTGCCTCAGTGTTTGCTAAGCAGTTTATTTATGAGATGCCGGAATTCGTTTTGTTGTTGTATATGTTGGGACGCGAGAGAAAAGTTGTTATTGCTATCAACAGACAGGGGATTTTCAAAGGCTGTTCCCATTTCATCCAGATACAGCCCAGGCCAATTTAAGGGAAGCAGTAAAACTCTTTCTCTTTTTTTTTTTTTTTTGAAAGGAAGGCCACACAACAAAAGAGCGAGTGAAGTTGCCATCTGGAACTTCAACAAGGCACACACACACACACACAAAACAGGCATGATGTCAGCGTAGTGACTCACAGTCGAGGTGTTTAAAAGAAAATAATAGGGGATTTTTGCTCAGCTGCGTTCAACATGACTGCATGAAGAGATCATTAGAACTTCCAGGTTCAGCACTCAGTTTAAGGAGCATCATTACTCTATTGAGAACATACTCAAGTCCCACTTACAACTGAATCAGATATCACAATACATCTAATAAAATGACTGGTGGAGTGAACAAACGCATTCACTGACCTTTTACATGGCTCCAGTTAAAGTCATGCAGAGGTTTCAGATTTTCAGTTCTGTATTTGCTGAGATGTATTAAGGAAGCATTTTTATAGAACGCATGGGCGCACAGGGCTTCCTCTGACCCAGGTTTAGATGAGGCGCGAGATGTTCTGAAAATATTGCGTGTGTTTGTCTGTCCGCAGTCCACTAGGACCAAGCGCATACTCGTGGCCCACAGACAGACATACACTGCCATGTGACAGTGCCTTCCGCGTAGCTCTCAGGAAAGGCAATGAGCCTCAAACCTTATATCAGACCTGGAGAAACTGTCATTTATTTGACAGAACTTCCAGCAGCATATCCCGATGTGAGAAGAATCATGAATACAGCAGTGGTGAAGACCCTGGCACAAAGTAGTGCTGTTTGTCTGCCCTAATTTTCTATTTTCTGATGGTTATGAGCATTAGATCACATACACAAAGTTAAAGGTCCCCATAGTGGATCCTTAAAGATTCTATGTAGAACCCTAAAACAGACATGTCGGCTGCTCATCTATGAAGCACCCCCAGTAAAACCCAATCAGCATGCCAACTCTTTACTAATCCAACACAAAGCACAAAGCCATAATTTAAATACAAAGTGACATTGCTGTTATCAATTGTCATGGCTACACAGGAAGAGAAAATAAATTTGTGTTTGATTTACGAAGGCTGTTTAAGTGTTTAGAGTCATCAGAATACTGTTGCTGGGCAGCTGAAAAATGTGAGGAATTTAATCGTTTACGAGGAGAATAATGATTTAGTTCACTAGCATGTTGCTGTTAAAGCCGTCCATCATCTACATATACTGCTAATCCATTGTGGGTGAGCTGGAGGCAAGCGAGGGTTCAGCCTTAAAAGATTGCCGATCTATTACAGGGTCCGCACAAAAATATTCAACCAATCACACTCACATTCAGACCTATGGGTAATTTAAAGTAGTTTAACCTAATGTGCATGTCCTTGGATCATGGGAGGAAACCAGCGTACCCTGAGGAAAAACACACAAGCATGGGGAGAACATGCAAACTCCACACAGAAAGGCCCTTGCTCAGCATTAACACTTGAATGCAGAACCTTCTTACCGTGAGGCGGCAGTGATAACTACTGAACCATTCATTCATTCAAGCCGCTTAATCCTAATTAGGGTTGTGGGGAGGCTGGCGCCCATCTCAGCCGACTCTGAGCGAGGGCAGGGTACACCCTGGACAGCTTGCCAGGCCATCGCAGGGCCAACACTCACACAACCACTCACACTCACACCTAGGGGTGATGTGGAACAGCCAATTAGCCTACTGTGCATGTTTTTGGACTGTGGGAGGAAACCCATGCAAGCACAGGGAGAACATGCAAACTCCACACAGAAACGCCCGAGCTGGGAATCGAACCCAGGACCTTCTTGCTGTGAGGCGGACATGCCAACCACTACACCACCGTGCCGCCACTACTCAACCACTGTGCTGAAAAAAATTTACTATCAGGTAAACTATCAGGAACGTCAACATTTTGATGTCCACATTCGGATGTATTGGGAAATTACTAAGAAACGTCTTTAAATGACTAAAATTACGCGTGAAGTACACTTACCATCAATTCATTCACTTGTTGAACTGCTTAATCCTACTAGGGTGACAAAGAGGCTGGAGCGACTCCGGGTGAAGGCAGGGTACACACCAAACAGCCCACCAGTCCATCACAGGACAACACACACAACCATTCACACTGCTACTCGCATGTAGGACCAATTTGGAACAGCCAGTTAGCCTAATGTGCATGCAGACTCTACACAGAAACATCCTGGCCAAGCCCGGGACTCGAAGCCAGGACGTTCTTGCTGTGAGGCACAAGTTCTGATCACTACACCACTTGGCATGTATTGCACAGGAAATACTGTATGAATTGTCTTAAATACCACACGAATGGAATCTAATTATTATTCCCTATTATCTTCTTGTTTGCGTAAAATGACAACACATCAGACGGATAACTGATATTTAGGAACGTAATTACTTTCTGACTAATCATCTTGATCTGCAGTAAAATGTATTTGACAGTCACTTCTTTAGGATGTTGGTTTGTACTGTACAACCTGGGTATCTCAACAGGGAGGCAAACTCTTAAGCTTAGTCAAAAAGGTGATAATGATGTAGACTTCGGTGCTTTAATATCACAGCTGCATGTTGTAGTGTTCCTAAATCATCATCATCATCATCATCAGGGTCCCCTATCTGATTCAGACATCGGGGTCGTCACTTATGCGGATCATTGCAGCTTGTTGCTCCTTTTGTGATGAAGTCGTTTAAACTTTTCAGGTACTTTATTCTTTGTGATCCTATGCTCCTCTTTCCTTCAATTTTCCTGGTAAGAATTTGTCTCTCCATCCCCAGCTTTAAAGGCTGTAAGCAATGCTAATGATCTTTCACCAAAGTAATTCACTTTTAATATATTTACCAAATTATGAAAGCTTGTCTTGCTTTTTCATAAAAGTTGGATGTGTTGCAATTCTGGGTTAACTATGCTTCATTTTTTTAAATCAGCCACATTATCCTCCTAGCTTCAGTGCAAGACTAAACAAACCTGACTGAGACCTGAGTGACATATCCATAAAGCTGGATTAAAAAAATTCCCAGTTTCTCATCAGAACGTTTTGAAAACCTAAATGCGGCAATAGTGCAAAATTTTTTTTTTTTTTAAGAGATAAATAAGGTGACTGTCGAAGCCCAAAAGCTTAAACAAAAAAAACCTTTTAGAATACTTGTTTATTAAAATCTTCCGCTTCACAATACGCCCTAGATGACCACTCTTTTACATGTACATTTAACATGTATTAAACCCTGCACAAGTGTCTATAGAACAGCAGTCTTGCAGTTCCAAAAATCTTTAAAAAACAAAACTATTTCAAACAGAACTAACTCAACTATCTTACAATCACAGCATCTAACACCGAATCACGTACAGTGCCGTTTTTACGCTGTCTGAGGCATTTTCCGAGACTTTGAGCATGGTTTTTCGGGGGTGTGGGGAATTTGATGTGGCACCAATTTCCGAGTGCGGGCGCTGATGAGAAACCAGGATTTTTTTTTTACAGCCTTAACAGCAACAACAAAAATAAAGATGCTTTCCAACTTTAAGCTTAAAAGATACAGTGTATCATTGAAAAATCTGATTTTATTTGGGAAATTCCTTTTCTTCTATATTTCCATTACCCCCCACCCCTCCCCTTACAATCTCATTACTTGAAACCAGTGAAGAAAACCCCCTGATCAGTGTAAAGCAAATCATTACAACATACACATGGTTCTGCTTACAGAGTGTCATTATGTACATGGTCCCGCTCCAATGACCAGTCCATCCATGTAACTCTACATACCAAAATTTAATGCGTGCCAAAGCGAAGGAAATGAGATGAAAGCAAATAAGAAAGCAAGTGATAGGTTAATATTATGTAATAGACTGCTGATCTCAAATCAGCTCCGGTACATGCAACAAACTGAAACCAAGATGGAAAACTAAAAGCAGATCACAGTATATACTCCCAGTTAAAAAAAACTACAACAAAAAACACTAGCATGTTGCTAATAGCTCATGTAGTTAGTGTGCGCGTACCAGTTTTTACACTCCTGGAGCAGTGTTGATGTTTTATGAAGGTGAAGTGCTTGATTCCTTCACCTTAATGATGAGGCACAAAGAAAGCAGAGATGCATAAATCAACAGTAAGACGATGCTATTTAAAAATTAGGAGATAAATAAAAGCAAAGAAAGCCAGCTGGTGGATAGCACATGCACACACACACACACACACACACACACACACACACACACACACACACACACACACACACACACACAGAAATCTCTAAGCGGTAATCACCCCCACCCACCACTCCCCCAAACAACTCAAAAATGCTGCAGCTCTTTTACTGCATTCTTCTTCTTTTTTTTTGTGGACGTTTCAGGGAGAGAAAAAAAAAAAAAAAAAAAAAAAAGGATAATATTTACAAAGTCATACTTCAAACACCGCAACATAGTGTATGTCGACTACCTACACCTGAACCTGATGCAATCTAATATTAGCAGAAAGAAAGAAGTGTGATATTTACAAATGTCTGTCATAATTTGAAATTAGGGTAGAGGAAAACAACATAACTGTGACCTCTGTGTTCTGTGCTGCAGCATGTTACCCTTAAAAAAAACAAACTTTTATAAGCATGTGTGAAATAACACACACACACCCAAAATGGAAAGAAAAAAAAAAAAAAAAAAAAAAAAAAAAAAAAAAAAAAAAGCCAATTGTTGTTTTTTTGTTTTTTGTTGTTTTTTTTTAATACATATTTTACCAATGGCAGGTCAGGTGAGGTCTACACGGTCTAAGCTAAGTGTTTTTAGCTAACGGTGTCTACCTATAACATACTAGTTCAGAGTTTAGTACATACTACCCAGAAACCGCACTTTGTAAAGGTGTTTTAGTATATACTATGCAGAAGCACACCGCTTGCTCCAAACAACCATTTTAGAGTCCATAGTATTGATTTTGAGCATTATCTTATAGGGATACTTTTTTTTTTAAATCCCCTCGTGGCAGACCAATCAGCTCAGTCCATTCCCATGTAGTATAAACTAATAGAAATTATCCACTTGGAATAATGTTTGAATCAAAATAGCAGACACACAATTTTGGCTCTGAAATAAAAAAATTAACGAAGAAGCCATTCCAAAAAATACAAAGAATGCTGATCAATATGGCCTTTGTGTTTTTAAAGGTAAAGGCACTTTTCTTTTCTTTTTGAGCAGAGTGAGTTTCTAAAGATGGATTGGTCAGTATAGTGTTACAGGTTGTAGACGTTCAGTTTCAAGGACTATTCAGTGACCTTCATCTTGCCATCTTGTTAAATATGCTTAATCCAGTCTTCTGTCCCTGCAGGTTGGCTACACTCCAGACTGGATCTTCTTGCTTCGGAATGTGATGCGGATCAGTCCGGAGCAGGGCCTGCAGTTCTCCCAGATGCTGGTGCAGGATGAGGAACCACTAGCTGACATTACCCAGGTGACATTCTCTTTTTTTTATTTTTTGTTATTTCTTTTCTGGATTTTTAATTTTTTTTTTTTTGCCCTCTTGACACACTTTTTTATTTTTTCCTTTCTTTTTATGAGTATTCCCTGTTGGTAAAAATCTTGTTAATTTATGTATTGTTTTGTCTTTTTAGATTGTAGATGTGTTCATGGAGTATAACCTGATTCAGCAGTGCACTTCCTTCCTGCTGGATGCTCTAAAGAACAATCGCCCCACTGAAGGCCCCCTGCAGACACGACTGCTTGAGATGAACCTGATGCATGCGCCACAGGTCATTCCTCACCCATTTCCTTCTCATTTACATTGACCTGTTTTTTTTGTAAGCTTCTGTTTGCAGTTTTTACGTGAAGTGTGTGTGTGTGTGTGTGTGTGCGCGCATTGGATTTCAGGTGGCTGATGCCATTTTGGGCAACCAAATGTTCACTCACTATGACCGTGCCCATGTGGCCCAGCTGTGTGAGAAGGCTGGCTTGCTGCAGAGAGCCCTGGAACACTACACTGACCTGTATGACATCAAGCGTGCTGTGGTGCACACCCACCTGCTCAACCCTGAGGTAGCCACTGAAAAATGCTATTGGCCCGTGAAATTAACTTTTTCTTCTAGTAGGGGGTTTATAACTAAATAATATAAAAATGTTTCTATAAAGAAAAATATAAACACAGTGCCAAGTTTTGTAAAATAACCTATTCATTATAGAAAAATATTTTTCCTACAACTAATACGGTATATTTGTAAAATACAGGGATCAGGATTGTGCTAATGCAGTATGCCAAGACTGTACCTTCTTCAGATTAATATATACTGATACAACAGTGAAATGTCCCTACTCACTGGGCCAAAACTCATTTAAATGGACTGAGGCAAAGTGAAAAACTGTTGTGGTCAGACAAGTCAAAATTTGAAATTCATTTTTAGAAAAATTGACACCTAAAGAAGAAAGAGACCATTCAGTTTATCAGCGCTCAGTTCAAAGGCCTGTATCTTTGATGGTCAGTGCTTGAAAGGTATATAGGGATTCACATATGCTCCCAAGGAATCAACATCTTTTTCAGGGAAGATCATGCATGTTTCACATTATGCTAAACCACATTCTGTACCTATTACAACAGCATAGCTTCATGGTAGAAGAGGCCAGGTGGCAAATTGGCCTGCCTGCAGTCTAGAACTTATACCAGTTCAAACATCTGGCACATCCCAAAACCAAAAATATGACACAGAAGACCCAGGACTGTTGATCATTAAGAATCCTCCATCAGACAAGAATGGTACACCATTCCTCTCCCAAAGACATATTTCTGGCAGAAAGTTTAAAATAATTTTTTCCCCCTCTCCAATGGTACATTTTCTCAGTATAAACATTTGAAATATTGGAAAATATTGGTTTACGAGATTTGCAAATCGTTGCATTCTGTCTGCATTTTTTTGCGTAGCTATCTTATTATATAAATATCTGAGTGTACTACTGAAGTCTTTGTAGTACTTTGTATGTGTACATCTATTTCAAATAGGTTCCTGATGAACAAATAGAAAATAGTATAGTTTATAGAATATAGTTGTTTGGTTATAAAGTAACTAAGCATTGTTTGACAGTCTGTGCTTTCAACTGTGAATAGCTTTTTAGAGTTTGTTTACAACAGATTATTTAACGTGTTCCTAAAGTTTATCATTTCTAGAAATTATTTAATACTTCCCTGGTTGACTTTGAGGAATGAAAGGAAAAGAAGAAAAAAAATTTCTTTGTAGTGATCTTTCAGTATGTAAAACTGGGTAATGTATCAGTTAGTTTTATTTTTGTGCTATGTTTTTGAATTATGGTTTTACCTTTTTTTTTTTTGTCTCTGTAGTAGCTAATTTTAATACAGGGTATCAAACCAATGCGCCACAGTTCAGTTTAGCAGCTTGTCTTTACAGAGGGAAGTTACCACAACACACTATGCATGTTCACTTCCTACAATTAATTTTTTGCACACAGCACCAGAGTGTACTAGAAACACAGCTTAGTGCACGTTTCTCTGTTCTCTGTTCTGATCAACCAAATTGAGCAGGGAAATACCACATTGGACATGCAAAAGCGCCCATAGAACACATCCTCCTTTTGAAAGTAAAACATTGATTGCAAGTATAAATCTTTTGGCGTCATGAGTGAACAGCTTGAGGCTGTATGGAAGTCGTTCTAGCAGTCCCAGGATGTAGTTTCTGACTCATTCTAATGATGGCTACTTTATCATTTATTTGTTTTCAGATATATGCAGTTTATCAGTAAGTAAATGTAACATGTTTTGTCTGCAGTGGCTGGTGAATTTCTTTGGCTCACTGTCCGTAGAGGACTCTCTGGAGTGCTTGAGAGCCATGCTCTCGGCCAATATCCGCCAGAACCTGCAGATCTGTGTCCAGGTGGCCTCCAAATATCACGAGCAGCTCACCACCCAGTCTCTCACCGAGCTCTTCGAATCTTTTAAAAGTTTTGAAGGTAAGCTTTTATTTTGAAACGTCTCCTAGTAGAACTCCAATTAAAATGGATGTTTCAGTTAATATGGCTGGATGTGTGATTTGCAGGTCTGTTCTACTTCCTTGGATCCATTGTGAACTTCAGTCAGGATCCAGAAGTTCATTTCAAGTACATTCAGGCAGCCTGTAAAACCGGACAGATCAAAGAAGTGGAGAGAATCTGCAGAGAGAGTAACTGCTATGATGCTGAGCGTGTGAAGAATTTCCTTAAGGTATGAAACAAGAACTTTAGAAGGTTTTGAAGCAAGGTTATCTTGTTTAAGAAAATATCTTTTTCTGTATCAAATCATATTGAATATCTGTTGTATTCAGGAAGCAAAACTGACTGATCAGCTGCCTCTTATCATCGTGTGCGACCGCTTTGACTTTGTCCACGACTTGGTCCTTTACCTGTATCGCAACAATCTGCAGAAGTATATTGAGATTTATGTGCAGAAAGTAAGTCCCTCTGGCCACCAGAGCTTCAGAAGTTCAAGCATCAGCAATTTTCACTTGGCTTTGCCATTTAAAAATCCAAATTACGAAATCCTGTCCCCCAAAATTCCTGAACCTTTTTTTTGATTTTGCTTATTAGGTGAACCCTAGCCGCTTACCAGTGGTGATTGGCGGGCTGTTAGATGTAGACTGCTCAGAAGACGTCATTAAGAACCTGATCCTGGTGGTGCGAGGACAGTTTTCCACCGATGAGCTGGTGGCTGAGGTGGAAAAGCGAAACAGGTACGTCATGCCTATATCAGAACTCTTATAAGCCCAATTCCACTGTACCTCAAATAGGTGTTCTGATTTGGTACGCTATATTTGTTTCATGCTAGACTGAAGCTGCTGCTGCCCTGGCTCGAAGCCCGTATTCATGAGGGATGTGAAGAACCTGCAACTCACAATGCCCTGGCTAAGATCTACATTGACAGCAACAATAACCCTGAGCGATTCCTTAGAGAGAACCCATACTACGACAGCCGTGTGGTGGGCAAGTACTGTGAGAAAAGGGATCCCCATCTGGCTTGTGTGGCTTATGAAAGAGGACAGTGTGACCAAGAGCTTATTAATGTAAGGAGCTGAGCCTGCTTGCATTGTTGTATTTTCATCTTTTGTTAATTAGTGAAATGTGTCTTCAACCTGATTTTTTTTTTACTGTACACCTTTAACTAAATTACATCTTATTGCTTTCACAGGTGTGCAATGAAAATTCCCTCTTCAAGAGTCTGTCTCGGTATTTGGTGCGTCGAAAGGACCCGGACCTGTGGGCCAGCGTTCTCCTGGAGACCAATCCTTACAGAAGGCCTCTGATAGATCAGGTACACAACTGCCTCTGCTGGTGATGTATTTTGGCTTCTTGTGAATTAGTTTGCGTTATTACAGAGACATATTTAGACATGAAATCTGATCACCCTTTTTGCCCTTCAAGGTGGTGCAGACTGCACTTTCAGAGACCCAGGACCCCGAAGAGGTTTCGGTTACAGTCAAAGCTTTCATGACTGCTGATCTGCCTAATGAGCTGATTGAGCTGCTTGAGAAGATTGTTTTGGATAACTCTGTTTTCAGTGAGCACAGGTCTGTTTGAAGTTGGCCTCCAAATGTTTTGCGTATCTGCTAGATGTCACTTTGTTTTTGGTTTCAGCATTTACTCTTTTGCTGCTCAGGAACCTGCAAAACCTTCTGATCCTGACGGCCATTAAAGCTGATCGCACTCGCGTTATGGAGTACATCAACCGCCTGGACAACTATGACGCCCCTGACATCGCTAACATTGCCATCAGCAATGAGCTCTTCGAAGAGGCTTTCGCCATCTTCAGGAAGTTTGACGTCAACACATCTGCAGTGCAGGTCAGTCACGAGGATCTACATTTTGCTCAGATGCTTTGAAGTTGTTCTGCTGGCCCTCTGATTGACTCTCTCACTCTATCATTTTTCATTACAGGTTCTGATTGAGCATATTGGCAACCTGGACCGGGCCTATGAATTCGCTGAACGCTGCAATGAGCCTGCGGTGTGGAGCCAGTTGGCTAAAGCGCAGCTGCAGAAAGGCCTAGTAAAGGAAGCTATTGATTCCTACATCAAGGCTGATGACCCGTCAGCATATATGGAAGTGGGACATGCTGCAGCCCAAAGTGGTAAGTATAGCCCAACAAAAATCTCATATATCCTTGCCTGCAGACTGAACAGTGTATGCAAGGTTTATACAATAATATTCTCTCACAGCCATAAGCATCCAGTCTAATTTAGGTTTTAATGTTCAGATCACTATAGAAATATGAACATCTCATTTATTAACAAAAGCTTTCAGAGAGGGCAAACCTCCATCAAGCCCGGCAAACCTCCATCAAGCCCAGCAATCCCCCATATGAACCAAAATGTCAGAAATCAACCTCTCACTATCTCAGTGTTAAAGAATCCTGGTTTCAGAATTTGTTTGGGATCACTAAAAAAAATTGTATGTAGTCAGTCTTGTCCAAAGCCTTACCTCTGGAAAAACTTCGATGAAAATCCACATATAACGCAAATAAAAACTCCACAGCAACCCCTGCCGGGCCTGCTGTAATATTATACTTCCAAAAAAATCATCCTATCTCATAATGTTAAAGAATTCTTTAGCTCCCGGGTAGCGCATCGACAAGGTGCGCGACTATCAACCCAGAGATCGCAAGTTCGAATCAGGGTTGATGCCATAGCCATCCATGACCGGGAGTCCATGGGAACTAATTGGCCGAGCTCTCACGGGAGGAAGGGATGGCATACACTCACTTCCCTATCACTCACAGCGGTCACCAGCCAATCATGGCCGTCTGTGAGCTCATTTGTACGAGGGGGCGGATAGTGCTTTCCCTCCAAGTGTGTTAGGCTGCCCCCAAATACGCATGCGTCGCAGTTCGAAAAGAGGCGGGCGGCAGCATCGCATGTCACGGAGGGTGCATGCTTGCTTACGCCCCTCCCTGGTCGGTGGTGGTCGTGTGATAGGGAAGGCTAAAAGTTGATGGGTGGGAACTGGAAACGACTAAATTAGGGAGAATAATGGGGAAAAATCCACACAAAAAAAAAGAATTCTTAAAAAAAAAAAAAAACTAAACTCCTGGTTCCACTTCTGGATTGAATAATAGAAATAAATTCTGCTAACAAACACAAACGAAGGGTAAAACAATCTCCTTGGCAAAGGTAATAGTGCATCTGTCCCTTTTATAATCACACTGTTATTATCCTTGAGAATGTATATCATTAGTATGAAACACTATGCATGCATTATGGTGGTTCAAGAGTTGTGATTTCCACAGGGAATTGGGAGGACTTGGTCAAGTTCTTGCAGATGGCACGTAAGAAGGCCCGCGAGTCGTATGTAGAGACTGAGTTGATCTTTGCATTGGCTAAAACCAACCGCTTGGCTGAACTGGAGGAGTTCATCAATGGCCCAAACAACGCCCATATCCAGCAAGTAAGAGGATTTTTTGGCTAGAACACCCTTTAAAATTTCATGTAACTTGTAGTATGCTGTAGTTAATTATAACTACTATAACTGATTTTCTTCTTGTCCTTTAGGTTGGTGACCGATGCTATGATGAGAAGATGTATGAAGCTGCCAAGCTGCTATACAACAACGTGTCCAACTTTGGCCGCCTGGCTTCTACTCTGGTCCACCTGGGGGAGTACCAGGCAGCTGTGGACGGCGCACGCAAGGCCAACAGCACACGTATCTGGAAAGAGGTGCGATCTCACACGTGTATGCATGCACTCCCAAACAGCTCTTGTTTAATTGCTGTGTTTTGTGGTAGTAACTGCTTATTTTCCTCAACAGGAGCTTTATAGGTTTATATTAATGAAGGCTTTTGCCATCTATTGTTTTGTTTTTAGTTTACTGAGGTGTTCTCTTTTCCCAGGTCTGTTTTGCCTGTGTAGATGGGAAGGAATTCCGTCTGGCACAGATGTGTGGTTTGCATATTGTTGTCCATGCTGATGAACTTGAAGAACTCATTAACTACTACCAGGTGAGCAGTTTAATCTCCCACTCCTCTCATAGCCCTGGTGTTAATAGTACATTAGTGTTTCTTTTACTGGTCTTAAAGCAGGAACGTTGATGGATGGATATAATTTTGTTTTCAGGACCGTGGCTATTTTGAGGAGTTGATCACCATGTTGGAGGCAGCTCTGGGACTTGAGCGTGCTCACATGGGCATGTTCACTGAGTTGGCCATCCTCTATTCCAAGTTCAAACCACAGAAAATGAGAGAACACCTGGAACTCTTCTGGTCCAGAGTCAATATTCCCAAGGTAAAATAGATTAAACTGGGCAGTAAGAATAATGAGGTTAATGCTGTCTCTGTATTCCTGTCTTTGTTTTTACTCTATTGAAAGATTGAACTCTTATGAGTCTAATAATAATAGCCTGTGTTACATAAAGATTTGAAGCACAGATGATGCATGAGTTAATGCCTCGGTTTACTGAGCTATATGTAAGGAAATGTTAGTATTGAAGGTGGTGATTTACAGTGCTGTATGTGCTCTAGGTCTTGAGGGCAGCAGAACAGGCTCATTTGTGGGGTGAGCTGGTCTTCCTTTATGACAAGTATGAAGAATACGATAACGCCATCATCACCATGATGAACCACCCTTCTGATGCTTGGAAGGAGAGCCAGTTCAAAGACATTGTTACTAAGGTACTGCAATTGCTACTGATTTGTTCTTTGTGGAATAAACTGTTAGTGTCAGTGGTACATTTGAACAGTTTCTAGTATATATTATATTGCGTTTTTCCCTCTTTTTTTTGTGTATTGTTGTACATTCAGGTGGCTAACGTAGAACTGTATTACAAAGCCATCCAGTTCTATCTGGAGTTCAAGCCTCTGTTACTGAACGATCTGCTCATCGTCCTGTCTCCACGGCTTGATCACACACGTGCTGTTAACTTCTTCTCTAAGGTATTTTGTGTTAACATCATGCGAATGTCATGTTTTATATTAAAAGCACATACTTACTCCTGATTCCCCCCCTCTTCTGATTTCAACGAATCTTTCAGGTTAAGCAGCTGTCTCTGGTTAAACCATACCTGCGATCTGTACAGAACCACAACAACAAATCCGTCAATGAAGCACTAAACAACCTCTTCATAATCGAGGAGGACTACCAGGTGAGAGGTGTAGAACATCCTTGTATGTTGATTGCTTTCTCTCCATAGCCAGTGTTACTGTTTTTAATATAGAGCTGAGCATTAAAGCTTTTTCTTCTTGGTCTTGTTTCACACAGGCTCTGCGTACATCTATCGATGCCTATGACAACTTCGATAACATATCTCTGGCCCAGGGCCTGGAGAAGCATGAGCTCATTGAGTTCAGGAGAATTGCTGCCTACCTTTTCAAAGGCAACAACCGCTGGAAGCAAAGTGTGGAACTCTGCAAGAAAGATAAACTCTACAAGGTTACATTTACTGCACAATTATTTATATTGCATCTGGACATGCTGTCGTTTTGCAATCAGACCTATCAGTGATGTGAAAAACCTGTCAGCCATTTTATCTTTTTAAGGTGTGTTCCTTCTGAGAGGACCTTGTGGTGTTTCAGACACCCCAGCATTTCCAAACAAAAAAAAGCTTTTGATATGAGCCGTGTATAATGAGCTGCTTCTCTAAGAAATAATATAGACCATATATTCCTTTCAGCCATAACTTTAAAACCACTGAGAGATAAAGCGAATAACGATGATTCTCATTACAGTGGTATCTGTCATGGGGGTTGAGGTCTTATCTAGTCCTTAGAAGTGTTTTGTTGACACAAGTAGGACCTACACAGTAATAGACAAGTGGTTTTAATGTTGTGGCTGATCAGTATGCAGTGCCTGGCCAAAAAAAAGTTCCACGCACTCATATATCATCGGATCACCTTTAGATTTGTTTGCTGTGCATATTTACTGTGGTGTTGTTTAGACAGTCGTTTGCAATAACACAATATTTATTTCCACCTAGTCAAATCACTCAATAAAGTTCTTCATAGTTTGAGCTTTAATTTTATGCCTATAGTGTCCGGGAAGAATGAACTCCGCGGATGACTGAACATGGTCATTCAACACCTTCGGATAGTCCGCTGACTACATTTTATTGCTACATAATGTTGCTTAGCTGCTTCATGCACTTCCCTTCTCACCCAGACACTCCCATTACTCTGGAATAGGGTAAATTTGGAGTCATCAGATCACATGACCTCTTTCTATTGCTCTTGAGTCCAGTCTTTATGCTCCCTAGAAAGTTTAAGCCTTCTCTTTTGATTAGCCTTTAAAAGAGGTTTCCTTATGGCCACGTGGCTGTTAGGTCCCAATCCTGAGTACTAGTTCCATTTAGTCATGAGTTCTTCTGTTTGTTTGTTTTTAATGTTTGTACTTTGTTTAATTGATCTGTCATGGTCAGTCAAATTTTATAATTTTTTAACACATTGCGTTTGTGAAATTATTGACAGTTCACCACTGTGTGTATGTATGTATGTATGTGTGTGTGTGTATGTGTATGTGTGTATATATATATATATATATATATATATATATATATATATATATATATATATAT